>CM022954.1:43643423-43755618 GCA_012931725.1 Litsea cubeba
AGATCTGAGATACCGACCGAGAGTGAGAGACCGAGAGAGCAAGAGAGAGAGACCGAGTGAGAGAGAGACAGTGAGAGAGAGAGTGAAAAGAGAGAGCGAGAGACAGAGGGAATAGAGGGAAAGAGAGAGAGACCGAGTGAGAGAGGGAGCAGATCTGATCAGAGACCGAGAGTGAGAGACCGAGAGAGCAAGGAGAGGGACCGAGTGAGAGAGAGACAGTGAGAGAGAGAGAGCGAAAAGAGAGAGCGAGAGACAGAGGGAAAGAGAGGAGACCGAGTGAGAGAGGGAGCAGATCTGAGAGATCGAGAGTGAGAGACCGAGATTGCAGAGAGAGAGATCGAGTGAGAGAGAGAGAGAGAAATGGGAGAGAGACCGAGACAGCCTTGATGTCGAGCGAGAAGCCGAGAAACGGGAGAGAGACCGAGTGCAGCGAGAGAGACAGCAGAACAGTGAGTAGCAGGGGAAAGAGAGAGAAGAAAAGAGGGAAAAAAAGGGAAAAGAGGACATTTGGCGGGAGAGGGAAAAAAAAAACATGGTGGCCGAATTTTATGTCTATTTTTTGTTGTAAAATAATTTTTCATTGGTAAAAATTATTTTAGATTTTTTTTTCAAATTAAGTGAAAAAAATATAAAAACCTTTAAATGTCGGTAATAAATTTTCTGACTCTAATTTTTGACGACAAAGATAAAATTATAGGTAAAGGACTCAGACTTCTAATTTTCCTAGAAATAGAGTTCAACATTACAGATGTTTTACAAAAATCGCCGCTAATCGTTCATTTTACCAACGTCGTATAATCAGTCGATAATAGTCTCTGATAGTTTTACAGAGATAAAATAAAAAATAAAAAAGATTTTCAAAAACTTAGGCTCGATAACGTCTAATCGGGGGTCCGAAACGAGCAACCTCCCCTAGTTAAAAATTGAAAATCGACGCGAGCACTTCGATCAGGGACAAGTAAATTGACGGAACTGATGGTTCATAAAAATGGCTCCCGATTAGGGAACTTATAGTCACTAAAAGATTTTCCAGGTGGAGGTGCGGAGGCGAGGGGAGACATGGGAGGAAGAACAAGAGAGGAAGGGAGGGAGACAGAGAGATGGGAACGAGAGAGAGAGAATAGAGAAGAAAGAGAGAGGAGAGGGAAAATGATGCGCGATGTGTGCGAAGGGCACGAAGAGGGAGGGTTTACTAACGTCATAAAATTTGTTGATAATATAATTCGTCAATAATAGTCTTTGATATTTATTTTCCTTAAAACTGATGTTAATAATAAAAAGAGGGGTTTCGGTGGCGGGAGAGGGAAAAATTTGGTAAAAACTTACCGACGATTATTTTCGTCTCAAAAAATAGATTTTTCGTCAATAAACATTATTTTATTTTTTAATTGAAAACAAGTAAAAATGACTACCAACCTTTACTGATGTTTTATATTAAACATCGGTGATAATTTTCCGTACTCTAATTTTCATCTCCTTCTCCATTCTTTTTCTTTCCATTCTCTTTCTCCTACTCTTTTACTCTCCATCACAACCACCCACTACACTGCCATTACCACCCGGCTTGCCTAGCCACTGCACTAACCTTGCACCACCTTCGGAGATAAAATTATAATGGTAGAATTTAAGTTCATCATACGACTTCAACTTCGGAGATAGAAATATAATGGTAGAATTTAAGTTCATCATACGACTTCAAATTCGATGTTTATTTAAAATAAAAGAAGTAGGCCAAATGTACAAGCTTCACAGTCACGTGTGGACCAAAACTCTGTCCTATATTTAACCAAATTCAGATTGAATTGTTTGAGAGTCGGTTTTCTTTCCTTTCATATATTTCATTTAGAATTTAAAAACAGATGACATGGGAGGTACACCTAAAAACTGAGGAGATGATGCATCTTCTGGAGTTACGTGCTTATATTTCTTGTAGATTCGCTTGGTTTACTATGTTCTTGGATTCATCATTAATCGACATGGCATTGCACATCTCAGCACGGTACTCATCATAATGAGGCTCTCATTTCTCAAACAAACGGCTATGATACCAAAAGTCAACCATTGGATCATTATAGATTGTGATGTATTGATGAAACGTACATACCATTTGATCATCATTTATGGAATTTTGTACGTCCTGTTTTCGCAATCCAAATTTTTAGTCCTCTTCAAAAGGTCATTTATAGTTATAGGTCCCAACCCCAAATGTTGATTCAATATGGATCATGAAATATATTTGAAATAAATATCAATCGTTGGATTAATGCAAGGTTACTACAGTGCATTCACGAGTTGAGACATGCAGTCCGTTTTTCTATATTTTCGAACAATCTGGATCTCTAATGCAAGATATGGACCATAGACCCCCTTTATATGGCAAGTAACATTTACTGGATCAAATTCCAACGATTGATCCTTCATATCTTGTGAGATATTGACAAAAATGACCAAATGGTTAATGGTTCAATTTTAATTTTTGTGGGCCACTTTTTCCCGATCTAAACCTAAAATCCTCTTTAGGAGGTCAACAATGATTATTTGGTCAAATCTTATCGCTTGATTCATCATGGAATATATAATTATTTTATTTTTGTCGATAAAATGAATATAAAATAAATAAAAAATAATAAACAGATTTACCGATGTTTAATTTTGTCGGTAAAAGTAAAAAATAAAAATTTAAAAAGATATTTACCGACGTGTTTATTTTCGTTGGTAACATGATCGTAAAAATAAATAAAAATTAATAAACATATTTACCGACGTTTAATTTCGTTGCTAAAGGTAAAAAATAAAATTTTAAAAAGATATTTAACGACGTTTTTATTTTCGTTGATACAATTAATATAAAAATTAATAAACAAATTTACCGACGTTTGTATTTTCGTATGTAAAATTAATATAAAAATAAATAAATATTCATAAACATATTTACCGAAGTTTAATTTCGTTGGTAAAATTAAAAAAGAAAATTAAAAGCATATTTATCGACGTTTTATTTCGTCGGTAAAATTTAAAAAATAAACCATTTTTTTTAAATTTAAGAATCGCCTTTGCCGACGTTTTACTAAAAAACGTCGGTAAAGGGTATACTTTTGGCCACGTTTTTTAAAAACGTCGGTAAAAGTCTGTACTTTTGCCGACGTTATTAAAAACGTCGGTAAATGGTACACTTTTGGCCACGTTTTTTAGGAAACGTCGGTAAAAGTCTTTACTTTTGCCGACGTTTTTCAAAAACGTCGGTAAAGGTCTACCCTTTACCGATGAATTTTAAAAACGTCGGCAAAAGTATACCCTTTACCGACGAATTTTGAAAACGTCGGCAAAAGTATACCCTTTACCGACGAATTTTGAAAACGTCGGCAAAAGTATACCCTTTACCGACGTTTTTAAAAAACGTGGCTAAAAAACGTGGCTAAAAGTGCATCTCCTTGTAGTGGTAGGGGATACTGAAATCACAAGGGCCTATTTACAAATTCTATAAACCCTAGGGGGTATATACAAAAAAAGATAATTATGTATGGAGATTGAATGGGAAATGAATACTTAGATATCACATAATAATTTAAACCCAAAAAAAGTTAAGATCTCATCTTTATCACTACATTTTATCCATCATGCCTCACTTATATAGTTCACATTTCACATATTCAACAATCCTCTGATCGAGCTCATTCATGTGGGGAATTCCTACTTATGCAATGCTTATCTATTCTATGCAAATAAACAAGCTCTCTGAAGGAATTTTTTATGAAATCACCTCAACTTGGCATGATTATATGTTAAAGTTGCTATACTTTCAGTTTTTTATAGAAAATTGCTTCTGGCTACCAAGTCAACATGTTGAAGAGACAATATTGTCGTTAACTTTCTTTCATTTATATTATTTGTTTTACTTTATTTTTTATTGCTAAATGTCTTTAGTTGTCTTTATAGTGAAAGTATAACATCAAGTTTGCGGAACAACAACATAAGAAACATGTAAAGCCAACTTGTGGACTTCTTTCTTACTACGGATTTCATAAGTTCTACTGCTCAGTCTCCCCTGACCTCACTCCTTCCCCACTCCTTACCACTTATATTGTGAGAATGAAGGCCTATTTATTTGCACATAATATATAAGAATTGAATACTGAAGAATTCATTTCATAGGTGGTTAAAAATAAGGATCCAAGGTGAATACATGAAATTGATCATCAAATAACCTCCCCTTAATAGAAAGTGAGGGAAGATGAGAATTTAATACCGAGTCATCACCATAGTAATTCAAATTCTAGGAAAGTCAAGGTTCCATCTACATTGCTTCATTGGTGGAGCTCTTTGACCACGTATTCTTATGTATTCAATTTCTATATATTCTAATGCGAACAAACATGTGAGACCTTAATCCGCCTGGGTAATCACATGAGATAAGACCAAGTCAAGTGATTTTGTGAGCTAATGAAGGAAAATCTGCATGGGTAAGGGTGGAGTTCTTCGGTTACCACCGTAAGGCCTTATCCAAGTTCTGGATTTTGATAAGACATCCAAAATCCCTTAAACATTAGTTTACCGAATATCTTCAAATGGGTTAGGTCCAAATCAGTAATAGATCGGGTTAAACAGATGATTGCCCCCCATTACTCCTATTATGAATCTGTTTGGTAATGAGTATATTGGGTTTAGGGCAAGTTTTGGTTCTGATTTCGCCTAACCCAATCTGTCTGGATTAGTACTTTATACATTAATTTGTAACAGTTCTATAAAATATTAGTGTAGCACAATTGTTACTCAATAAGAGCATTAGGTGGCAGGCTTGAATTTAGTCCTTAACAAGGTATGTAATATTTTGTTTAGTTTTTAAATAAAAAATAAGTAATATTAAATTCAATATATTCAGTACAAGTCATAGGTCGGGTTTGGTAGTACAAACCATAAACTCCTTATGGGCAATGTCCGTGCACCAATTCCATTGGATTTGAGTTTAGACATACTTACCAAATTCGACCTCTTTTCATTCCCTACAAATTAGCCTTGATCACCATTCACATGCTATTGCAATTAGTAAGGTCTCTTCCTCGATACCTTTATGGTAGTTTCTTGGGTTTGGAGTGGGAGGGTATAGATTTATATAATGTAAACTGACTTGGGTTCAAGAATAGATTCGGGTTTTGCTGCCTCGCCCTATTTATTATAATTGTTCTAGATACTTAACAAAATTTAAAATAAAATTTTCATGTGTTTCAATGATAGAGTGAGTATGAAATGGTGATGGGTTGTGGGTTCAAAACTTCAGTTGAGGTGTATGAACATCACATCTTTAAAAACTACTATTAATTTTAATTTTTAACACAAAGAAAATGTTTATTTGCATAGAACAAATACACATTGAACACATTGAAATTCATGGTCAAACGACCTCTACCTAAGAATTGTTAAAGAGTTTAGGGGTGAAAAGGCAACTCCCGATGATTAGAGAGGCAAGGGGTACAAATATGAGGTGAGAGGTGAATGATGTAAGCCAGTTATGTAGATGAGACCTTAATTTTCCTTTGGTATGAATTACTAGAGTGATGACTGAAAATGCATTTTCCACCTATCCTTAATTAATCTTTCATTAATAGGGATGTACTTTGATACTCATTTTTGGGTGTTTTACCTTTGCTTATTCGTTTTAACCACAAGTTTGTTTGTTAAAATTACTTATATAGTGAAGTGAAGCGAAGCGTCAAGTTAAGAGAAAAGAAAAGAAGAGGGGCTCAAAAGTTAAAGTACTAAATGAGAAAAAAGATATCTTCTATTTACCAAATTTTTTTAAAAGAAAACTATTCTCTCATGACACTAAGAAGCAAAAAGCACCTATTCTTCTTACCAAAAAAAGATGAAAAACTTTTACTAATTTTAACCCATTTTCTTTACTTCTTTTTTTATTTGACTCTTTACTTCACTTTACTATATGAGTAAATTACCAAATAGTGCTGTCATAGGGAAGTCTTAGATATTTCGTAATTAATTATATGAAAAAATCACGCTCCTAGTGAGGTATTTTTATCAATATCTTTTAAATCGAACAATTATTTTAAATGTCTTGCTTCTTGTTATATGATACTTTAACTTTTAAAATACAATTTTATGTTTTTATTGAACAAACTCAACCATCAAATAAAAAAGGATCTTTCCACATCCATGCATAAGGAGGGTGACTAGGTCATATTCATAAACCACATGACTACTTGTCTTTTCCATGTGGGATATTATTTCGCATGACGAGCCAAATTCATAGAGTTCACTTGGGTGAGAATGACATTAACATTTAACACCACCCGCTCTCTTTCCACAAACTCGACCGACCAACGCCTCACTATTATTCCATATCTATACCCTTATACTAAAAGGCAACATAATGTCGTGCCTGCTTGCTTGGACGAATTCCCCTCCACACCTTTGGAGCCCATTTAATGCTAGTTGTTTAGTTAAGGGCTCAACTCAAGGCCATCTAAACAACTTGCTCCTCTCTGCACTTCCATTGCTGCTGCCTACTTTTGTGGCCAGCTTAGATGAACGAAATGATGATAGATGCTCTGCTTTCTCTACACCTTGCTACTGCCTGCTTTTGGGCCTCACTCAGATGCATGACAAGTGATCCATACATGAGCTTGCCAAATGGCGGGGGATATGCAACCTGTTTACTTCTCATACCTCTCCCACAGGACCCACATAGATGTAGTTTTGTTTCAATTTTTCTTTTTTCCCGCCACCAACGACTGTAAGAAGAAAGAAAACGGGAAGAAGAAAGGAAAATAATTTTTTGCCCTTGTTGATCTAGCAGGTACGAGTCTAATACTCTTTTTTGATTTATTCATAGGATAAAAAAAAACTTCAAGAAAGCATGAAAGAGCTTCTCAAAGAATATCTGGATTTATTACATGGTGTAGAATATGTTTGATGAAATGGGTATGCAGAAACTGTTTGATGAAATGCCTAAGTTCAATTTTTCATAAAGAGCCTATGAAATAATCCCTTCATTTACATGATGAAAAAGTTGTTTGATGAAATGCTTCGCTCAAATCTTCATGAAAAGTGCTGTGAAGTTTTTTTATTGCAAGAGAGGTTGTGCAATAATTTCTTGATTTACATGATGAAGAGATAGTTTGATGAGATGGGTTGATATGTTTTGTAGTCCAGGCCCAGTTACTTATAATCCGACTGGACCATTACAACTATTACCAATTTTAGTGTTAATAGTTAGAAGCAAAACTGTAGCTCTAACAGTTGGGTAAGTCTAAAAACTCCACAAGTTAGAGTACTTCTGTGAAATTGGTAGCTGCTAGCTTGCCACACTATATCACTTGCCTATGGCTTATGGCATCATTTTATAAAATTTTTTCTGGGACATGTCTGATAAAGTTGATTGCAATTTGCCTTGATAAAAGTATATTTAAAATTTGATTCCTGAATTTTTTTTTATTTGATTTTTAGCTGGATAGCAAAATTGTTCTATAGTCCAGACCCAATTTTTTATAATCTGACTACAACCATTACCACTATTACCGATTTTACTGTTAATAGTTTGAAGCAAAACTCTAGCTCTAACAATTGGGTAAGAAAATAGAATCTAAGCTTTCATTCGATATATTACGGTTTTGAAATTTGTTGGAGAATAAAGTGGGTTTTAACTTTTAGCATTTGTCTGTAGGTTAATTTGCCTTTCCCTCTTTCTTCTCCTTTGGTAAGACCCAGAATCTTTTGTCTATTTTTTCAGGCTTTTGCAGCGTTTTTTTCGTAAGTTGTTCGATTCTCAAACGGTTGAGGAATTGGGTTTTGAGGTGATTTTGATTGGTTTATGTGAGATGAAGACTTTGTTTGTTTATAAATTGTTTGATTCTGGTTGACTACATATCAGTTTTCACTTGTGTTTTGGAATTGGGTTTTGAGCTGATTTTGATTAGTTTATGTGAGATGAAGACTTTGTTTGTTTATAAATTGTTTGATTTTGGTTGGCTAGAGATCAGTTTTCACTTGTGTTTTTAGCTAATTCATGAGTGTTGCTGTAAGGAGCTTCTGTTTCTAAACTCTTCTATTTTACAAGTCTATTAGCTGGATTTAGAGCAGTTTTTTACTGATTTTGTCTACGATTATTGGGTGTTTTTGGAATTTTGATTCTCTGGTAGAATGTTAAGTTTGTCTATGTGTTGACAGTTTTCTGCTGTTTAAATTTGTTTTGAATTGTATGTGTTGTTAAAATTTCTTCAGAATTTTGGTCTTTCTCACTACACCAAAAACGAAAAATTGGAACGGATTACCGTTCCTAATCCGTGTGTTCCTAATCCGTTCATCCGTTCCAATTTCCTGTTTTTGGAATGGATGAACGGATTAGGAACGGATGAACAGATTAGGAACACGCGGATTATGAACGATAATCCGTTCTAGTTTTCCGTTTTTGGTGTAGTGTCTCTTGTAAGTAACTCCAACTCTTGAGTATTCAAAATCCAACTTTGAATCCAGTCTTGGTTAAACTCTATAGAAGTATGGCCTTCATTCAATTCTTCATTGCTGTGAATGCTTTTTTGTCTCTTTTTTTTTTTTCAAATCTTGAACCATTAATTAAATTTTCATAACTTTTTTCGCGCACATCATATATCAAATTCAGAACATTTTTCTCAGCTGTATCCACCTGTAGTTTTTGTTGACAGATCATTTTACTTCTGATTTTGACTTTCCTAATATTTGAAGCTTTCAGGCGAAAATTTGAAGCTTAGAATTTTGCAGGTGGTTTCAATATTCTATAAATTTCAGTATCCTGAAAAGATTTGGATAGTACAAGGATGGGGAATGGAAGCCCTGCACCAATAAAGGAGAAGAGTCACAAAAATTCGAAAATTTCTTGGATGAAAATTCTCCTCTGTTGCCTAGAAATCAAGAGGAAGTGGAACATGTTAATGGGTTTAATGGAGCTTCCTTTGCTGGGGTTGTGCTTAATTTGTCTTGACAAACATCATTGGAGCAGGAATCATGGCTCTGCCTGCGACAATGAAGGTTTTAGAGCTCATTGTTGGAATTGCTCACAGGGGTTGTGTTTAATGATCTTCTTCGTTGCATTCCTCACAGGGCTTCAATTGAGATGCTCCTCAGGTTCAGCAAAGCTGAGAAATCAGTTACTTACGGACGAGTTATGGGCAATGCCTTTGGAAGAAATGGAAAGATAGTGCTGCAGATTTATTATGAAGCATCTCTGTAAATCATTGACACAACCCGGACCCTAATAATATTATACCATCCTTATTTCTTTATGAGAATTTAAGGTTTTAAATTAGTAGTAAAATCAGGACTTCTCCATTCCTCTTAAAATCTCTCAACCAACTCTAAGTAGGATTGTGTTATTCATTTAGAAATTTATCAATTTAATTGGTATTTCGAGGTTTCAGTTCCCCTCCAAAGAATTGAAGGAGGTGTCGAGTTCCCTCAAATGTTCAGCCATTTTCTTTTATAGTGTGGATTGTAAATGTCTTCATAAGGCACCCCTTTTTCGTCACTAAAATTATATCTCTTGAACTCTGCTGGGCACTTTTCCTATATTCTTTTAAAGAGTGTCGAGGTAGATTATGGATCTATAACCAGAAAGACAAGTGGTCAACCTTGACCTCATCAAATGCTCGTTTGCTTATCACTTATTGGGGTCCCATGATTACATCTTCGAAAAGACAAAGGCCCTTGCTTTGAATGTTATCAATTTCTTCTTGGGATCCAAATCTGATAGCAAACCAACCTTTAACAATCACCGAGATGGGAGGCGTCTCAAGATTTCCCCAGTTGGCTTTCACATTCCTTTGTAAGTCTTGGATGATCATTCTCTTCTTTGGTATTAGATAGTCCACATGGTGAAAATGTCTTCGTTGTCGGTTTCTTCTCTATCATCGTCACACTCTAATATCACATATTTGAGCTGCCTTGGCATCATGGTTTAATTCCAACCCTTAATAATTACCCCAACTAGCAGCAGGTGCTACTTCTAGAGCCTGGGGAGTGCAAACTCGCATTTTCTATTGTCTATTGTCCTTTGAGGGGATCTTCACAAATCTCGTGATTTGAAGATCGTTTGACCAAGTCATTGGCGTCCAAAGCATTAAAGAAACATGTCACATATATGAGACTTATTAATTTTCCATGATAAGGATTGTTTATTCATATACGTGTTGGGCCTAGGTCCAGCCCAATAAGGGCTTATTTTGAAGTTTATGTGTTTCTAGAGGGGCAATATGGTCCTTCAAAATCTTAGCACATAATCCTTTTGAAGCCCTAATCTTTAGCAGAATGCAAGATTCACCATAACAGAGAGAGTGCAGAAATTCGTCCATAAAAAGAGGCTCTGCGCAGTATTTTTCAAACCGACGATCGGAGGTCGATCCGTGGTCCGATTGAGCTGATTTTTTGT
The DNA here is from genome assembly GCA_012931725.1 of Litsea cubeba. NCBI lineage: Eukaryota > Viridiplantae > Streptophyta > Magnoliopsida > Laurales > Lauraceae > Litsea > Litsea cubeba. The sequence goes on from CM022954.1 coordinate 43,653,835, forward strand.
CAGCAGGTTCTTGACTCATCGCTCTACATTCTGAACGGTTGATCTGTCATTTGGAGATCTCTACATCAGGTTTCTGTGTTCATTTCAGAGGACGTTTTTGGGTGAGATCTTCCCATTTCTCTCTTGTTGTCATTTGCTTTATCTTCACTTATATTTTGTGGATTCCATTGTTGTTGGAGTTCAGGAGGTTTTGTACCTTGCTAGTATTAGGTTTTGTACCTAAACATTCTAGTGAAGATTTGGGTGGACTCCGAGAAAGGTCCCGTGGTTTTTATCCCTCTCTTTGAGGGAGTTTTCCACGTAAAAATTGTTTTGGGTTGTTTGTGGTTGATTGGTGATACTTTATTTGTGGTTTGCATATTCTTCCATTGCTTGTGTTCAATTGTTCCTCACAGGTTCACCCAAGGGGGGAAAAGGTGTTTGTTGTTTCCAAGAATTTTCCCATCAAAGTGGTATCAGAGCGCAAGGTTCGCCTTTAAGGTGTTTGATAAAATTCTTGTGTGAACAATGGAACAAAATTTGAACAGAATGGTTAGTTTAAATGGAAGAAATTATCATGTTTGGAAGGGTAAGATGGAAGACCTTCTGTATGTGAAGCGTTGGCATCTACCGGTGTTCGGTGAAAACAAACCCGATAATATGACCGATGTCGATTGGGCTCTTGAGCATAAAGTGGTGTGTGGGTTCATTCGACAATTTGTGGATGATAATGTTTTGAATCACATTAGTAAAGAATCACATGCTAGGACTCTATGGAATAAGCTTGAGTCATTGTATGCAAGGAAAACCGGCAACAACAAAATGTATTTGATAAAACAATTTATGAGCTTGAAATATAAAGATGGTCAATCTATGTCCGATCATTTGAATGAGTTTCAAGGAGTGATAGATCAACTTTCAGCCATGAACGTTAAATTTGAAGATGAGTTACAAGGACTTTGGTTACTTGGTACTCTACCGGATTCTTGGGAGACATTTCGTATGTCATTAAGTAACTCTGCTCCTGATGATATTGTCACCATGGAATTTGCTAAGAGTGGTGTTTTGAATGAGGAGATGAGAAGAAAATCTCAAGGTTCTGCATCCCATTGTGAAGCTTTCATTACCGAGAGTAGGGGGAGAAGTCAGAGTAGAGGTTCGAAAGGTAAAAGCAAGAGCCGAAGCAAGTCAAGGTCATGGCAAAAGAATGTTGAGTGCCACCATTGTGGTAAGATGGGTCATATTAAGAAAAATTGCTTCAAGCTGAAAAGAGAGAAGAAAAATGGTAGTGACAACAATGAAAAGAAGGATCATAATCAAGATGATCGGGTTGCCGCTGTCACTGAAGAACTTGTCATTGTTTGTTATGACAATAATGTGAATTTTGCTTGTAATGAGACAAGTTGGGTTATTGATAGTGGAGCTTCGCTTCATATCACCTCAAAGAATGAGTTCTTTACTTCCTACACGCCGGGAAACTTTGGCACTTTGAAGATGGGCAATGATGGCTTGGCCGAAGTTGTAGGTGTGGGAGATGTGTGCTTGGAGGTCAGTAATGGAACAAGGCTTGTTCTCAGAGATGTCAGACATGTACCGGATATTCATCTGAATTTGATTTCGACTGGGAAGCTTGATGATGAAGGGTTTTGTAATACCTTTGATAATGGACAGTGGAAGCTCACCAAAGGCTCATTAGTTGTGGCTAGAGGAAAGAAGGATTTTTCTTTGTATTTGATGCAGGCCAAGATTTTCAAGGGTATTTGTAATGCTGTGGAAAATGAGAATGCATCTGAGTTATGGCACAAGCGACTTAGTCACATGAGTGAGAAAGGCATGGGCTTATTAGCTAAGAAGAATTTACTCCATGGAGTGAAGAGTGCAAAGCTTGAGAAGTGTGTGCATTGTTTGGCAGGAAAACAGAGAAGAGTTTCATTCAAAAGTCGCCCTCCTTCTAAAAAATCAGATTTGTTGGAATTGGTACATTCAGATGTTTGCGGTCCAATAAAACCTCTAACACTTGGTGGTGCAGCTTATTTTGTGACCTTCATTGATGACCATTCAAGAAAACTTTGGGTTTATTTCTTGAAGACGAAGGACCAAGTGTTAGATGTATTCAAGCAGTTTCAAGCTTCAGTAGAGAGACAGACAGGAAAGAAGTTGAAATGCATCCGATCAGATAACGGTGGTGAGTACATTGGACCATTTGATGAGTATTGCAGACAACAGGGTATTCGACATCAAAAGACACCTCCTAAAACACCTCAGTTGAATGGTGTGGCAGAAAGAATGAACAGAACATTGGTTGAGAGAGTAAGGTGCCTAATTTCAGATGCCAAATTTTCAAAATCTTTTTGGGGCGAGGCTTTGAATACAGTGGCACATGTTATTAATTTATCTCCCATTGTTGCTTTGGATGGTAATGTGCTGGACAGAGTTTGGTTTGGCAAGGATATCTCCTATGATCATTTAAGAGTATTTGGTTGCAAAGCTTTTGTTCATGTTCCAAGGGATGAGAGGTCCAAGTTGGATGCCAAGACGCGAGAATGCATTTTTCTTGGCTATGGTTCTGATGAGTTCGGCTACAGACTTTATGATCCAATTGAGAAGAAAATTGTGAGAAGTAGAGATGTAGTATTTGTTGAAAATCAGACCATAATGGATATTGAAAAGGCAAAGAAGACAATTTTCCAAGATTCTGATATACCGATTGAGCTTGACTCGGTCCCATCCATCGAGTTGCAGAGACAGTTGCATGATCAGATTTATGATGGTACTCGGTATGATGTTCATGATCAGATTCAGGATCAAACTCAGAATGACCAGCATGGTATAGATGATAGTGATGCTCAGGTTGGTGATGCTGTTGATGTTCAGCAACATGCACCTACCGTTCCACCAGCTACCACCTTAAGAAGGTCTATCAGAGACCGCCATCCATCCACTAGATACTCTCCTAATGAGTATGTGCTACTGATTGATGCAGGTGAGCCTGAAAGGTTTGAAGAAGCAATGGAGGATGTGAACAAGAATCAATGGGTTGATGCAATGGAAGATGAGTTAAAGTCATTGCATGACAATCATACCTTTGAGTTAGTGACAGTGCCTAAGGGTAAGAGAGCTTTGAAGAATCGATGGGTTTATAGATTGAAGCATGATGAGAATACTTCACTTCCTCGATACAAAGCTAGATTGGTTGTTAAGGGTTATAGTCAGAAAAAAGGGAATTGACTATGATGAGATCTTCTCACCCGTTGTGAAAATGTCCTCAATCCGAGTTGTTTTGGGACTGGCAGCTAGTCTTGGTCTTGAGGTTGAGCAAATGGATGTGAAGACTGCTTTCCTTCATGGTGATTTGGAGGAAGATATATACATGGAGCAGCCAGAGGGTTTCAAAGTGGAAGGTAAATAGAACTATGTTTGTAAGCTAAAGAAAAACCTATATGGTTTGAAGCAAGCACCGAGACAATGGTATAGAAAGTTTGAGTCTTTTATGGGGGAGCAAGCCTATAAGAAGACCACTTATGATCATTGTGTTTTTATGAAGAAGTTCTCCGAAGATGACTTTATCATTTTACTGCTTTATGTGGATGACATGCTTATAGTTGGTCAGAATGCTACGAGGATTGAGAAGCTAAAGCAAGATTTGAGCAAGTCTTTTTCAATGAAAGATTTGGGGCCGGCTAAGCAAATCCTTGGTATGAAGATCAGTCGCGACAGAAAGGCCAAGAGGTTATGGTTGTCTCAAGAGAAGTACATAGAGAAAGTGCTTCAAAGGTTCAATATGGATAAAGCTAAAGTGGTAAGCACCCCTCTTGCTACACAGTTTAAGCTTAGTAAGAAACAACGTCCATCAAGTAAGAAAGAGAAGGAAGACATGAAAAGAGTTCCTTATGCATCAGCCGCGGGTAGTTTGATGTATGCAATGGTTTGCACAAGGCCAGACATAGCTCATGCTGTTGGAGTAGTTAGTCGGTTTACTTCAAATCCAGGTAGAGAGCATTGGAATGCAGTGAAGTGGATTTTAAGATATCTCTGAGGCACTTCTAGTGTGAAACTTTTATTTGGAAGTGAGAAGCCAATTGTTGTTGGGTATGCTGATTCAGATATGGCAGGGGATGTTGATACGAGGAAATCTACTTCAGGTTATATGATTAATTTTGCAGGGGGAGCTGTGGCTTGGCAGTCAAGATTGTAGAAATGTGTTGCCTTATCTACAACAGAGGCTGAATTCATTGCAGCAACCGAAGCATGCAAGGAGTTGCTTTGGATGAAAGGGTTCACGAAGGACCTTGGTCTCACTCAAGAAAAGTATGTGTTATTTTGTGATAGCCAAAGTGCTATACATCTTGCGAAGAACTCCACTTTTCATGCGAGATCGAAACACATCGATGTGAGGTATCATTGGATACGAGACACATTAGAGGCCAAAGAGTTGGAACTCGAGAAAATACACACCGAAGACAATGGTTTAGATATGATGACAAAGGCACTTCCGAGAGAGAAGTTTGAGTTTTGTCGGCATCAGGCCGGCATGGATTCCACTTGAGGAGTTAGTGTTGGAATCTCCCTCATTGGGCTGGAGGGGGAGATTTGTTGGGCCTAGGTCCAGCCCAATAAGGGCTTATTTTGAGGTTTATGTGTTTCTAGAGGGGCAATATGGTCCTTCAAAATCTTAGCACATAATCCTTTTGAAGCCCTAATCTTTAGCAGAATGCAAAAGACACCATAACAGAGAGAGTGCAGAAATTCGTCCATAAAAAGAGGCTCTGCGCAGTATTTTTCAAACCAACGTCCATAAAAAGAGGCTCTGCGCAGTATTTTTCAAACCAACGATCGGAGGTCGATCCGTGGTCCGATTGAGCTGATTTTTTGTCAGCAGGTTCGTGACTCATCGCTCTACATTCTGAACGGTTGATCTGTCATTTGGAGATATCTACATCAGGTTTCTGTGTCCATTTCAGAGGACGTTTTTGGGTGAGATCTTCCCATTTCTCTCTTGTTGTCATTTGCTTTATCTTCACTTATATTTTGTGGATTCCATTGTTGTTGGAGTTCAGGAGGTTTTGTACCTTGCTAGTGTTAGGTTTTGTACCTAAACATTCTAGTGAAGATTTGGGTGGACTCCGAGAAAGGTCCCGTGGTTTTTATCCCTCTCTTTGAGGGAGTTTTCCACGTAAAAATTGTTTTGGGTTGTTTATGGTTGATTGGTGATACTTTATTTGTGGTTTGCATATTCTTCCATTGCTTGTGTTCAATTGTTCCTCACAGGTTCACCCAAGGGGGGAAAAGGTGTTTGTTGTTTCCAAGAATTTTCCCATCAATACGCTGTTGGGATTCATCAAATCTCAGTTGATGTTTCAGGTTTTGTTATGACAATCTCATATTCTTACTGTATGTTTCCACAATTTTTTTTTATGCTCTTAAAGGTCATTTTGTATTGAAACAAAGAAAACAAACAAAAGCATGGCAAGTCCACAACAATCATGACTAAGCCTCCAAAGAACAAAGCAAAAAGGACCCTGAAATCCAAGAAGAAACCTATACAGAGCCAAAAAAAAAAAAAAAAAAAAAAAAAAACAGAGCAAGAATAGACTTTTAAACTTAGACAGCAGGTCTGAAAGCTAATTAAGGAAAAAGAGGAGCAATAGGTGCTACGCTCAACAAAAGGGCATCAATTGCTTTTCCTAAGTAGGCGTTGAAGGAGAAGATAGAGTTGTTGCCTTTGAATGCGATCTCGGAGGCTATTGACCATCTTTGTGATGTGCTCAAGAAGTTGAGATTTGATTCGAGGCAGGGAGGTGTTGGAAATAGGGTGGGCCTCTATGATAGGTTTCAAAAACTTTTGACCCACTTGATGCAAGGATCAACTATCTAGAAGGCTATAAAACCCAATCCAAGAAGTAAACCCTCAATCTCAGCCATCATGATCAGTAAATACAATCTATTTAGAAGATAGAAATAGCAACTAATAAGCATCCATAATAATCTACAACATGCAAGGAAGTGGATTATACCTTTGGAGCTCGGTTGTGCTCTAATGGAGAAGTTGCGTCTTTCTTTGATAATGAAACTCTTTCACTAATCAAATAGGGATCTCCAAGACCTCTTGATCTTCTACGCTATGACCTGTATCAGATTTTCCTTTTTCTCAATGGTAGGATCTTCAAGAGAAAACTACTAGGAACTCTAGAGAGGAACTAGAAAGAGAACTAGAAGAGGGAGAGGAGAAAGAGCATGTGCAACTCTTCCACAAGGGGGCCTTGGGCGTGAATCCCAATGCTATGGAGCATACATGGACGTCCAGCCTTCCTCTCCTCTATTTATAGCTTTTGCAAGCCCCACTTACTAATTTCCATTAGAAGTCTTACTTCCAAATAATTAGTAACTATCTCTTCTTAATTAAAATAGAAGTCTTACTTCCATTAATTAATTAGTAACTTATCATATCATAATTAGAAGTCTCACTTCAAATATGGTTAGTAACTTTCCAATTCCTTTCTAATTAAAATAGAAGTCTCACTTCTACTAAAATTAGTAAGTCTGCTATTACCACTATTAGAAGTCTTATTTTAAATAAAAATAGTAACTTTCCTTTTAGAGTTCAACTAGAATTAGATACTTTCTAATAATAGGGCTAACGTGGGGACCACTAGGGATTCCTTAGAAAGTTGACTCCAACTGGGACACGCGACCCCATATCTCATGTGTAATTCGGGCCCACAGTTAATTGCAAATAACTCCATTATATAAATGCAATTGAACTCCAGTCTTAGGAATATTACATATAAGACCCTAAACTTCCACATTACCACAAGTAGACCCCTCTATCAATATTCATGGATCAATTGGACCTGTCTTCCAAAATAGATCCATATCGTATTATCCTTGAGCCCCAATTAATTACAATGATCATGGTACCTTTTCAATTAACTCTTAATCGGAATGGGTGCGCACTTACCAATGATAAATCCATCAATTGGCACAAGGGGATATTAGAGATAGATTCCATCTTGACCATTGAATGTTCCAATAGCTCTACTACCACGTATCCAAATCACCGAGGTGTGGACCTACAGTTGGCCTCACTCATTGGTGACTCAAAGCAAATGAATAGATAGAAACTTGAGTTCATTAATGTCTTAGGATTGAGAGCCTATTGCTAGGGAATTATGAGAGCAGACCTTAAAGTAAAGACAGTGTTTATAAGGTGCTTCTCATGGTCCTTCAATACATCCAATGTACCAGCACTATAATCCAGAATCTTCCATTCTGATGATCGAGACAAATCACACTATCTCATAATGATCAAAGTGCTGCAACCTTATCAGTATGAGATGTCCAGTCTCATCACTAGTTGTGATAATATTTAAGTATAAGATTTGTCACACATGTCTCTCGTATGTGGATCTCATCCATACACATGTGTTACATCTAATATACTTGTCGACTCCGGTTCATCTCATGAACCATCATGTCATTCGTATTGGTTATGTGCATATATATAATAAATCACAATTCATCTCATGAAAGGAAATCATGAATATACTGATAAATAAAAAAATTAATCAATTTATTATATCATTTATTGGATTGAGTCCATAAAACTAACAGGAGGGGCTATAATTGTTGAGCTTTGAGTCGTTACGAATTGGCCAAATAATGGAAATGAGGTGGAAGAAGACCACTTTTTCTACCAATATTATCTTTATCCTTAAAAAAGAGCTATAATTGAGAGCCTGCCGAGAGAGTGGGTGAACATGGAGACCCATTTAAAGAAAGAAGCCACTTCCACAAATGAGTAGCCATTCCGCATTCAAAGAAAATGTGTTAATCAGATTCCTCGTTGGAGTGACAGATATGACATCTCGATGCTAAGGAGAAACATTTAGATTTTTCTCAGATTTCAGTCAGAGTTTTCCTTTTTAACCGACATCAAATCATGCAGGAGAGTCTCGGATGGATGAAGGTGCTCCACACCAATTTAACCCAAGGAACTACAGGTTCCAGAGAACGAACAAGGTTCCAAGCTTCCAAAAGAGAGAACTTGCCTTCATTGTTGCCCGCCCTTAGCCAAATCATCTTATCATGAATTCGATTCACTGTGCTTCGCAATTGGATCTGATGAGCATGCTATAAGAATTGTTGGCTGTAAGAATTGTTGGAGGGGATAGGGAATGTCATGCCCCCAAAAGTGAAACCGGGGTTAATGCGTGAGATTAGGGCTAATTAAAATTTTCCAACATAGATAACAACACTTAGCCCCAATCGTGTCCCATAGGATCGAAGTCCGCGGTGAGGTATAAATATTTCCTCGGTAGTCATAAAACACAGCGGAACATCATGATTAACAAACGGTACGTTATAACATTTCAGAGTATGCATATCTTTCTTTTCTATAATTTAAGTTTAGCAAAAGATAATAAAAGTATATTAATTAATGGCTTCTATCTAAACCTAAGCCAAAAGAGAATAAATATAAACTAACCAAAGTATGAAGGCACTCGTGTGCTGGTCACGACGATAATACTGTCGACACGCAACTCGTACTCGCCATCAGGCTAAACTACCTGAAGCAACGCCTCCACTTTCCCAAAGGGTAAATCTACTCGGTACCTATGCACCAAGAGTAGCATCGTCAACACGACGGATGGTAAGCAATATATATATATATATATAAATGACAACAAGATATGCATATCGAATCAGAGTAGACAAGAGACAAGATCAATAGAAACATATGCATTTCAGACATAAGAAATACATAGTATACGAGTCATAAATAATCTAATATAAACATCTAGCAAGATAGGCGGTCCACATCAGCTAATTACCATGGGGATATTGCCCTCCCATGCTCATATTGAGTTGTGGTTGGAAAACCAAGGCACAGGATATACCTGGCAACAAGGCACAGGGTTAAAAGCCTGGCAACAAGGCACGAGTGTGAACTCGGTAACAAGGCACGGGAATGACCCGGCAAACAAGCAAGATATCAAGTAACAAGTCGTACTGCGCAGACGTTCATCAAGGTCCTCACACAGATCGTGCCCCATCTGTGTTGGGCGATATACAGCTAAGTGGTGCCTGACACAAGGATTTCTAGACAACAATAGTGAGGGGCTAGGCTTTCTTGCGTGAACAAGATTCATCAAAAAATAGAGAGACTACTTGTCATTTATCAAATCAAGAGATCAAGAAATACAAGCAAGCTTCTTCAATATCAATACCATCAATTTATCAATACCATAAGTAGTCCTCATCAAGCTTTTACAATCAATCATCAAGAACAAGGTAAACAAGACAATAAGGGGATCCTAGGTCATCATCTAGGTTCATCAAGTAATCCCAAAGTAAAACAAGTAAACGAGGCTAGAGAACATGTACAAAACATGTAGATAAGTACCAGACGGTACAGTTCAGAATCAGAAGCGATAAACAATTCAATCCTAGGTACAATGTTATTACTGTGATCTCGTACAACTCTATTCAGTCAACGAAAGGAATAAGGTTCGCGATACCCGAATAAACAATCTTCGTGCATAGATATAAAAGAGGGTATCCCGTTGTCCCGTACCATTCAAGATTGATATAAGTTGAACAACCGAGAAAACAGGAATAACGACGAGAAAATGCATGCCCGAAACATTCCTCGTATTAAGTCAAATGAGTCCAAAAAGGTAGCCAAGGTTCCATACAAGTCCAATAGAAAAAGAGGTCAAAAGGACCCTTTAAAAGGTTCCCAGCAGTTGTCCAGGTCGACCCCAACCATGGTCGGTCGACCCCCCCCCCCCCCCCACAAGGAAGGTTCGGTCGACCGAAAGGTCAACCTCCTTCATGTTTGGTCGACCGAGACCCAAGTTCGGTCGACCGACAGTTGTAACCAATAAATAGGAACAGTAAAATGATCAGGTGCTAGGCGCACCTGATCCTGTGTCTTCGGTCGACCGAGCCCCTGGGCCGATCGACCGAGTACACTACAGTTACCGAACACCAGTTCTGTAACATATGTGTAAATGGTCCAATCCCTATCCCATAATCCCTGAACTTGTTCCTGATGGACCAGCGCATTTTGCCTGGTTCTACCGGGGTCGGTGGACGTGGGAGTTCGTTTGGGTCCGACCCTTTCGTTACCGGGGGGCAGAGGAATGCATCAACATTTCATTTGTGTGGGTGTGCCAGATTTTCTATTTTATTTGGAATTGCAAGTAGTGATCCGGAGATCAACCTTCGCAAGTAAAAAGGAAATCAGCTTCTTTCAAGTTTTTCATTGCACATATATTTAAGAAAAGAGACATTTTCTTGATTTGCCGTGAAAGGCGATTTTTTGGCATTTATAGCCGATTTTGGCGTTTATAGCCGATTTTTGGCGTTCATAGCCGATTTTGGCGTTTATAGCCGATTTACAGTCCTTATCAATAATGAAATACAAGAGTTGTGATTTTTGTCTCTTTTGAAAAAATACAAACTACAATGAAAAGCAAGAAAAGGAGGATCTAACTTCTCAGGAGATTGTGGGGGACCCGTTCAGATTGACGGTCGCAAACCATATGTGGACTTCGCCATCATCCATGCAGATGAGAACAGATGATGCTATTGATTCGCTTGGCTTGGCTATAACCTCAGGTTTTTAGAGGACAAAGACGAAAAAGAGGTCCTATGTCAAATAAAAAACCAAGTAGACAGGCTGAAAAGCCACGTTTAAGCCATTGGAGGCAGAAGGAGAAGGCAAGGACCTTAGGGGGTACCCCCCCAAGGGACTTTTGTCACCTTGTAGCGGTGGTCGGTGTAGAACTTCCACAGAGTCTTTTCTTGCTTTCTCTGGATTTCTGTGCTTTTTTCTGATTTGGGATCTGTCTTGTTTTTTCGATCTCGAATTCTTTGGAATGCTCTCCTATTTATAGGCTTTTAGGTAGCCATTTAGGAGGATTTATGAGCCTTAATTGTCATAAAGCTACATAAAGGGAGGAGTTACAAGATTGAATTCTTTATTTTGTAACTCTTTTTTCTTGGCTTCTGATTGGCCGGAAGAGATTGAAGGCATTTAATCGCCTTTAATCGCTATGATGGGAGGAGTTTCATGGGTTAAATGCCATGAATCAATTGACTTGTAACTCCCGGATACTTGCTTCTGATTGGGCCATCCAAGGAAATGGATTAATGACTGTAATAAAGCTAGTCAATTAATCGCAGTAAGTGGTCACCGAGCAGTTGAAGAGTCGCGGGTCGTGCCGCGTCTTTTGGGATTCTTCTGGTGATGATCATCGATTGATCTTCATGTAGATCGACATCGGATGACCATGTAACTTCAGGTATTGGTTGCCAACAGCGGGTCGGTGCCATCTGTCCTGTCGATTTCTCGATCGGTCGGGTAGAAAGCACACTTTTTTTGTTGACCGGTTGGCGATCAATGTTGATTTCGATACTCTTGATGATTGACCCGTGATTTTGACGGATGTCAGAGGATTTGATGTCTCAAAAGTATGAATTTTAGAAAATACCAGAGGTCAGACGCTTCGAATCGCGAAAAAAGGGCAAAAAATGGGGTTTCCAGGGGCCCTCCTGGAGACCCTGGGGGGTTTTCCCCCCTCTTTCCCGTTTTGTGTCCGTTTTTGCTATTTTTTTTATTCTTTTTTCTTCTGTATTTTTCCTTGACATTTTTTATCATTTATTGGCCTTATTTTCCTGTAAAAAACCTGATGAGAATCCTTGCATTTTGTTTTGCAAAGTTTCCAATTTCCTGAGAAAGCCGAAGACTTTGTCGCGCAGAGCTGCCGATTTTCCGTCAGAAGCTAAAACTGGGTCAAACGATGTCGAAATGACCTCAAATCTTGGGTGAAGCCTGCTGAGCAATAAATAAGACCAACTATAGGCTTTTGTTTGAGTTTTGAAGCCGTTTGGGGTCCTATCACCAGTAGACTTGCTTTTATCGCGATGAAGATGTCGGGGCTTGATGTGCGGTCAACCGATGTCCGATTAACTTGAAATTTGACACGGAACCTATTGGAGTCATTTTAAGATGATCCACAGGCTCTGTCTTGGAAACCATGGTCCCGGGGAGCTTCGCGGCCGAGAAGCTTGATTTGGCTTCCGAGCATCAAAGTATGGTCCAATGTTGTCGAAATAACCTGAAACTTGACGTGTAGCCTTTTATAAGAATTTTGAAGTCGTCCATGTGCTCTATCTAATGAGTGATGGCCTTGGAGGTTTTCACCGCCGAGAGGCTTGATTTAGCTGTTCGAGGGTTGATGTAGGGTCAAACGTTGTCGGTTTGACTAGGAACTTGACGTGGAGCCTTTTGGATGTATTTTTAGACGATCCATCGGCTCTGATCGAAGATTTGGTGCCTCCGATGCTTTCGCCGCCGAGAGCTCCTTTTCAGCTGCCAGAGAAGCGAAGTTAGGCCAAATGATTTTGAAATGGCCCGAAACTTCTTGTGTACTCCTCTTTTGGCTGTCTTGAAGGATCTTGCAGTTTTTGTTTGATTTTGACAAGATTTGATTTTTTGGAAGTAGCATTGCCTATTTATGGCAGGTTGCGACTTCATGCAGTTTTCTGGATCTTGATGAAGCAAAGTGACATTTTTGGTGTCAACAGTTCCATAACATTTCAATGATAAAACCACATCAATTCAGGTTCCATAAACCTATCAATCTATCCATTTCATTTCCAATCCAATTCATTAGACAATTAACCCAAATTATCATGTTTTCAATCAAAGTTAATCAAGATTAGAGTATTGGGTTATCTAGACATATTCAATCATCATTTCAAGGAAGAAACAACATATCAAAGCATAAACATATAGATTAACTTGCATTTGGTTGAAAATGCCCAAATCCACAAATCTAGCTCAAAGCCCAACAAACCAAACCTAAGGGATAATTAGCAAAGTAAAACTAAATTAAAACATAAATCAATGGGAAGCTCTAAGCTACTAAACACACTACTACAACCCAAAGTATATTAACCCAATTCTAAGGGAAAGAAGAGCTCACCAAACAAATGGGTGGATGAAGTAGTGGCTGGCAATTTGGGGATGAGAAGCTTGCGGGGTCCACGCGGAGATGATGATGATCGGAGGTTGTGGGGCCCACTTGATTGGTGGCCCACTAAGTTGGTGGTGAAGATGCTCGTGGCCCACTGGGCAAGGGAAATGGTGAAGACAGAAAGTAAGAAAGAATGGAGAACAAGGAGAAAGGATTAAAGAGAGAAAATGGTGAGATGGGGGGGGTGAGGAAGTCAACCGATGTTGACAGTGAGTGGAGTGGAGTGGAGGTGAGGAGAGATGAGAGAAAAGAGTGAAACAATGAAGGGGAAAAATGGGGAAAACAGAGATAGAGAAAGAAATGGAGAAATAGAGAGAGATGGAGTGGGTTGGGTTCACCGGGGATGGTGGTGGCCGGCGGCGACGAGGTGGCTCCGGGACAGTGGGGCGGTGAGGTGAGGTGAGGTGAGTGAAAGAGAGAGCTGATATGAGAGATGAGATGAGAGAATGGAGAAAGGAGAAGAGAGAGGAGAAGAAGGGTTGGACGGCAGTGGTGGTGATCGGAGGCGGCGTGGTCCGGCGGCGTGAGGCAGCAAGCCGTGAGGGAGGGAGAGAGAACGAGAGAGATGAGAGAAAGAGAGGAAGGGGGGGCTGCTGTTGTGGTGAGGAGTGAATGAAAAGAGAGGAAGAGAGTTTGACCTAAGTAAAGGAAAAGGGAGAAATGGGTGATGAGATGGGTGGGATGTTGCACGTGCTTTAAGGGGTGGGGTGTGATGAGAGTGAGATGAGTGAGGTGGGGCTCACATGGGATAAAGGTGGGGTAGGGTTTGACTTTAGGAAATTAATAAAAGAACTTTAGGTGGGTTCGGGTCAGGTCCGGTTTTGGGTCGGGTTCGAGGGTCCGGATCTACCCTGTGTGGGGAGATTTTCAAAGTTCCAGGATTACGCTAATCACGGCCATCAGATGGGACTAAGCATTCTCACGTGCCTCACGTGCCATCCGCGTGACATCCACGCGACACCAGACTCACCTCGGCTACCAGGCCAGAAGCCTCAGCCGAAGTCAGGCAGGTCTTGGCCGCTAGCGCCGAGCTCGGCTACCCAGGTGCCCACCTCGGCTGGAAGCTTAACCTCAACCAAAGGAGCCGGGACGGGAGCGAAGCGATATAGAACCTCCACTCGTGCCCTACGCCCGCCACGCCATCAGACACGTGGAGGAATAGGGGCGCGAGCCAGTGAGACAGATGCGACATCCAGCCGTCCACAATCTTCGCCAGATCACTGGCAGGGCGGCATCCAGCGGCTGAAGCCAAATCAGGGCAAGGCCCGAGGGAGGATCCGATGGTACCTCTACCGCCAAAGGCGTCCAACAGGATCTGGCCCAACATGACGCATATAAAATGCGATGTGGGCTGATCCGACTGGCATTAAATGCAAAGTGGGCTAGAACGGACCGCATTTATTGCTTTGTGGGCTGATGATGACTTCCTTATCAAATCACGGGACCCACACCAAAATATTATCCAAGATATCGTCCAAGTTCTCTATAAATAGAACCCCATTTCACATGCAAGTTACGCACAATCAAAACCTGAGAGTCGTTACTCTGCCTCTCTTCTTCCTCTCCTTCCTTTGTTCCAGTTCACTTACTTAGGCATCGGAGAGCCTTGCGCCGCTCAGGCCAGGGTTCTCTGACCGTTTGCTCTTCCCTTTCAGGCTTTCTGGCAGCAGGTCATCTTCATCATTTGGATAAGTCCTGTAAGGCACCCCGATTATTGTGGGTCATAATTTTTTTGCACCTACAATTGGCGCCGTCTGTGGGGACGTACTATCCCAACCTTCCCAACCTTCTCAATCTTCCCAAAAACCATGCCTCCGAAAGCTAAGAAAGGCGGAGAGTCCCTGAGAGCAAGACTCGAGCGTCCGGGCCCGTCGACCGACGTCCCTCCTCAGGGACGGTCCGGAGTGGACCATGGCGCGTCTGCAGGCGAGGAGCGCGTAGGCTCGCGACCCTTCGTCGAGATTCCCTTCCGAGAGGGAGTCGAGACCTCGTGCTTTGACGAGGAAGTCGCGCCTCCCCAACGGGACGAGCGTCGACGTGAGCGCCCTCTCAAAGGCAAAGCTACGGCAGTGGAGGAGCCACGCCGTGTGCAACCCCCTGATGCTGGAGGAGACATCGCAGCTCAAAACGCTCTCCTCCAGGATCAGGAGCGAATAATCCGCCAGCTCCAGCAGCAGCTGAGGGCGGTGCAAAATGCCTCTCTTAGGCAGCCCTCAGAGCCCCAAGGCGAGAAGAGAGCTGTCCAGAGCAAGGTAGTCCAGCCCTCCCACGAGGATCTAAGAGCCTTTCTGGATCAGAAGCGCAGCCATGCCCACGATGAGGGCTCGAGCAACACCCATAGCCATCGTGGCCGTGACGGACGAGCTCATGGCCACCATAGCCGAGGCCATTCGAAGCGAAAGCCAAGAGCGCTGACGCCAGAGAAGGACGACGAGCAGGAGCGGCTTGACAAGCACATCAGGCTGGCCCTTCAACATAACCTGGAGATGCGGGACCAGCAAGAGATCTGTGGCCCCACCGATCTGGGGGCCTCTCCCTTCACACGGGACATCGAGAGAACTCCCTTGCCCAAGAAGTTCTCAGTCCCGCGGTTCGTCCCCTATGACGGATTGTCTGACCCATCCGCTCACCTCCGTCACTTCTCCCAAAAGATGTCCATCTGGGGGAACGAAGGCCACCTCAACTGCAAGATCTTCTCCTCCAGTTTGAGCGACCTCCCTCTGAAGTGGTTATGCGCTTTACCGGAGAAGTCTATTTCAAGTTGGAAAGAGCTCCAGCTCTCTTTCCTGAAGAAGTTCCAAGCCTACAGCGTCGTCCCCAAGACCGATGCTGACATCCTCGCTCTAAAGATGAAGCAGGGCGAGACCCTCACCTAGTTCGCCCAGCGGTTCTGGGCAATTTAAAGCCAAATCGAGGATACCAGAGAAGAAGTGGCGATTTTCGCCTTCCGGAATGCCCTGTTACCAGGGCACGAGCTGCAAAAAGATTTAGCTGGAGATCCTGCTCCCTCCATGCCGGCCTTGATGTCCCGGATAAAACGTTATATCGCCCGGGAGGAGGACGAAATCCGGGCTCGGGAGGAGGAAGGCCGGGAGAACTCAGGCCCGGAACCCAAGGAAAGAAACAGCCAGCCCCAGCAGCGGGGTAAGAAGCCATACCAGAGGCAAGAGCCGAAGCAAGCCTGGGTCTCCAGTTCGGCGAGAGCTTCAACGTCCAGGTCCGGGGGCAGCAGGAAGGCCAGACCTCCCTCTGACACCTACCAGGCTATGAACATCGTCTTCAAGGAGCCAATCCACCAGGTTATGAACAAAGTCAAGACCCAGCCATTCTTCAAGTGGCCTCGTCCCTTGTCAGGCGATCCCTCCACCCGTGACCAAACCAAGTTCTGTGCCTACCATAAGGGTAACGGGCACAGGACCGAGGAATGCAGGACTCTGAAGTTTCACAGGACCAAGGAAGGCCACCTTGCAGAGTTCGTGAAGGCAGGAGATGTCGGCAGCGGCGGCGGCAGCCGAGCTCATCAGAGCGCAACTAGGGATCCAGACAGTGAAGACTCTGAAAAGATCATCAACGTGATCCATCTGGCGCCCTCAGCCCCCTCTCCCTCAGCTCGAGACAGCCCTCAGGCTCGTGCCGAAGCCAAGCGGGCCTCGCACGGGAAGGAGGTAATGAGAGCCGAACTCGGGCCAGCGCCCAAGAGAGCGCGCCGCAACCGACCAGCCATCTCATTCTCAGACAAAGACCTGGAGGGAATCCAGCTCCCTCACAACGACCCTCTGCTCTTGACCATGAAGCTGAAGGACTTCACTGTGAAGAGGATCCTCGTCGACTCCGGCAGCTCTTCCGAGGTCCTCTAATATGAGTGCTTCAAGAAGATGAATCTCTCAGAAGCTGACCTCACGGAGGTCCGCACGCCCTTGCTGGGGTTATCCGCCAAACCAGTCTGTCCCAAGGGTAAAATCACCCTGGAAACCCGAGTGGGCGGAGCCTCCATGACGGCCGACTTTCTGGTAGTGGACGCCCCTTCTCCCTACAACGTTATCTTGGGCAGAACGTGGCTCCACAAGCTGGAAGCAGTCCCCTCCTCACTCCACCAGAAGCTGAAATTCATACTCGAAGACCAGGAGGCAAGATGGAGGTGGTCACAGTGGAAGGAGATCGGCAGCTGGCCAGGCAGTGCATGCTGTACGTGGTCCCCGCAGAGAAGGAGCCAGAGCGCGTCAACCTGGCGGAGTTTGAAAAAGGTCTAGATGAGATCGGCCGAGACCCTGACAAGAAAAGTATAGAGGACCTAACCAAAGTCAGGCTCGACTCAGCAGACCCTGACAGATTTTTCCTGATTGGCACGCAGCTGCCACACGAAGAGAGAGCCGAGCTCTCAAGGTTTCTGATGCAGAGCGTGGATGTCTTCGCCTGGACCCCGAGTGAAATGCCTGGGGTCAACCCCGAGGTCATGTGCCACAAGCTCAATGTGGATCCCAACCACAAGCCAGTGGTGCAAAGAGCCCGAAGGACGGGGTTACAGCAGACAGACGCAGTAGTCGAAGAGGTCGACAAGTTGCTGGAGGCAGGCGCAATCCGGGAGATCCAATACCCGGTCTGGCTGGCCAATACGGTGGTGGTTAAGAAGAAGACTGGCAAATGGAGGGTGTGTGTGGACTTCACGGATCTCAACAGGGCCTGCCATAAGGATAGTTTCCCCCTTCCAAAGATTGATCAGATGATCGACGCCACCGCCGGCCATGACCGAATGAGCTTCCTCGACGCCTACAGAGGCTACCATCAGATTCCGATGTATGAGCCAGACGAGGAGAAAACCGCATTCATAACCCCCCGCGGCACTTATTGCTACAAGGTCATGCCCTTCGGGCTGAAGAACGCGGGGGCAACATATCAGCGCCTCGTGACAAAGATGTCCAGGCTTAGCTTGGCAAGACAGTGGAAGTCTACATTGACGACATGGTCGTTAAGTCTAAGCTCTCCAGCGACCATCTAGCGGATCTGGCCCAAGTCTTCAGCATCCTTCGCGCGTTCAAACTCAAGCTAAATGCTTCCAAGTGCACCTTCGGCGTAGCTTCTGGCAAGTTCCTCGGAAGCCTGGTAACGTGGAGGGGAATAGAGGCCAACCCAGACCAGATTACTGCAATCTTGGGCATCCAGAGCCCATCTACTACAAAAGAGGTCCAGAATCTCACAGGCATGGCTGCAGCACTCAATCGCTTCATCAGCTGATCATCAGATAAGTGCAGGCCTTTCTTTCAGCTTCTGAGAAAAAAATTAAAATTCCAATGGACCCCTGAGTGCGACTAAGCATTGGAAGCACTCAAAACTTATTTGTCTTCACCACCCTTACTCTCTACCCCAACTCAAGGGGAGATTTTGTATCTATATCTTGCGGTCTCGGATCATGCGGTGAGCTCCGTCCTCATCAGAGAGGACGAAGGAGTCTAAAAACCAATTTATTATACAAGCAAGATCCTGCTTGATGCCGAGACCAAATACCTTTTGTTGGAGAAGCTCGCGCTGGCACTCGTCAGCTCCTCCCGCAAGCTCTCCCATTATTTCCAATCCCACACCATTGTGGCGATCACGGAGCATCCACTCCGTTCTATATTCAAAAAAGCTGACTTTTCAGGGCGAATCACTGGCAGGCGGAATAGTTGGAGCAACATCCGAGGCAGGATCAGCTGCAGGGGCTTCGACTGGGGCACTCTCGCCCAAAGGAGTAGAGCTCGGCTCAGGGACTGGGTCCGAGTACTTCGGCAAGTTCCGGTAGACCGGGTGGTCTTCGGGAACCCCCGCATGCCTCAGTGCGGCCAAGCACCCTTCCTCGAACAGAATGGAGGTAATCTCCTCCACCTGCTTCTCGTACTCCTTAGTGGCCTGGTCCACCCCTTTCTGGAAAGCAGACTGTGCCTCGGACAGCAGAGAAGCCTTGAGACTAGCATTCTCCTTCTTCAGCTCGGCACTCCCCGCCTTCAGCTTCTCTATTTCAGCACGCCCGGCCAGCACTTCGCCGCGCAGCCTCGTCGCCTCAGTCGCCGATTCAGACCTCGTTCTGGCCAGCTCCGACTCCAGCTCGGCAATCATCTTGGTCTTCGTCCAGATATCACCCTTTAGTTGATGGGTCTTCGACGTGAGTTCAGTGATGCTGACCAGAGCTTCGTCCAGCTGAGCGGTCGCTTCGGCACTACCCTTCTTCAGCTCTTCCAGCTCCTTCTTCAGCCTCACCCTCTCAGACTCCAGCTGGGTGACCTTCGCAACGTTCTTGTCACTCCTTTCCATCACTGCCAGGAGCCTTTGCACGTTCTGCGAAGGGAAAAAGTAAGTAGAATAAAAGCAGCCAAGCTAAAGCACTTGAAGAAAGGCATTGAAGATACTTACCAAAAGATTAGCCTGAATCGCCGAGACCAACAGGCTTTCGTTGTCATACCTCGCGTGCACTTCCATGTCTCGCGACAAGGCACAAGCTTTTGCGAGGGCTCCAATGACGTCGGTGTTCCCCATCAACCGGTCCTCGACATTTAGAGGCTTCCCGGGCTGCGTCTCCATCTTGGGTCACCATGTCGCCGGGGCAGTGTGAGGTCCGGAAGCCTATCCGGACCCTTGCCCTACTGAGACGGTGAGCTCGCGAGCCGCCCCGCCAGTCACCTTGCTGGCCGGCGCACTTTTCTCAGGCGGAGCCTTGCCCCGGGGAGCCCGTGCAGGTGTCTTACCCTTCAGAGGTTGTTCAGCCCCTGAGTCCTTCTCGCCCGCCTTAGACCTCTTCCTTGGCGGAGATCCCTCCCTTGGGCGATCAGGAGAGTGTCGCCGCACTCCCTCGCTCGGTGTGGGGGCAGGAGCAGAAGAAGTGGATGCCGTAGCGCCAGACGCAGCTCGGCTCGTGGCAGGGTCAATCAAAGGAACACGGCAGGCACGGCCAAGGTAACAGGAGGATGATCAGGCTGCGACTCGTCCTCCGGAGCTGCTCCGATTCTCTTGTAGTGGCCGCGGTACCTCAGCGTATACCCCAGCAGCTTCCAAGCCGATCTAGTCTCGTGCCCCGTGTACCTCTCGACCTTCTTGTGGTCGTCAACGTTCTTCCTCCAGCCTTCGCTCACAGCCCGGCGTCGCCTCGCGTGCAGTTCTGCGCCACAAACGACAAAGAATATCAGCTCGGCAATATAAAGGTTCAGCAAAATAAACAGAGAAAAGAAGCAGTATTTACTTGGGACGGCCCCGAGATGGCGAGGGACCATCAGCCTCCTGTCCTCACCAGCGCCGAATTCCCAGTCCCCGACACACAGAAGAGGTCTTCCTCGGCATTCTTACTGGAATCTTGCAAGGCCAGGATGAAGCCTCTTCGGCGCTGCTTCACCCGGAGATAATAATTGTCTCCCCCACCCTTACAGATGTCATAGACGTCCTCGATGTCATGGACACCCAGGTTGATCCCCAAGATCTCGTTCAGTTTTGCCATGCCCATGATGACTTTGAAGCCATTAGGCAACAGCTGGCACGGGGTAATCGACCACACGCTAAGGCAGACCCTAAACAGGGGGTGCAGAGGAAATCTGACCCCGCCCTCAATCACAGAGATATATCAGAGAGAACGGCATCCAGCCGCAGGACCAGCCGTGCGTGGCATAGTCGATGGGATCCGCCGGCCTGAGGCGAACTCCCTCTGGGATGTTATAAGCAGCCCTAAACCTAACTATGCCCTCATCTGTATCTAACCGAAACCTAGGGGTGCCCATGTCTAAAAGAAGAAGATAGCGGAAAGAAACCCTAGAGGTGGAGAAACCCTAAAAAACCAGATAGGGGCGTGAATTTACTTACAAAAACAGGAGGGCAAGTCAAGAGCAGGTCTGGGCGCATCCTACGGTTGTCCTCGCCAGAGAGAACTCGAAGAGCAGAGCAGAAATCGAAGGCAAGGGCAAAGGAAATCAGAAAAAAGAAAGAAAGGAGACGACCCTATTTATAGAAAGAAAACCCTCTTTGGGCGCCACTTTCGAATTCGAAGAGACGGATTTCGCAATCCGTGCCTGTTCCATCAATGAGACAGCGCAATCAGTGAAGAAGCTACACGTGTAGCCGTCGGTTTGCTTCCCAGGACGGACAAGACGAAGCATTTATTGCCTCAGAAAAGTTGAAGCGACACCAAGCAATGATCGCTGCATCTCCAGACGGGCTCTCTAGCTTCTGACCCCTAAAAGCTAGGACGCTTGAGAGGTCACAAGCTAGGGGCAATTGTGTGGGGAGATTTTCAAAGTTCTAGGATTGCGCTAATCACGGCCATCAGATGGGACTAAGCATTCTCACGTGCCTCACGTGCCATCGCGTGACATCCACGCGACACCAGACTCACCTCGGCTGTCTTGGCCGCTAGCGCCGAGCTCGGCTACCCAGGTGCCCACCTCGGCTGGAAGCTTAACCTTGGCCAAAGGAGCCGGGACGGGAGCCGAAGCGATATAGAACCTCCACTCGCGCCCTACGCCCGCCACGCCATCAGACACGTGGAGGAATAGGGGCGCGAGCCAGTGAGACAGATGCGACATCCAGCCGTCCACAATCTTCGCCAGATCACTGGCAGGGCGGCATCCAGCGGCTGAAGCCAAATCAGGGCAAGGCCCGATGGAGTATCCGATAGTACCTCTACCGCCAAAGGCTTCCAACAGGATCTGGCCCAACATGATGCATATTAAATGCGATGTGGGCTGATCCGACTGGCATTAAATGCAAAGTGGGCTGGAACGGACCGCATTTATTGCTTTGTGGGTTGATGATGACTTCCCTATCAAATCACGGGACCTACACCAAAATATCATCCAAGATATCGTCCAAGTTCTCTATAAATAGAACCTCATTTCACATGCAAGGTATGCATAATCAAAACCTGAGAGTCGTTACTCTGCCTCTCTTCTTCCACTCCTTCCTTTGTTCCAGTTCACTTACTTGGGCATCGGAGAGCCTTGCGCCGCTCAGGCCAGGGTCCTCTGACCGTTTGCTCTTCCCTTTCAGGCTTTTAGGCAGCAGGTCATCTTCTTCATTTGGATAAGTCCTCTAAGGCACCCCGATTTTTCTCCACCTACATACCCGATGGTGCCAAAATCTCGAAAAGCGGAAAATACTAAAAAGCCCTCGAGACTTTCCGGAAATAGCGACACACACCCCTACTGTACCCAAATGGGTTCGGATCTCAACCTAACTTCGCACACACGATCCTAATGAATAATCGGACCTATTTGGCTTATAAACGAGCTTAATTAGCTAAAAGTATAATTAACTAAACTAATTACAACCTTAGAATTCTGGGATGTTACAGGGCATGTAGTTTGGAATGTGCCAGGAGCCATCTTTAGAGAGGATTGTAGAGACCTTATCTAGAGGAGACAGCCTGAGATCTGGAAATTTGAAGGCAATTGGGTCGTGGTCAATCCATCTAACGAATCAAAGGCTTATGGATTTTCCATTAACAACACACCACTTACCCGAATTTTGGATGAACGGAGAGAGAAGACGAATCCGTTTTCAAATACAAGAGCCAGACAGAGTATTCAGAGGGCACCGAAGAGAGGAAGATTTAAAGTACCAGGACTGGAACAAGTTAACCCAGATAGAAGTTCAAGTTGCAGCTGCTCAACCGAGATTCAATATACATGCATCATTGAACTCTTTGACCCTCCTCAAACCAAGGCCACCTTCACTCTTCGGAAGGCAAACAACATCCCATCTCACCAAGTGACTCTTGATTCTATTAGGATCTGCCGACCAGAGGAAATTTCTCACGATCTTTTCAATTTGCGAACAAGTTTTAGCCGGAATTGGAATTAAGAGGGAGATGTGGAAATAGAGACCACATAAAACGTGATTTACTAAGATCAGTTTACCTGCAAAAGTTTGTGTAGGTGCAGAAAATAATGACCCACAATAACTGGGGAGCCTTAGAGGACTTATCCAATATGGTGATGACTGGGTTCCATCCGAAAGCCTGAAAGAGAAGAGCAAACGGTCAGAGGACCCTAGCCTGGGCGGCGCAAGGCTCTCCGATGCCAAAGTCAGTGAATGAACTGGAACAATAGAAGGAGAGGAAGAAGAGAGGCAGAGTAACAGCTCTGTGGGTTGTATTGTGCGTACCTTGCATGTGGTATGAAGCTCTATTTATAGAGGCTGGGGCCGTATCCTTGGAGAATATCTTGGTGTGGGTCCCATGATTCGACTGGAAAGTCATGATCAGCCCACCAAGTAATAAATGAGGTCCAATCCAGCCTACTCTGCATTTAATGCCAGTCGGATCAGCCCACATCGCATTAAATGCGCGTCTTGTTGGTCCAGATTGTGTTGGGCGCCTTTGACGGTTGGGGTACCATCGGATCCGCCCTCGGGCCTTGCCCTGATGTGCCCTCAGCCGCTGGATGCCGCCCTGTTAGGGATCTGGCGAAGATTGTGGACGGCTGGATGTCGCATCTGTCTCACTAGCTCGCGCCCCTATTCCTCCACGTGCCTGACGACGTGGGGGATGAGGGGTGCGAGTGGAGGTTCTTTCTTACTTCGGCTTTCGTCCCGGCTTCTTCAGCCGAGGTGGAGCTCTCAGCCGAGATGGGCACATGGGAGGGCCGAGCTCGGCGCTAACGGCCTGGAGCTGTTTGATTTCGGCTGAGGCCTCTATCCCGGTAGCCGAGGTGAGTTAGGTGCCACGTGGATGGCATGCGGACGGCACGTGAGGACGCTTAGTCTCATCTAATGGCCGTGATTAGCGGAATACCGGGGTTCTGGAAATCTCTCCACACAATTGCCCCTAGCTTCTGACCTTGCGGAGATCGACAGTGCCGTGAGGTCGGGAGCTATGTGACGGGGTTTACCTGGCGGAGAGAGTCCCTCTCGGCCCTGATTCGTGGTCGCTTTGGATGATCGAGGCAACAACTGGCGTCCCTCATTCAATGCTGAAGACAGGTTGACGGCTCTGCGTGTCGTCCTCTGGTTAGTCGTCTGTCTTCTCGAGATCGTACGCGCCGTTCCGTCAGGGATGTAATCAATTTTCGAAATGATTCGCGCGGAGCCCTAGGGGGCGCCCCTTGGCGCGCCCAACTAGGGCTTCTGGAAAGGGGACCTTTTGGCGATATATATGGGGCAATCGAGGTTCGTTTTCTTCTCCGTCGCCATTCTGAATCAAAGGAGAATAAGCTACTGCGAGGGAACCTCGTCTGAGAAGTGGTGTGCTGTTGAGGCCGAGTCTCTTTGTTGCTCAACGTCTTCGTTCTGCTCCCGTAAGTTCCTTCTGCCCTACCTCTTCTCCTGTGGGTTTCTCTGTCTTTGGATTGGGGTAGAAATGGAAATCTATTGCCACTGGTTAGAGGGCGAGGCAGCAATCGAGGGCTTTAGGTCGGCCTTTAGGGTCCCTGCTGACGTCCAAGTTAGGGGTGAGGACCCTAACGGCACCAACCTTCGCGACTTCTCGGGGGGTTGGATGCCGTTTCCTCTAGTGGCCGTGACGGAAGGCGGGGTCCGATTTCCCCTTCACCCCCTTCTCAGGAGATGTCTCAGCCAATGGCGCCTCTGCCCTTGCCAGCTGCTACGCAATGCTTTCAAGATTGTGATGGGCACGGCTAGGTTAAATGAGGTTTTGGGCATTAACCTCGGTGTCTTCGATATCGAGGACGTATATGATATATGCAAGTCCGGAGATGCTTATTATCTCCGGGCAAAGCCAGGCCGAGACGGCTTTGTCCGATACTTGGAGGACTCGAGCAAGTATGCCGGAGACGATCTTCTGTATGTCTCGGGAAACTGGGAGTTCGGGGTGGCCGACACCGATAGAGGCTACCAAGTCCCTCGCCATTTCGGGACCATTCCAAGTAAATACCTTCTGTCTCTTTTTTATATAGTTTCTTTTTGTTCTGCCGCGCTAATGCTTCTGATCGTTACAGCTTTGAAGGAGAGAAAGCGGGCCGCCCGATACATATGGAAGAGGAACGAGGCCTGGCTCCGCCTAGTAAAGCGGTACAGTGGTCATGACGGCAGGGCGGCCTGGTCGCTGCTAGGGTATCAGCAGAGGTACCGTGGGTATCTAAGGGGCACCGTAGAGCCGATCCAGGGTGAAGGTGCCGGTCCCGAAGTCAGGCAGGAACAGGCCAGTCCAGAGGCCGCTGAGGGGCCTTTGCGGGCGTCGTCTGACGTTAGGGCCACGTCCGGAGCTCTAGCTTCCACATCGGGGTCGAGACCTCTCCAGGTCCCAGGAAGGGAATCGAGTCAGATTGCCCGATCTCCCTCGCCAAGTTCCGAGATGAGGCACACCAGGCGCTTGTCCTTCGAGGACCTTGAGGCCTTGGCGCTCGGAGCGGAGGATGCCCGAGCCCCCCAAGAGCCTGTGAATCTGAATTTCCCTGAGCCTCCTCCGAGTGCTCGGTTAATTTCCCCTGCAGCTGCGGCGGAGGTTCCCGCATCCCCTAGCCCTATTGGTCTAGTGGTACGTTCACCCCCGGCTGAGGTCGAGCAGGAGGAGGCTCGGCCGCTGTAGATGCCGAGGACCGATGCAGGCCCTAGCTCGGTCGCTGCCTCGTCGCCCCAGGGGCCGGCGTTATGGGAGCCGAGCTTCATGCTTGAGCCGGGGAGGCCGATGACGATGGAGGTTCGCGTCCTTCACAGGATCGATCCCCCGGTCCTCGAGGCCCTGGGGCGAGCCTGCGCCCTCCCCCGGGACATGGAGCAGCTGGACAAGTACAGCGATCAGAAGCTGATTCTGTCGATGCTGCAGTCTAACTTCACGGTAAATCTTTCTACATTTCTTTTCGTCAATCCAGCAGTTTAGCATCTAACGCTCTTTGGATTTGACGTGGACGCCCCGTTTCTTTGACAGGCGGCACAGAAGTCCATGGCCGTTGCTGACAGGATCTACAGACACAGCATGGACGTTGCCGAGCTGACCGTGGAGAAAAACGGCTTGCAAGAATCTCTGGACGTCGTTACCCAGAAATTAGCCAGGGTGGAGGGAGAATACGCGGCGAAGCTTGAGCAGGCGAGGGGAGAAGTCGAGGCGGAAAGAGTCAGAGTGGCCGAACTCGAGGTTTCCATCTCGAAGATGGAAGACGATTACGCGGCCCTGCTTCAAGCCGAATCCAAGAGGGCGGATGAAGCCGAGGCGAAACTCGAGTCGGAGTGCGATGCTGCGTTCGAGGACGCCAGAGCGCAGGTCACCGCCCACTACAAGGAAAGGGTCCTCGTCGTAAGGGATAAGGCCTGGGCGAAAGGATGGCGCGCCGGCCTGAAGGAGGCCGGGGCTTCTGAGGACCACCCTTCCTTCCGGGAGCCTCCCCCGTATCCACTCCCGACGCCGGCCTCTGCTCCTCCAGCCAGCGAAGTTTCTGACCCTGCAGCCTGTGCGTCCGACCGGGCATGACCTCGGGACGTTCGCCTCTTTGCTTTATGCTTTTGTAATTTCCTTCAATTGTATTCGCTGCGCAATGTAATGATCAAGATTTTGATGCAATTGAAAGTTTCTTCAATCACTCGTCCTTCCATTTCTGTCTTTTCCTTTTTTGAGCTCGGTACTTCTATGCTTGAGTTTGGTACGGCGCTTTCTGCAATGGGACATTAGAATTGAGTGCCGAGCGGTCTTCTTGGGCGCTTGCGATGATACTCCGTATCTTGGGTGATCCTCTTTGGTATTCGCGCTGATACTCCGTATCTTGGGCGATCTTGAATAGCAGTAAGCATGGTGATATGACTATTAAGGGGAACGAGGGGATGGCTCCACGTGGTATCATCGGAACCGCTGGTTAGTATAAGGGAAGTCTAGCACGCCACGCAAGGCGTGAGAGACCTCGCCTCATAATTTGCTTTGAAGATCGGGCCCCCCCTTCTTCCTATAAATAGGAGTGGTAAGCTCGCCATGGGAGGGACGAGAGAACTAGGATATTTGTATTTCATTCAAACAACCTAGCAGCCATGTTTGATAGATCTTCAGGGGCTTTTGACCCGGATGGAACTCCTGTGCCGGTGACGGCTTCCTCCGAGGGGGAAGGTCCGTCGCAGTCTGCGCGCTCTCTGAAGATGGTCCTCGTAGGCTACGCGCTCTCTGAACGCGGGTCTACAGCCAGCCTTCCCTGGTGCGGCTGCATGGGAATCTTTGCAGCTATGGGTCGGTGGCACCCCCCCGCGCTCGGCAGCCTTGTTGTCATTCCACAAGATTCTGAGCGGAGGGTAGGACTGGAAATGCCCTAGGAGGGGGCTCTTGTTTGCAAACTTTGGTCTGACCAGCCAAAGCGTATTGCAGAGCTCTTGGCACCGGACGCCTGGGGGTCCTGTTTCGTCCCAGAGGGCGGTTCTGAATCATGCCGCAGATCCTCCTTCTTGTGGGATGTCAAGACCTCGGGGCAGGATGCAATAAGCCTTTCCGCCGAAGGTTTCCGGTCGGTGGGCGGTGTCGGCGAAGAGCGGTCTCGAAGCCTGCTTTCTTTTTGGGTCTTCAGAGGGCCACGAGCCTTTCTTCTGTGTATTTTGTTTCATGTTTGTAATCCATGTAATGAAGCAATTACAATGAATAAAAAGGACGAGTTTTGTGTTCACTCAATCCGTGTACACTTGTATTTTTGTATTTCAGTGCTCGCACTGCTCTTCTTTTGAAAGCTGACCTTGGCCGAAATGGGGAGCTTTGGCCGAAGCGAACTGCCTTGGGCCGAAGTGAGTTCGGCGTGATCTCGGCTGTGTGAGTTTGAGTTCGGCGTGATCTCGAGGGTGTTCGAACCCAGAGTCTCGGAGATCTCGGCCGTGCGATCTTTAGGGGTGTATGAGCCAAGAATTTAGGAAACGACTGAGCATCGGAGCTCGGAGCCTTTTCCAGGGCCCAGGACCCGGAGCTTTAGGAAACGACTGAGCATCGGAGCTCGGAGCCTTTTCCAGGGCCCAGGACCCGGAGCTTTAGGAAACGACCGAGTGTATGAACTCGATGCCTTTTCCAGGGCGGTAGACCGGAGCTTTAGGAAACGACCGAGTCTGGACTCGAGGCCTTTTCCAGGGCGGTAGACCCGGAGCTTAAGGAAACGACCGAGTGTATGAACTCGAGGCCTTTTCCAGGGCGGTAGACCCAGAGCTTTAGGAAACGACCGAGTCTGGACTCGAGGCCTTTTCCAGGGCGGTAGACCCGGAGCTTTAGGAAACGACCGAGTGTATGAACTCGAGGCCTTTTCCAGGGCGGTAGACCTAGAGCTTTAGGAAACGACCGAGTCTGGACTCGAGGCCTTTTTCCAGGGCGGTAGACCCGGAGCTTTAGGAAACGACCGAGTGTATGAACTCGAGGCCTTTTCCAGGGTGGTAGACCCGGAGCTTTAGGAAACGACCGAGTGTATGAACTCGAGGCCTTTTCCAGGGCGGTAGACCCGGAGCTGTCGAAGTCATGTAAGGAGAGACGACACAGATTAGTGACAGGGCAAAAGGTGCTTTCATTGATTCTGAGACTCGCTACATCTTTTAGAAATAGAATTTCTTCAGGTAGGATGCATTCATCGGTCTCGGCAGTGGCTTGCCCTCTAAGTCTTCGAGCTTGTAGGCTGATTTCCTCGCCAGTGAGACCACCCTGAGCGGGCCGTGCTAGTTCGGGGCCAGCTTCCCTTCGTTTGGTTCTTTGTCAACTGGCAGGGGCTTCTTGAGAACCAGCTCTCCCAGGGAGAATCTCCTTGACATTTTGATTGTACGCCCTGGCTAACCGCTGCTGATAGTCGGTCAGACACAGGGCTGCTGCTTCTCAGCGCTTGTCTGCCAGCTCCAGCTCCATTGCCAGGTTCTTCTCATTTCGGCCTTGGTCGACCAGCTCTGTCCTCAGGGCGGGAAGGCCGATTTCTAAAGGAATGACCGCCTCCACCCCGTAGGCCAGAGGGAAAGGTGTTGCCGAGGTGGGAGACTGTTCGACCTCAGTTACTTCTGGCTCGTGCCCTGTGTCCCGCAGCACCGTGTCGGGCTGGGTCGGAGCTGAATTGGGCGAGACGAACTCAACGATGAAGTCTGCCAGAATTTGGGCTTTGATCGCAGTTCGGGGACGGTACTGTATATCATACTGCCCCAGTTCAACTGCCCACTTTGATATTTGCCCTGAAAAGTCAGCCTTCTTGAATATTGAACGGAGTGGATGCTCCGTGATCACCACAATGGTGTGGGATTGGAAATAATGGGAGAGCTTGCGGGAGGCACTGACGAGGGCCAATGCAAGCTTCTCCAACAAAAGGTACCTAGTCTCGGCATCGAGCAGGTTCTTGCTCGTATAGTAAATTGGTTTTTGAATTCCCTCGTCCTCCCTGATGAGGACGGAGCTCACTGCGTGATCCGAGACCGCAAGATATAAATACAAAATCTCCCCCAGAGTTGGGGTGGAGAGTAAGGGTGGTGACATCAAATAAGTTTTGAGTGCGGCCAATGCCTGGTCGCACTCAGGGGTCCACTGGAATTTCAAATTTTTCTTTAGAAGCTGAAAGAAAGGCCTACACTTATCTGATGACCAGCTGATGAAGCGATTGAGTGCTGCAGCCATTCCCGTAAGCTTCTGGACTTCTTTCGTGGTAGAGGGGCTCTGAATGCCCTGGATTGCGATGATCTGGTCCGGATTAGCCTCTATCCCCCTCCGTGTCACCAAGCTGCCGAGGAACTTGCCAGAGGCTACGCCGAAGGCGCACTTGGAAGCGTTTAGCTTGAGCTTGTACGCGCGAAGGATGTCGAAGACTTGGCCAAGATCCGCCAGGTGGTCGCTGGAGTGCACTGACTTGACAACCATGTCGTCGATGTACACCTCTACTGTTCGGCCGAGCTGAGCCTGGAACATCTTTGTCACGAGGCGCTGATAGGTCGCCCCCGCGTTCTTTAGCCCGAAGGGCATCACCTTATAGCAGTAAGTGTCGCGGGGGGTTATGAATGACGTTTTCTCCTCGTCAGGCTCGTGAAGTGGAATTTGGTTGTAGCCTCTGTAGGCATCGAGGAAGCTCATTCGGTCGTGGCCAGTGGTGGCGCCGATCAGGAAGAGCCTATCTGGGTCTGCCGAGTTCAGCCTGACCTGGCCAGGTCCTCAATGCTTTTCTTCTCGGGGTCTCGGCCGATTTCATCTAGGCCTTTCTCGAATTCGGCGAGGTTGACACGCTCTGGCCCTCTCACTGCCGGGACCGCGGCCAGCATGCACTGCCTGGCCTGCTGCTGGTCTCCCTCCACTGTGACCACTTCCATTTTGCCCTCTCTGTTCTCGCGGACGAACCTCAGCTTCTGGTGGAGGGAAAAAGGGACTGCTTCCAACTTGTGGAGCCACGTTCTGCCGAAAATGGCGTTGCAGGGAGAAGGGGCGTCCACGACCAGGAAGTCGGCCAACACGGAGGCTCCGCTGACTCAGGTTTCCAGGGTAATCCTATCCTCGGGGTAGACTGGCGTGGCGGACTGCCCTAGCAAGGGCGCACGGACCTCCGTGAGGTCTGCTTCGGAGGGGTTCATCTTTTTGAAGCAATCATAATAGAGGACCTCGGAAGAGCTGCCGGAGTCGACGAGGATCCTCTTCACGGTGAAGTCTCTCAGCTTCTTCGTAAGGAGCAAGGGGTCGTTGTGGGGAAGCTGGATTCCCTCGAGATCTTTATCTGAGAAAAGAGATCGCAGGTCGGTCGCGGCGAGCTTTTTTGGGTGCCTGCCCGAGCTCGGCTCTCATCACCTCCTTCCCGTGCGATGCCCGCCTAGCCTCAACGCGGGCATGTGAGCTTCCACGAGATGAGGGAGAGGGAACTGAGGATGCCAGGTGGATCACGTTAATGATCTTTTCGGAATCCTCGCTGTCTGGGTCCCGGGCCGTGCTCTGGTGAACTCGGCCCCTGCTACCGCCGGCATCTTCTGCCTTGACGAACTCTGGAAGGTGGCCTTCGCCGGCGAGTCTCTCCAGGTACCACTTCAGAGAGTTGCACTCCTCGGTCTTGTGCCCTTTACCTTTGTGGTAGGAGCAGTAGAGCTTGCTTCGACTGCCGTCGGTGGGCTCATTTCTCAAGGGCTGGGGCCACTTGAAGAACGGCTTGCCCTTTATTTTGTCCATCATCTGGTGTATCGATTCCCTGAAGACGACATTGATGCCTTGATAGGCGTTAGCGTGAGGCCTTGGCCTCCTGGTGCCCCCAGATCTGGATGGTGTAGGTTTCGCCGAACTGGCGACCCGAGCCTGCTTGGGCTCCTGCTTCTGGAAGGGCCCCCCGCCTCTCTGCTGAGGCTGGTTGCTCTTGTGCTCGGGCTCTGGCCTTTCGTCCTCTTCCCGGGCCTGGATTTCATCTTCCTCCCGGGCGACGAAGCGCTTTATCCGGGACATTAGCTCTGGCATGGACTCTGGAGGGTCTCCGACCAAGTCCTTCCGGAGGTCGTGGCCGGGGATCAGGGCATGTTGGAAGGCGTAGATTGCTATCTCCTCCCTAGTGCCCTCGATCTGGCTGTAAACCGCCCAGAATCGTCGGGCGAACTTGGCGAGGGTCTCACCCTGCTTCATTCTCAGGGCGAGAAGGTCCCCTTCTTTCTTGGGGACGGCGCTGTAAGCTTGGAACTTCTTCAGAAAGGAGAGCTGGAGCGCCTTCCAGCTCGAAATCGACTCCTCTGGGAGGGCGCAGAACCACTTCAGAGGGAGGTCTCCCAAACTGGAGGAGAAGATCTTGCAGTTGAGGTGGCCCTCGTTTCCCCAGATGGACATCTTCTGGGAAAAGTGACGGAGGTGAGCGGATGGATCGGACAGTCCGTCGTAGGGGACGAACCGCGGGACGGAGAACCTTTTTGGGCAAGGGGGTGCACTCGATGTCCCTCGTGAAGGGCGAGGCCCCTAGATCAGTGTGGCCACAGATCTGCTTCTGGTCCCGCACGTCCAGGTTGCGCTGAAGAGCCAGCCTGACGTGCTTGTCAAATCGCTCCTGCTCATCGTCCTTCTCTGGAGTCTGGGCTCTTGACTTTCGCTTGGAGTGGTTCGGGCTGTGATGGTTATGGTTTCGGCCATCGCGGCTACGATGACTTCGGCTGTTGCTCGAGCCTTCGTCATGGATCTGGCTCCGCTTATGGTCCAGATGGTTTCTGAGATCTTCGCGAGGAGGCTGGGCTGCCTTGCTAGGGGCGTCCTTCTTTTTTCCTTGAGGATCAGAGACTTGCCTCAACGAGGCGGTCTGCGCTGCTCTCAGCTGTTACTGGAGCTCGCGGATCATCCGCTCTTGCTTCTGGAGGAGAGTATTTTGAGTTGCGACATCTCATCTAGCGGCAGGAGGCTGGACTCGACGCGCTTCTTCCGCGGCAACGGCCTTATTTTTGTGAGGACGCTCATGCCGACGCTCGTCGCGTCGGGGTGGCGTAACTTCGTCTGCTGAGAACGAGGTCTCGAGTCCTTCTTGGAGGGGGACCTCGACAAAAAGCTGCGAGCCTAAGCGGCCCTCGCCTGCTGACGTGCCATGCACCGTTCGGGAACGCCCCTGAGGAGGGACGTCTGCCGATGGTGCTGGCAGCTCGAGCGCTGCTCTCGAAGATTCTCCGCCCTTCTTAGCTTTCGGAGGCATGGCTTCTGGGAGATTGAGGTTGAGGAGGTTGGGAAAGTTGGGAAGGATGGGATATTACTTTCCCACAGACGGCGCCAATTGTAGGTGCAGAAAATAATGACCCACAATAACTGGGGAGCCTTAGAGGACTTATCCAATATGGTGATGACTGGGTACCGTCCGAAAGCCTGAAAGAGAAGAGCAAACGGTCAGAGGACCCTGGCCTAGGCGGCGCAAGGCTCTCCGATGCCAAAGTCAGTGAATGAACTGGAACAATGGAAGGAGAGGAAGAAGAGAGGCAGAGTAACAGCTCTGTGGGTTGTATTGTGCGTACCTTGCATGTGGTATGAAGCTCTATTTAGAGAGGCTGGGGTCGTATCCTTGGAGAATATCCTGGTGTGGGTCCCATGATTCGACTAAAAAGTCATGATCAGCCCACCAAGTAATAAATGCGGTCCAATCCAGCCTACTCTGCATTTAATGCCAGTCGGATCAGCCCACATCGCATTAAATGCGCGTCTTGTTGGTCCAGATTGTGTTGGGCGCCTTTGACGGTTGGGGTACCATCGGATCCGCCCTCGGGCCTTGCCCTGATGTGGCCTCAGCCGCTGGATGCTACCCTGTTAGGGATCTGGTGAAGATTGTGGACGGCTGGATGTCGCATCTGTCTCACTAGCTCGCGCCCCTATTCCTCCACGTGCCTGACGACGTGGGGGATGAGGGGTGCGAGTGGAGGTTCTTTCTTACTTCGGCTTTTGTCCAGGCTTCTTCAGCCGAGGTGGAGCTCTCAGCCGAGATGGGCACATGGGAGGGCCGAGCTCGGCGCTAACGGCCTGGAGCTGTTTGATTTCGGCTGAGGCCTCTATCCCGGTAGCCGAGGTGAGTTAGGTGCCACGGGGATGGCATGCGGACGGCACGTGAGGACGCTTAGTCTCATCTAATGGCCGTGATTAGCAGAATACCGGGGTTCTGGAAATCTCTCCACACAGTTTGAATGAAAATTTAGCTCTCAATTATCCATAAGTCTTGTGAAATGAAAATCCCTAGGAGCTCCAAACAACATTGGAATGCTAAGGTAAGTAGATGGGAGGGTCGCTTGGGGAATCTTGCACATGATAGTGATAGAGTTGCGTCTCCTAAGGCTGCATTTCCCCACAAAAAGTTAGCTTTACTAAAGGTTAAATCGTTGGCCTGATGCTTCTTGATATATTGAAATGAGAGACTTGACACTTCTTAGGCCTTTTTATAGGCTTTGAAAAAGATAAGGACATCATCCACATACAATAGGTGACATGGAGTATCCGGCATGGGGGAAATTGGCAAGATGAAAGCTTGATTTTTGAGTCTTTCCAAATGCAAGATGAGAGTTTCCCTGCTCGAATGAAAAGATACGAAGATAAAGGGTCACCCTGGCAAAGACCACAAGAAACCTCAAAGAAGCCACATGGGCTTCATGAGAACCGATCTCCTAGATGTGCAAATGAGCTCTTTAATTCAAGTTATCCATTGATGAGAGAATTTAAGAAATTGAAGCACCTTAAAGAGGAAGGCCCAATGAAGATTGTCAAATGCCTTGGAAATATCCAGTTTCATGCAAACAGATCCACCGGTAACCTTAGTGTTTTAAGTTTTTGAAAAGTTCGTGAGCTAACGCTGCCTGCATGGTCGTGTAATTTCACAAAAGCCGCCTGGTGATTGGAGATGAGCTAAGGAAGGATGGTGGAGAGTCTATTAGCTAAGATTTTATAGGTGAAGCTAAGAAGGCTAATTGGATGAAAATCTGAGAAGGTCTTTATGGGGTATGACTTGGGTATTAAGGCTAAAAAGAAGAAGGTGGTTGGTAGAAATGAAATGGGTAACAACTTCAATAACATCATGGCCAATTATGTGCCAAGCTGAGGTGAATAAGATACCGGATGTGTGGGGAAAATCCCAAAAGAATCCTAGGCAAGGTGCTCCATCCCGGGCCCCCGCATCAGCAAGCCCATCCCGGCAAGTTCGGTCTGGTGCTCCACGCTTCCTATGCTCAACTCCCCCCCACCTCGGCAATGCACGCCTTAGCAAGATCAGACACTCCACCTCGGCAGGATCCACTTCGGCCAAAGTATCCCACTTCGGCTGCCCAGCTTGGCTACAGTGTCAGCCCCTTCCACTTCGGCAACAGTACCATGACCCTATCTCCGCCAGGTCTCACCCGGCACGACACTCCATCTCGGCCGAGCGCCTCATATCGATGAAAGTACTGAGCACTGACAGCTGTCCTCCCATGGACGCTCAAGCACGCTATGGCCCGTGCGACAAGACAAGGGGATAGCCCGTATCTCCTGACAGATCACCGTCCACAGCTCCCAAGGCGCCAGGATATGGCCTAACGGGATAAGACAGGCTACGATGAGACCGCGCCTCCCTAGTACCTGACAAAATGGGCTATGACAAGATAGCCAACTACCCCTTTGCCTCCTTTTCCTCTACATAAACACAGCTACAGCTCCAGAGGAAAGGCGGACGCCATTACCACTCTGGTATGCCATCTTCTTCCCCAAAAATCTCCTCCTCCCTCTGCTTAGTTCATATACTAACTTAGGCATCGGAGAGCCTTGCGCCGCCCAGGCCAGGGTCCTCTGACCTACGTTTCTCCTTCCTTTTCTCAGGCTCCAGGCGCAGGCATCGGTGTCCCTAATCTCACTTGGGTAAGTACTCTAAGGCACCCCCCATTATTGTGGGTCATTATTTTTTGCACCTACAATTGGCGCCGTCTGTGGGAAAGCAATATCCCAGCCTTCCCAACCTTCTCCAAATCTTTCCAAACACCATGCCTCGAAGAACCAGAAAGGGAAAGGAACCTATCGCACTGTCGACCCAGCTGCCGACGGTCCCCCGCCGTGAGAGGTCAGGAGCAAAATCTGGTCCAGCAGGCGACCAGCTTCAGGATACTCGGTCGGGTTCATCCTCTAAGGATTCGACCTCGACTCTACCCTCCGAAAGACGCACCCTGAAGAGCAGGAGAAACCGGGCCCATGGCGAAGGCTCGGGTAACGATCGCGACTCCAGAGAGTGGCTCGATCAACGCATAGAGCAAGCAGTACGACAGCACATGGAAATGGCCGACTACGCTCAAGTTCGGATGAACTCTAATGTTTTCGGCGCATCTCCTTTCTCTCCAGAGATCAGAAGCTTCCCCCTTCCCGAAGATTTCAAAGTCCCGAGGTTCGTCATTTACGATGGAACCTCGGACCCAGCAGCACACCTACGGCACTTCTCTCAGCGGATGTCGGTATGGGGCAACGCGGGCCACCTGAGCTGCAGAATCTTCTCTTCCAGCCTCGGGGACCTCCCCCTAAAATGGTTCTGCGCACTCCCCCCGGGATCAATCAAAAGTTGGCAGCAGCTCCGGAGTTCCTTCTTGACGGAGTTCCAAGTTTACGGGGTCATCCCCAGGTCAGCCACCGACCTGATGGCCCTCAGAATGAAGCAGACCGAGAGCATCGCGCAGTTCGCCAAAAGGTTCTGGGCTGTCTACAGCCAGATCGAGAATGCCTCAGAGGCAATAACAGTCCTGTCTTTCCAACAAGCCCTCGTACCAGGCAACGAGCTCCGAAGCAACTTGGTCATGTATCCCGTGGTCACTATGGCAGCACTCATTACCAGGGTGAATCGATTCATCAGGCAAGAGGAGGACGAAGCCCGAGCCCGGGAGCAGTTCAACCTCCACGACAGCGACCAGATCGCTTCTAGCTCGGCCGAGCCTGCCAGCTCGGCCGACGCCTCTAGCTCGGCGGACGTCTCCAGCTCGCTAGCAGCCCCCCGCTCTGCAGAAATCTCTTCCAACACGGGGAGCAGTTAGGCGAACTTTTTCTGTCACTTAGCTTCGACCGCCCGTCAGCTTCGATCGCACGACCCTCTACCGTCACTTCGGCGGCGCGGTCCTCTACTCTCAGGCTTCGATGGCGCCGTCAGCTTCGATGACACCGGCACGACCCTCTACTGTCGGCTTCGATCGTACGACCCTCTACCGTCATTTCGACGGCACGGTCCTCTGCTGTCAGCCTTGATCGCACGGTCCTCTACCGCCATCAGTCGTCTAGAGCCACCGAGCTCACCCTTGGGCCGTTTTATACACTCAGGCGTGACTCGCGTTCGGCAACAGAGCAACCAAGTCCTCGGGTAGGCGCACCCAGGCTCCTTGGCCTCCAAACGACCTCATGCTGGTCCGTCCACGTGCTGGTTTCCACCTCACGCTGGTTTCGGCCTCATGCTGGTCTCGACAGCATTTTACGACCTCATGCAGGTCCGTCCACGTGCTGGTTTCCACCTCACGCTGGTTTCGACCTCATGCTGGTCTCGACAGCATTTAACGACCTCATGCAGGTCCGTCCACGTGCTGGTTTCCACCTCACGCTGGTTTCGGCCTCATGCTGGTCTCGACAGCATTTTACGACCTCATGCAGGTCCGTCCACGTGCTGGTTTCCACCTCACGCTGGTTTCGGCCTCACGATGGTCTCGACCGCATCTGACGACCTCATGCTGGTCCGTCCACGTGCTGGTTTCGGCCTCATGCTGGTCTCGACCGCATCTAACGACCTCATGCTGGTCCGTCCACGTGCTGGTTTCCACCTCACGCTGGTTTCGGCCTCATGCTGGTCTCGACCGCATCTAACGACCTCATGTTGGTATCGCCCTCGTGCTAGCTACGCGCTTCACAGGTTCGGCCTCATGTTGGTCTCGGCCAGTGCCATCGAGACTGCCCTCGGGTTCGTACACCCGGGCTTCTCCATCTCGACGAATGCCAGAAAAGCAAGTCACAAGGGTTAACAGTCCTGGAAAAGGCCTCGAGTTCGGACACTCGGCCAATTCCTAAACTCAGGGTTTTTACCCATCTACAAGGGTTAACAGCCATGGAAAAGGCCTCGAGTTCGGACACTCGGCCAATTCCTAAACTCAGGGTTTTTCCCCATCTACAAGGGTCTACGCCCTGAAAATGGCCTGGAGTTCTTACACTCAGCCTTTCCTAAAGTCCCGGGTTTTGAACCCACTCAAGGGTCTACGCCCTGGAAATGGCCTGGAGTTCTTACACTCAGCCTTTCCTAAAGTCCCGGGTTTTGAACCCACTCAAGGGTCTACCGCCCTGGAAATGGTCTGGAGTTCCTACACTCAGCCTTTCCTAAAGTCCGGGTTTATACACCCCTCAAAGACCGTTGCCGAACTCATGCTCACATCTCCGAGACCAGCGGGATTCTGGATCCACTCTGTCGCAAGGCAGTTCGTCTCGGCCAAAAGCTGGCCACTTCGGCCAATGGCAGCTCGACAAGATTGCCGTAGAGACTGTTCCATATCACCTCCTCGGCCTCATGACAGTCCTCAGCTCGGCATCAGTGCCGGATTCCAGGTTGGCAGTTACAC
The DNA here is from genome assembly GCA_012931725.1 of Litsea cubeba. Taxonomy (NCBI): domain Eukaryota; kingdom Viridiplantae; phylum Streptophyta; class Magnoliopsida; order Laurales; family Lauraceae; genus Litsea; species Litsea cubeba. The sequence continues at coordinate 43,691,745 of CM022954.1, forward strand.
TGGTCACCTCGGCAGCATCGCCAGAACACTTCCAACGGGGCTGCGCCTCCGGCGACGGGCCAGCTGGTCATGCCTCGATCTCTTAGTTGGTGATGAATCAGTTGGCTGGACCATCAATCTCAAAGCGACAAACTGCTCCAAGGCACAAGTGTTGTCCTCCATGGTACTTAGCTTCCGACCTCAAAGAGGAGTCTAATGAGCTCAGAAGCTGGGGGGCTTTGTGTGGGGAAAATCCCAAAAGAATCCTGGGCAAGGTGCTCCATCCCGGGCCCCCGCATCAGCAAGCCCATCCCGGCAAGTTCGGTCTCGTGCTCCACGCTTCCTATGCTCAACTCCCCCCCACCTCGGCAATGCACGCCTTAGCAAGATCAGACACTCCACCTCGGCAGGATCCACTTCGGCCAAAGTATCCCACTTCGGCTGCCCAGCTCGGCTACAGTGTCAGCCCCTTCCACTTCGGCAACAGTACCATGACCCTATCTCCGCCAGGTCTCACCCGGCACGACACTCCATCTCGGTCGAGCGCCTCATATCGATGAAAGTACTGAGCACTGACAGCTGTCCTCCCATGGACGCTCAAGCACGCTATGGCCCGTGCGACAAGACAAGGGGATAGCCCGTATCTCCTGACAGATCACCGTCCACAGCTCCCAAGGCGCCAGGATATGGCCTAACGGGATAAGACAGGCTACGACGGGACCAGACAGGCTACGATGAGACCGCGCCTCCCTAGTACCTGACAAAATGGGCTATGACAAGACAGCCAACTACCCCTTTGCCTCCTCTTCCTCTACATAAACACAGCTACAGCTCCAGAGGAAAGGCGGACGCCATTACCACTCTGGTATGCCATCTTCTTCCCCAAAAATCTCCTCCTCCCTCTGCTTAGTTCATATACTAACTTAGGCATCGGAGAGCCTTGCGCCGCTCAGGCCAGGGTCCTCTGACCTACGTTTCTCCTTCCTTTTCTCAGGCTCCAGGGGCAGGCATCGGTGTCCCTAATCTCACTTGGGTAAGTCCTCTAAGGCACCCCCCATTATTGTGGGTCATTATTTTTTGCACCTACACCGGAGAAACCATCTGGCCCAGGCGAGCTATTCTTTTCATGTGCAAAAATAGCATCACGAATCTCTGAATCGGATGGGATTCTGAGGAGAGATCGAAGGACCATCTAAGATGAACAGATCATCATCATCCATAGTTAGGAGTGTCTGGAAGAGGGAGGAGTAAAAAGCAGTAACTTTCTCCCCTCATTTGAACATGATATTCTCGGGGAGACCCATCTACATTGATCTTGTCAATACGGTCAAAGTTACCCCTCAATTTGGTGGAGAGATGAAAGAATCGAGTGCTTTTGTCACCATCATTCAACCACTTGATTCTAGAATTTTTCTTCCAATGGGTAGCTTCTGCCTTAGGCCAGTTGTGAAGATTTGTCTTTGCAGCGTTCAGATCCAATACGATCTGGTCCGAAGGAGAGGAGTCCCAGGCATTTTGCAAAGAAAAAACCTGCTCCTTGCAGCAGCTTTGTTAAGCTTTAACTAGCCAATGACTAATTTGTTCCATGCTTTTAGCTTATTCTTCATATTTTTTAGCTTATAAGCAAGGACAAATTGAGGGTTTCCTTTAGCATACACGTTCCAGCTTGTCTCCTTTAAACCGAGGTAGGAATCATGAGCTGGCCACATCTCATCAAACTTAAAAGGAATGTTAGGCAAGTGGATGGAGGATAGTGAGACAATAAAAAAGGAGTATAAATAATTTTATCACGTGTTATGTACTTTCTCCACTTTATACACATGTTATGTCTTTTCCCACTTTATGCACATGTTATGAAGGTTATAAAATTGAGAAATATAAGATATGACAATTTCAGTATAAACAATTTAACTTGATGGTCATGAAAAGGTTCTTACATGATGCATGGCAACTATGATTCATATTGACAGTTTTTTATTTGATCACTACATAAATGATTAGTACAAATGAGACAAGTTGGTCATATTTGAAAACTTTTGGTGATCACAATAATCAAAGAATAATGAAATAGTGCATATTGTCATGTAGACCAAGTGGGAGAGTGAGAAATATTGGACTCAAGTGTGGCCTAATGACCATATGTCCATTTGGGTTGCCCATTTGGACAACCCAATTACTTTAAGTCTCCATTACAATTAATACTCATTATTAGAGTATCCTTGGTATTTTCGGAAAGTTGCTAACATAATAGAGTACTATGCTAAGAGAAATCTAAACCCTAATTCAATTGGGACTTTATGATGAAAATGGAGTTGTCTAGATAAACCTATATAAAGGGTTTTCAGGTGACTCTAACTAGTAAAATGAGCATTATACTCCGAATAACATTGTTTGAAATTTATCATATAATATATATATAGTTGGCAGTGTGTTTGGATTTGCAACAACTTTCTCTTCTAATTGTATGACAATCTGGATTGATGCATTATGCTTCTTCTTGGCGTTGATTTGTTGAACTGGGTCTTTGTTACCAATAGTATAAACTGTTGAAAATAAATTGTGGAAACTAACAATAAAAAAATTAGATAAAAGAAAGTAAGAACCCGAACAAATTAGTAGCCGAAGCACGTCACAAAGGATGCTTTCTTTAGACAAGTTTCGCTCCCACAGTTGTGCGATGGACTCATAGGCATCTACCCTAGAATACGACATCTACCTGGTCTGACAATCTCCACCAATCGTCTAGTCAAATGGATGAAGAACTCGAATCTTGGTGGACCACTTTCTTAAACTTGCTTGCAGCAACAAAACACAAAGGGATAGAGAAAACAAAGAGAAGAAGAGAGGAGTTGCTGATGGACCACGTATTCGGCGCATGGTGACTACTGAGGTCAGCGAACGTGAGAGTCCGTGGGGCCCGATCCTTTCGTGACCGGTGGCAAATCGAGTATCAACATTTTTTGGGTGGGTGTGCCAGATTTTCTAATTTACTTGGAATTGCAATTGGTGATCTGGTGATCGACCTTCACAAGTAAAAAGGAAATCAACTTCTTTCAAGTTTTTCATTGCACATATATTTAAGAAAATAGATAAGTTTTTGAAATGCCGTAAAAACCAATTTCATTTGTTTTGCAGTGAAAGGCGATTTTTGGCGTTTATAGCCGATTTTTGGCATTTATAGCCGATTTACAACTCTTATCAATAGTGAAAGACAAGAGTTGTGATTTTTTTTTTGTCTCTTTTAGAAAAATACAAACTACAATTGAAAGCAAGAAAATGAGGATTTAACTTCTCATGAGATTGTGGGGGATTCGTTCAGATTGATGGTCGCAAGCCATATGTACACTTCGCCATCATCCATGCAGATGAGAACATAGGATGCTTTTGATTCACTTGGCTTGGCTATGACCTCAGATTTTTAAAGGACAAAGACCAAGAGGAGGTCTTATGTCCAATAAAAAGCTAAGTAGACCAAGAGGAGGTCTTATGTCTAATGAAAAGCCACGTCTAAGCCATTGAAAGTAAAAGAAGAAGGCAAGGACCTTGGGGGTACCCCCTAAGGGACTTTTGTCACCTTGTAGTGGTGGTCGATGCAGAACTTCAGCAGAGTTTTTTCTTTTCTTTCTCTCGGATTTTCTGCGCTTTTTTCTTATCTATGCTTGGATTTTTCTGGATCTGGATTTCTTTGGAATGCTCTCCTATTTATAGGCCTTTGGTAGCCATTTAGGAGAGTTTATGGGCTTTAATTGTCACTAAGCCGCATAATAGGAGGAGTTACAAGTTTAAATTCAAATGTCACTAAGCCGAGAGGCCTAATTTGGCTTCCGAGAGTCAAAGTCTGGTCAAATGTCGTCGAAATGACCTGAAACTTGACGTGTGGCCCTTTATAAGCCCATGTGCTCTATATAATGAGTGATGGCCTCGGTGGTTCTCGCCGCCGAGAGGCTTGATTTAGCTGTTCGAAGGTTGATGTAGGGTCAAAGTTGTCGATTTGACTTGAAACTTGACGTGGATCCTTTTGGATGTATTTTGGGACCATTCACAGGCTCTGATCGAAGATTTGGTGTTTTCGATACTGTCGCCGCCGGAAGCTCCTGTTAAGCGGTCGGAGGAGCGAAGTTAGGCCAAATAATTTTGAAATGACCCGAAACTTCTTGTATACTCCTCTCTTGGACTTTCTTGAAGGATCTTGCATTTTTTGTTTGATTCTGACAAGATTTGATTATTTTTTTAGAAGTAGCATTGCCTATTATAGTAGGATGCGACTTCATGTAGCTTTCTGATGTTGAAGAGGCAAAGTGACATTTTGGGTGTCAACAAATGCCCCCTCAAAGTACAACGACGAGTTGCTTAACTTTTGTAGTCGATGTGCCTCGAAGAGATTTTTGAAGGAGAGCTTGTGACTTGACCAAGAGTCTTTGAGCAGTTTTTCTTTTGGTAGAGTGGCCTTTTGAGCTTCCAGGGGAGTTTTATGGTAGTGAAAGGAATCATGTACCATCTCGAGGCAAAGTTTTGAAAATGACATCAGGGATATGGATTTGGGTTTTTGTTTTTGACCTTGTGACCTAACAGGCTGTATGTGGCAGGTTAGGGGGTCGGGTTTTGTTTTGACCATGTGACTCAATAAGCTGTATGTGGCAAGTTGGGGGGTCGATTTTGGTTTTGATCTTGTGACCTAACAAGCTGTATATGGCAAGTTAGGGGACCAGGATGTGGTTTTTTGTCACTCTTTGGGACTATTTGGGTCCATTGGAGTGGCTTGGGCTTTTGTGAAATGTCAATTTCAAGATTTTGGCTCAATTTGGTATATGAGGCTGGATGGTTTGAATTTTGGAAGCTCATGAGGCTTGGAATTCTTTTTTATATGGTCCAATCAACTCGAAAGATTCATGGAACCATTTTTGTATGCTCTTGGTAAGAGGGAATTCTCTTTGACTAAAAGCCTAATTTTATTTTTTTTTAGTGCCTAGGTGGTCAAACCTTATGACTCATATGGCCTAATCCATGGGACCTTAAGCTTTTGAAGATGGCTTAGATCTCATATGGTTTCATTTTTCTAAACAATATCTAAAAATATCTCCTTTGGATAGAGAATATATCAGAATATAATTACTTGGAGAGAATTTCTCATGTTCCCTTTATTTTGGGAGAGAATCCTTCAAGATATCTTTCTTTTGGGAAAGAATCTTTCTAATTTCTTTCTTTTAGTAAGGTTACTAATTAGTAGCACTTACCTCTTTTCTTGTTTCCTTCTTTGGTTTACTCTCTTCTATAAAAGCAAAGGGAGGTTGGATCTCTTGCTTTTATCGCTTTCTTTTGCAAAAATCTCAAGAGTGCTTCAAGACCAAGAGTTCTTCAAGAATCTTCAAGCTTTTCTTCTTCTTCTCCATCAATGGCTTCAAGTAAGTTCTCTTTTTCAAGAACACTCCATGTAGAAGATTGGATGGTAAAGAAAGTTTTTTGTTTCTTTCTTTTCTTTTCTTTTCTTCTTTTCTTTTTCACTTGCTTTCTTTTTTTTTACACGTTTTTTTTCTCATGCTTTTCTTTTATTTATTTTTTTTGCACGTTTTTTTTTTCTTTTTGTGGGCGGTACGGATTTGGTCCGTACGGTCACGTGCATGTGGGCCATGGCTTGTGGGCCAGTCCCCTTTCTTTTTTTTTTTTGGTCTTTCCCTTTTTTTTTTTTTTGAGAAAGTTTCATTTTCTTTTTTTTTCACTTTCTCCTTTTTTTAAGAAAGTTTTCTTCTTCTTTTTTTTTGCTCATCATGATAATGCATTTTTATGCAAATCTAGATGTTCGTGATATTTTGTATTGGGAGCATCATGTGATAGCATACCTGAAAATCTTTGTAAATTTTCAGAATTTGGAGCTCGTAGCGATGTTGAGCCCTTCCTGATTTTGCGGAGATTTTTGAGGTTTTAAAAGTTTGGAGTTTCGGAGCTCGCAGCGATCTTGAGTCCATCTCCAAGCTTTCTATTTCTTTCAGGATATTTCCTTTTTCTTCGGAATTGCCCCGGAATCATGCCAAAATTTCGCCAGACTATTTTTTTAGCGAAATCCTGTCATTTTGATGATGATCTTTTTCTTTTCCAACCTTTGTAGGTGGTTCCTCCAGAACGAATAAGGGTAAAGAGCCTGCTACAAGCGTACCTCGTCGATCTATTAGATCTTCCAATGTGGCCGTTCAGCAGGCCTGGGAAAAGGTCCAGTATGTTGAGAGAAACTTGGAAGAGTGTGACTCCCTCAACAGAGATGAGATGAGGCAGCGACTGATCGCTCTCAATAGTGAGGATTTCTATCAGATTATGGTAAGCAACCGTCCTTGGGTTATGAACGATCAGAGGGTGTTGCCCAAGCCTACCTTCTTCTTTCGTGATGCAGTCCCTGACGACGTGACATCCCAGAGAAGATGTTTTCAGTTCTCTTACACAGCTGATGGTGAGGAGAGAACTGTTGTTACCCGATCGACTTTTGATTGTACTATCTCGATCATGAGCCTTTCTCCCACGTGCTCTAAGAGGGAAGATCCTCCGAGCTGGGTGAAAAGGACCAGCGTGATCAAGACCGGGGTTTTTCTTGGCAGTCCTTCCAGATATGCGGAGAAGTCGCCTGCCCTTTTAGACATGTTGATGCCGGCCAGTGGCTACCAGGGCTCTGATTATCAGTCGGTCGATTTAAGACCGGTAGGCCTTAGTATTTTCAGCGGTGGCGGCAGCAATTGGGTGAAGCCTTTTCGACTTCGTGGCCGTTTCAATGCTGACTCCGATTGGAAGTCGTGGACTGATCATGTCCTTCTGATTGGTGGTGCCATTTTGAAGGAAGTCGAGGTTTTTGATGTGGTCCGTGCTTTTAGGGAGACCGTGATCTTTTTCGACGAGGCCTTCATGGCTATGTTAGAGTCATTCCTTCCACAAACCAACACATTCGTTGTCACGAATGGTGATATTGGTTTTTCTTTGAAGGAGCTGAGCGCTATTACTGGGTTGCCTATCCTTGGCAGACTCTATGGGAGTTCATGCCCATCGACAACATCCTGGAGGAGCAGTTAGAGGAGTTCAGGCTCCTGTACTTTCAGCTCATCGCCTTCTACGATTTTTTTTAAGGAGAAGGAGGGCTCGAAAGTCAGGTCCAGCAGTTGGAAGAGTTTTAGCTCTTCGTTTCCCAACTTTTTTGACAACAGGGAGTCTTCTGATAGCATGACTATGGAAGCCAGGGCTCAGGATCCAGGTTTTTAGAAGACTTCGGCAATGCAAGAAGAGTTGAGGGGTTTCTTTGCGTGTGCAGACGCCATTTGCTCTGACATTGCACTGCGGGGAGATCTCTTTATTTACCTCACTTATTGGCTAGGTGAGGTTGTTTTTGCTAGAGGAGATGGAACGCACATCAGGCCGCATTTTATTTTTCTGGCTTATCAGATGGCGTTTGGAGAGCGGTTTGCTTTAGTGCCTGCTCTTTACTCCTACTTGTGTACCAAACTGCAGGCTACTACTTTTTTGGTTCAGCTTGGGCTCCCCATGAATAGGGTATTTTTGGTCCACATATTTTATTCATGGTTTGTATACCACTGTCCTGGCTTCCACCGGCTGGGTGCTGCACAGGATGATGATCCTCTGATGATTCGATTAGCTAAGGGTAAAGTCGTCTTCAAATCACTTTTGTTTGCCCGTATGAGGATCTGACAGTTCAGGGACGTCGAGATGGGGCATTCTTCAGTGAAGCTTTCTCCGGAGTTGCAGAAGAAGGCTTTTGATCTTGGTGCCTCCCGAGACTATACCAGGCAAGGTCGGGAAGGCATTACTCCTTGGAAAATACAGAGAATGAGTGGCTTTTTAGCATACGAGTCAGCACAATGATGTACCGTAGACATTTTTTCGTCGACATTCAGCCGTATGTACCTTCTCGCTTTGCATTGCAGTTGGGTTTTTCTCAAGGCGTTGTTGGAGTGCCTTTGAGTATGGTGAAGCGCTTTGGAGGTTTGCAGGACGAGAGAAATGCATGGGCTTCCTATAGAGCTGAAGACACTACTGTCATGATTTCTTATCCTGAGCTGTCGACTTTCTGGACTACCGGCTTCACGAAGTGGTTCGCGGAGAGCTTTCTGGCATATCGGGGACTTTCCAAGAAGGAATTTGATGTAAAGTTGTCTTCCGGAAAAGGCATTGGAAAGTCGGATGGCGTCCGGCAAGAGGAAGTTTTGGCCTTCCTTTCTAGAGAAAAGCACAAGATAGGCTTTCTCGGTGACCAAGGTGTCATCGGTTCTGAAGCTGTCCGGGAAGTACCTGATGAGGCTTTAGAGCAGCTAGAACAGGAGGAAGCTGAGCTTGATGCTTGGATGCAATTGGCATAGAGGCGAGCTTTTGTGGAGTCTACTGGCAAGAGTAGACCATCCAGTGAGGAGTCAAGTGGGAAGCCTGACTCTGACAATGGGGCAGGTTCTTCTAGAAGACGGGCCTGCAGAAGTAAGAGGAAGAGGAGTCAGCATCGCAAGGGACGGGATGAAGACTCTCCTGATTTAGAAGTCCATCTTACTATCAATGAGGAGGTGTCAGGGAATGCTGACGAGCCTCCGAAAAAGAGGAGCCGAGAAGAAGAGACCGTCGGTGAAGGTATGATTCTTCATTTTTCTCTTTCCGTTTTTTTCATGGAGCTTTCCACGTTCTGATTTGCTTTCTCTCTTCCTCTCTTTTTTTTAGCAGAGGATGATGGCTTGGCAATGCCTGAGGTTCCGACTGATGAGGCAGTGACGAATCCGGTTATGGCACCTGAAGAAGATCCGAAGGACTCTGGAGTGATTCCAGAATCTCTAACAGGTATGACTTCTTTTGCTCTTTTTTTTTGGTCTGTCACTTGATTTGCAAACATTTTGATCATATTCATGCCTTTTTGTATTTCATTAGCAGGTTATGAAGTGACAGAAGAGAGTCAATCGCTTTCTTCAAGACCAGAGCAAGGGGTGCCAGAGGTTGATCCAGAGATAGGGACTCCTACAACTAGTTCTGACACGGCAAAGGCGAGACCTCGTGATGAGATTCCTTCCCATGTGGCTCGAATTGGAAAGAGTTCTTTTGTTACTCTTCCAATGGGGCATGACATGAGCAGCCGACCGACGAAGCAGGGCGAATCTTCATCAGGGCCATCTCTCCTATTTGCGAAGAAGGTGCTGGCACGGGTTTTGAGTTCTTGGATCGAGACTCTCCTTTCTGGACACTTGGATGCCGGATTTGGCATGATCCAGCATGTGCATGATATTCTTGGTGATGCCGAAGATGCTGGTCTGGAAGTCACAGGTGCCAGGGCGATCGTTGATAGGATATTTGCACTGGGTGACAAGTCGTTTGAGACCATGGCTTTCCCTGATGGTGACTTCTTCAAGGAGATGTTCCAGGATCCTGCTAATAAGGCTCAGTCTGACTTGGATGAGACTACACAGAGCAGGAAGTAGTTCGTCCGGGAGAGGAACTTAGAAGAGTTAGCCATCATCGGGCTGAGAAACGACATTACCATCCTCGATAGGGAGGTCGCCGAGGCTAGACAACATCTTGAGCATTTGGAGGCGCAAGTCGCGGCCAAGTGGGCTGTTATAACATAGGCTCGCGACAGGGAGAGTGCTCTGATTCACTAGGTTGCAAATGCCGATCGAGTTCTCAAAAAGAGGACTCAAGAGAACAAACGATGGCGAGCTGCTTGGGATAAGCTTCCCGGTGTCGAAGAAGGGTTAAAGCATTCTCCAGCATCTCATGATAAGTTCCTGAATAAGCGTGCCTTGGAAACTGTGACGGCTGAGGCCAAAAGTTTGCTCGAGGAGCTGAAATTTTAGCTGGAGGCCATTTTTGGTTGAGCTCCTGGCTTCTCATTTTTTGTAGCAGAGACTATTCTTCTTTTTTTTTGGTACCACATGTATTTTTTTGGTACTCTCTCTTTTTTGTAGTGCTTGTGAACACTTTCGTTTTTTGTTTTGGTACCACATGTACTTTTTGGTACTCTTTTTTTTTTCCTACGCTCACTTAAATCTTTTTGTAATGAAAGCAATTGCTAAATGGGATTTATTTTTGTATTCCCTACTTTCACTTAAATCTTTTTGTGATGAAAGTAATCGCTAAATGAGATTTTTTTTTTGTTATTCCCTACTTTTACTTGAATCTTTTTGTAATGAAAGTAATCGCTAAATGGGATGATTGTTTTGAAAATTTGTTCAAAAGCTTGTCATTTTGTGGAAATCTTTTGTCAAATGATTATTTTAGTATGGGAGCCAGATTTTGTTTGTGGCATGAAATCCAATTTTGGCATAAGAGCCGATTTTGTGGTATCGATAGCCAGTTTGTGGCATTGATAGCCAGGTTTTTTCAAAGCCAAGTTTTGGTTTGTTGGCATGAAAGCTAGTTTTTTTGTTTTGTGGCATGAGAGCCAAGTTTTGTTTTGTGACATTGATAGCCGGGTTGTTTGAAAGCCAAGTTTTGGTTTGTTGGCGTGAAAGCCAGGTTTTTATTTTGGGGCGTTGATAGCCAGTTTGGTGGCATCTATAGCCGGTTTTGGTGGCATTTATAGCCGGTTTTGGCTTTCAAAATTGTAAGTATCGACTAAAAGTCGCCTCCCTGCTGAATGGTCTTGCAAGTATCGATAGAATGTCGCATTCTTGCTCATTCAGTTGCGAGTATCGATGGAATGTCGCCTTCTCGTGGATTTGGGCGCAAGTATCGACTAAGCGTCGCTTCCTTGCTTTTCAAAAATTTGGTTTTATGGGTACTGACTTGATGTCGTTTCCCCACGATTTTTGAAATTTACAGTTTTCTCAAACCTTTGGGTTGTGGATATCAACTCCAATGTTCCATCTCCACGATTTTAGGTTTTTTTTTTTTTAACCTTTGAAATTTGGGTTGTGGAAATCAACTGAAATGTTGTGTCTCCATAATTTTAGGTTTTTTCGAACCTTTGAAATTTGGGTTGTGGATATCAACCGAAAAGTTGTGTCTCCACGATTTTTGGATTTTATAAGTATCGACGAAACGTCGCTTCCCTGCGATTTTGGAAGTGTCGAACGTGGTTCACATTCTACCGATTTGTGCGAGTATCGACTAAGCATCGCTTCCTCGTGGTTTTTTGAAAAACCATTTTTTTTTTTGTTTAAAGACATGAGGGTCGTAAATTTTGACCAAAAACCATTTTGGCGATAAAAGGCTGGGTGGACTAGGGCTGGAAATCCCTGAATTCATATTTTGTTTCAAACCATGAATTTTGGGTTCAAGGATCGAAAACTTTGGTCAAATTAGGGAGAGGCTCCTAAACTTGAATTTTTTTTAACAATGAAACGATGAAAGTAAGCATTGTTTCGAGTTTCTAGAAATTTTAACATTTGATATGAAAATTCTAAAAGGAGTGGGTTCGACGAGCGAGTACCTGGGAATTGACTTTGGCCGTGCAGACATTGCTCTTACCCAGTTAGGTAAGTCTTCAAGGGTAATACCGCTTTAAGAACTTGTCGTTGATGGGGAGCATACATCTATCACCCACCATGTTTAGGAGAGCATATGCGCCGTTGGAGAAGACCTTGTCGATGACGTAGGGTCCATCCCATTTTGGCTCAAACTTGCCTTTGGACTTCTAAGCGAAGACCATTGGTCTTTTTACCGCAAGAACCAAGTCACCCTTTTTGTAGGCACGTTGCCAGACCTTCTTGTCAAAAGTTCCTACCATGCGTGCTTGGTAAAGTTCAATGCTTTGTCAAGCTTTGAGCCGTCTCTCATCAAGATTGTCTAGCTCTTGGAGTCGCAATTTGACATTGCTTTCTTGAGTCATGTCATTTTGCAAAGATACCCTCAGGGAATGAATTTGTATTTCCAAGGGTACGACAGCTTCGCATCCATACACCAAGGAGAATGGTGTGCTATGGGTTGGTCCTCAAACGGTGGTTCGATAGGCTCACAAAGCTTCAGACAGTTTGTCGCTCCAGTCTCTTTTATGACTAGAGATCATTTTTATTTAGGATTTTGCAGAGTGTCTTGTTGAAGGCTTCTGCTGATATCCGTTTGCTGTCGGATTGTATAGAGTCGAAGGACAACTTTAGATTTTGTATTTCTCGCAAAACCTGTAAAATCGATGATCCTGGAATTGTGGTCCTTTATCATGGACGAATCTTTTAGGTATGTCGAAACGACAAACAATGTTGGTGCGCAAGAACTGATGGACTGATGAGGTCTTTAATTCATTGAGCGTAAATGCTTCTGACCACTTGGAGAAATAATCCGTAGCAGAGAAGATGAAGCGATGACCTTTACTTGAAAGGGGAGAAATAGGACCAATGATGTCCATACCCCAGGCTTCGAAAGGCCATGTAGGATGTAGGATCTTCTGTTAGAAGGTTCGTAGGTGGTTCCTCCATAATGTTTTCGGAGGCTTCCAACTCAATGAAACCTTCTGGGGTTTCAAGGGCATTTTCAGACCAAGGCTTTGTTCCTTTCCATGGGTCTTCTTGATCGGTGATCTTCTCAAGGCTTGCTATGAGATGGTCCCAATCGCCTATTGAAATTGGGTCGAAGTAGGGTACTTCTTTTGGAGAGGAGGGTTCTTCTAGGTCAGAAGACCACATGTCTGTGCCATCGGACAATTCTTCTTCATCATCAGAGAAATCGTACCAATTGGATGAGCTTCCTGGATCTTTGTCAGGTGACTCATCAAAGAGATATCTGGAAAGATCAATGTCTTCATGGACATGAGATGTTTAGGCTTGGTCGGCAAGTCGACTTTTAAGCCTTTGTGTCATATATCTCAAAGGAGTGTCGGGATCATACCCTAACCCGTGTGAAGACTTTTCTACATGGTCGTAGAGTCTCCAATCTTTCAGCTAGCATTTGGTCAAGGCAGGCCCCAATAGCGTGAGAATACCACGGCCTTCTCCTAGACCGACTAGGTTTTGAGCGTCATAGCCCATTTTCTTCATAATAGCTTATGCCAAGGACTATATAAGGATAGTTGAGGCATACCTTCATTTTGGAAAGGTTCAAGCACGGAGTTTGATGAAGAAGCATCCGGTCTATGGAAGAAGATCGGCCTTTCTTTTGCTGATGTTGCTGGAACAACAAAAGAAGCAGACATAGGATCTTGTACATCAGCAGGTGTCTACATCTAAGTAAGAGCAGGCTGAACTTAATGAGTATCAGCTTGGCTTGACGATGTGTCGTCTTCTAGCTCTAAATCTGAATCCATGTCTTGCATGATAGACACGAAAGATACAACAAATTTGCTCCCAGGCTTTTGCTTTACCTTCTTCACTTTAATCGTGATGACCAAAGGCTTTGAAGGTTTGAGGGAAATGATGAAGGGAGTTTGAATGCTCTCTTCAGATTTACCGGAGGGTTTAGTTTCTTCCAGTGATTATTGAGGAGCCTTGCCTTTATCTTTTTAGAGATTTTCGGCAAAGGATGTTATCTCCTAATCTTCTTTTTCACCTTCATTCATCTAGGAGTCTGCGAAGTGGAATTCTTTACCTTTGAATGGTTTTCTGTCCACAAAGACTCGATGTATCATACCGTCGTCGCCAACGAACTTGATGCGCTGATGTAGAGTTGAAGGAACAACACCATTCTCGTGTATCTAAGGACGTCCGAGAAGGATGTTGTAGCATGAATGGGTTTTTATTGCATACACAGTGACCCTAGAGATAAGATCATCGATTTGCAACTTAAACCTGATTTTGCCAATAGGCCTTTGAGTACTCCCATCGTATCCAAAGATAGATATAGATGTGTGGCTCCGCTTACTGAGTGGGATGCCCAACTCTTCGAGAGTCGAAGTGGAGTTGAGGTTGAGTGCAGAACCTGGGTCGATCTGAACTCTGTGCATAGGCATTTCCTTGATGTACCCTGTGAAGTACAAGGGTCGGTTGTGCCTTGTTTCGCCAAGTAGGAGGTCTTCCTTTGTGAAGGCGATGGTTGCACTGACTGCTTTTTGAACCGAGAGGCATTCAATGCATGATCCCTCAGTTTTCTTCCTTTTTCCCTTTGAGGAAGTTTCTGAGTTTTTGACCCGGTAGTCCATTTCAACTTGGAGGACTTGCGGGGCATGTTTGTCGACATCCTCATTCAGCTTTTGTAATTCTCAAATGGGATTATCACGAGTGCGCGAAGACATTCGCAATAAGCCTAGGATGTGCAGACATGCAGGTATGTGCTTGAAGTGTTCGATAAAGTCATACTTGAAAGCTTCATTGGGGCCTGCATGTTCATCATTGTTGCCACTGGAGGCATTTACAACATCTTTTCCCGAAGGATTTACATATGTAAAGGAAGATTGGTTGTAATTTTTGTGATAGTCTCGGCCAGAGCGGGTGCCTCTACTAACTTCGAGAGCTTCTTGAGAAGGATCTTCATTTGGAAGATTGTCTTCAGGATCAAGAGGCTGTTGTTTCTCATTTACTGGGGATGTATCTTCAGCAAAGTTGCAATCCTCAGTGATTGTGTTCTACGGACCATTTTCTAGGAACAAGTCCTGAACAGCATCCAGCAACTTTTCTTCTTCGCCGACTAATTCATCGTCCCAAGCATCAATTACTAGGGTTTCTTCATGATGATCAGTCGGGAAGAGTGTGAGTCTTACGGTCTCAGGAGAAGATGCCTGAGAGGGTGTTGTCTCAGTGAAAGTCACGTGAGACGAGGTAGCTCCAGAGGATATGGTGCTAGGCGTCGTCAGAGTGTAAGTGATCTCATCAGACGAGGCTTCAGAAGAGCTATAATCCCGAATTATCACATTACAGGCAGCTCTGATAGGAGACGTCGCTAGAATGGACTCCTGGGAGTCAGACTCATCCTCAGATGTAAAAGGATCATCGACCCAATAATTTTCTCCACTTTCAGGAGTTAGGGAGGAGGTACCTGGTGGTCTTCAGGGACTTCCGGCTCTAGATTGCGAGGAAGCTCGTTGACGCGGTCTTGTTCTTGTTCTAGAGCGAGATGCTGCAAGATCCTCGCATATTCCTCAAGATCAAGCATGGGAGCCAAATCTTCTTCTTCGTCTGCTCTTTGTGGTTCAGCATGGTTGATTTCCATTGGAGCAACGACAGGTGCTGGGTCAACAGCATTTTCTTGTACAGCCTCTTGGTCTACTTCATCATCAGACCAGGATCCTTGTGGTTGTAAGGGGTTATACCAGATTACTGGTATAAGGTGAGTTTCAGGAACCCATTCTTCATCGGAGAGGTATTCTCCTGTTTCAAGGGATTCTTCCCACTCGTCGGTGTTGTTGGACTCGTATCCATCGTTGGTATCGCTGGACTCGTATCCATTAATGGAGAATCCAACTATCGAGTTGCAAGAGTATGATGCCCTCTACGTGGCTTCTTTTTTGAATTGAGGTGGCATGAAATCACTGAGAGTGAATTTTCTTACCCCCTTTCAAGTCTTTGGAATTGACGTTTATGTTGTCCCCAGTGAAGCGATAGAGGAGGCTTCTGCCTTTTCATGGAATTCTTATTTTGGCTGGGTCTTCTCTTGCCGTTTGAGCTTGAGGAGATGTTCCCTAGCCTGCCTTCGCTGTTGAGCTGTTGGCTTTGTTTTCACGATCTCCCAGTTTTCATCTTCTAGGAGATCAGGATGTACCCATATGGGTTGTTCATCTGGTGTCGGGTAAGGAACCAGTGATTCGGACACTTGAATTTTTTTTATCACCTTGAAGGAAGTAGTGATCTTCTTCTTCGGTGATTTTGATGTTTGTCCACATGACACCATGTTGACGGAGGCAGACCCATAGTTTTTGTCAAAGGTGATGACTCCGTGTTTCCACGTCTCGTTTATTTTCTCTCTCACAACGAAGCATTGATTGAGAGGATGCGAGATCATCTGATGGTATGGACAGTACCGATGATTGTTGGTTTTGTCAACATCTCCCGATCTTTTGGGCTCTGGCAAGGGGAGCTTGCCGTTTGCCACGAGAGCCTCGAAGATTTCATCAATATCTTCATCGAACGGATATTTCTTTTCTACTTGATCTTTGAAGGTATCAGAGAGTTCAGGTCTCTTACCTGCAGCTTTGTTTTCAGCTTTCATTGGTGGCTGAGGAGCTAACTTGGTTTGCACATTGAGGACCTTTTTTTCTTTTGTTTAGAGGTTGCAATGGCGGTTGGCTCTTTTCGTGATGATTTCTGACTGTTGAGGTCATTGATCACCGTTTCAGCTTCAATGGAAGTTTCTAGGAGTTCTCCCAAGTTTTTTTATTTGTTGTCGATAATCATGGAGCGGATTCTAGCTCTCATGTCGTTTCGGTAGATGTCGACTAGCAACGCTTGTGGCAGTACATCAGAGCATTTGTACACTATTGCTTTCCACTTATGAATGAAGTTGTATGTTAACTCATTCTCCCCCTGTTTTAGGCTGTAAAGCTGAGCCATAGTGGCGGGATGATCCTCACCTTTGAAGTAAGTCAGGAAGCGTGTCTCTAGCATGACCCAATTTTGGATGGAGTCCTCCGGAAGAGTGGAGTACCAGTCAAAGGCTGTACATTTTAGGGTACTTGCAAAGTGACGGATCTTCATCTTGATCCGTGATAGCTCCCGTCAAGATTTTGAAGTAGATGACGTGCTTTCTGGCTGATCCTTTCCCCATATATGTTTGGAGAGTAGGATGCTTGAATTTAGTGGGGAACGGGACCGAGTCCATCCATAAGGGATATGGTGGCTTGATCTCATACTCCTTGGGTATATCCTCTTCTTTTGCTTTGGCGATGATATTATCCACGTCCTTTTTGGTAAGGGCGCGTGATTCATTTTCTTCTCCATTTACCTCGTCATCTTGAAGATTCGGAGGAGGTTCATTGTTCGCCTGATTTTGAAAGGCAAGGAGAAGGTTTTCCATCAAAGTTTCAATCCTCTGCTGGCCTTGTTCCAACTGTTGGATGCGTGCGATTGCATCATCTTGAGGTGGATTGCGAGGTGGTGGCTCAGAATTTGTAGCCAGGTCATTCATCCCTCGGGATTTGACCGAAGAAATTGTCCTGGTGACTGAGCTGGGGCTCATTCTTTTTTATAAAGAGCTTGAGGAAGGATCACTCTGCCGTCCTTGGCTTGAAGGGACAGGAGATTCTTCTGAATGTCTTCTTATCCTAGAGACGCTGCGGATCACCGGACGTCGGACATGGATTTTTGTTGCTGACTTTTGGCGTCTTCTTGTTTTTCCAACCATATGGACAGTAGCAACTTGGTCGGGTCTTTCTTTTTCGACCCATTTGTGAGAGACTTGAAGTGTAGGATGCTGGGTCCTCTGCTTCTCTAGTCTCGTTTGCCGATACAACGCGCGGCGGCATACACGACGAGCAATTTGAGCTTCTGTCAGCTCTGGCTGGGCTTTGACAATGAAGGATGTGCTCTTTCGGGCGTAGCAGCCGAGCCTGTCATCTTTGTAGTTAGGCAAGGATGTGGACCCGGTCCTTTGCCTGTTGCAGTGAAGCTTTGAGTTTTTCGAGTTCGGCCCCTGTAGAAATGAAAGGTCGAACTGCAGGATTGTAGGCCTTAGCAGGTGCTATAGAGGCGTAGTAATGCATGACTTGATTTTGGGTTTATAGGAACAAGCCGGCTCATGCTGGGTTGAATTGGTTGTCAAGTCAAAGACGGGTCTCTCCTCTTTCATTAGGCAAGAGGGTAGAACTGGTTCTCCTTGAGTAGGGCCAGGTATGCTGGCTTGGTGGATGTTTGGGACCTTCTTTATTTTGGTAAAGGTTTTGGGGATAGACATGGTTGTTTGTGGGTTGAGGCTTCGTGGGGGTGTCGCGGTCTTCTGGCTTCTTGGCGCTCGCCTTTGGTGTTACGGTGGTGACACGTTGAGAGACGATCTTTTGCTTTTTGGCGGACACAGTTTCTTCTTCGAGAAGTGGGAATGGTCCCAGCGTCCAAAAGACGATAGTCCGAGGAGTCGAGGTCGACCCGGAGTTTAAAGAGTTGCCGACGGAGTTGACGCTTCGGCAGCTGATAGGGCGCTTATGAGTGCGCGTGTTTTGTTTCTATTGAAGCATGAGTTGGTGCTTGTTCTCGTTGAAAGTAATGGTCAAGGAAGCTGCCATTGCTAGTTTTCGAAAAAATTCTGAAACAAGACCACATCCATTAATAATCACAATATTATAATTATTATAAATGGAGAATTCTATGGTTTTGTCTTTTCAAATCGCTCGAGGAACATGGTCCGACCCAAATGACATGAATAAGGCAAAAAGCCATAGATGGTGCAATTTTTTTGATTGCAAGTATGGTGAGCCCAGAATGAGCGTTCCAGTGACTGTTAGAAGCAATTGTAAACCTAAATTCGACTTATCGAGAAGTTGGGCTTGCTCGAGGTAAGAAGAATATAAGGTTGGAGTTACAAATATACCGGTCGCAAATACAGTAGATCCTGAAAGGGCGTACCAGTACAGCTAGGCACAAATGTTGGAGATCGCATCTATGAGATGGGATTCTCTTTTTTTTTTGAAAGGTCAAGATTAGTTTCATCAAAGAGAGCAAATGGTATTCCAATCCGAACACGGGCTCAATAATTTCTACGAGCACCAGTGCCCAAAAGGGAATGAACCACAATTTCTCGAATCTGAAGCCAAAATGACAAATTTTTTTTTTTTTGAAAGGTCAATATCGGATTCATTAAAGAGAGCGAAAGGTATTTCAAACTGAACACAGGCTCAACATTTCTGCCAGAGCTAGTGCTCAGAAAGGAAGAGACCAAAATTTCTTATATTTGAACCCAAAGATGAAGGAATTTTTTTTTTCGAAGATTTCTTTTTATTTTATTTTTTTAATTATTTTTTTTTAAGAATTTTTTTAGAATTATTTTTAAAAAAATATTTTATTTTAAAGCAAAATTAAATTTTTTTTAGAAGACTTATATTTTTTTTAAAAGATTTTTTTTATTTTTTTTCTAAAAATCTTTTTTTTAAGATTTTTTTATTTAAAGACGAGAGAGTACCCATAAGCCTCCTAACCCAGTCTTATAAAATCTCAATTGATAGAATTGCCCTCAAGTAAGGGTAGGATTACTTAATGAATCCGTTTGGAGGACCCTTGCCTGGAACAGTTACGTTGTCTCCACACTCTGGACTAGGCTTTTCTTGAATCAATCGTAATCAAAGAACGCAATTGGTTTAACCTTAGTGGTCTATGCCCTTTTTTTTTAGATCCCTAATAGACTCATCGAAGAGAAACGATGGCACAATCCCCGATCTGAACACAGGCTCAACATTTCTGCGAGCACCGGTGCCCGAAAGGGAAATGATCAAAGTTTCTCAATTTTGAATCAAAACTGAGAAATCTGATTTTTTATTTTTATTTTTTAGATCTCTAATGAACTCATGGAAGAGAAGCGATGGCCCAAATCCCAATTCGAACAAGCTCAACATTTCTGCTAGCACATGAACGATAGGAGAGGATCAAAGTTTCTCAATTTTGAATCCAAACTGAGAAATCTGATTTTTTTTTTAAGATCTCTAATGAACTCATCGAAGAGAAACGATGGCCCAAATCCCAATTCGAATAGGCTCAACATCTCTGCAAGCACATGGACGATAGGAGAGGATCAAAGTTTCTCAATTTTGAATCCAAACTAAGAAATCTGATATATATATATATATATTTTTTAGATCTCAAATGAATTCATCGAAAAGAAACGATGGCCCAAATCCCAATTCGAACAGGCTCAACATTTCTGTAAGCACATGAACGATAGGAGAGGATCAAAGTTTCTCAATTTTTAATCCAAACTGAGAAATCTGATTTTTTTTTTTAAGATCTCTAATGAACTCATCGAAGAGAAACGATGGCCCAAATCCCAATTTGAACAAGCTCAACATTTCTACAAGCAGATGGACGATAGGACAGGAATAAAGTTTCTCAATTTTGAATCCAAACTGAGAAATCTGATTTTTTTTTATTTTTTATTTTTTTTTTAAGATCTCTAATGAACTCAACGAAGAGAAACGATGGCCCAAATCCCAATTCGAACATGCTCAACATTTCTGCAAGCACATGAACGATAGGAGAGGATCAAAGTTTCTTAATTTTGAATCCAAACTGAGAAATCTGATTTTTTTTTTTTTAAGATCTCTAATGAACTCATCGAATAGAAACGACGGCCCAAATCCTAATTCGAACAGGATCAACATTTCTGCAAGCACATAAACGTTAGGAGAGGATCAAAGTTTCTCAATATCGAATTCAAACTGAGAAATCTGATTTTTTAAAAAAAAATAGAAAGAGTGGAAATAAATTCATATATAGAATTTGAAATTTCCAAAAAATCTATCTCATTTTTTTTTAGATGCGAAATCCAACATAGCCCACCAACTAGAAAGTAGCCAAGGAATCCAGAAAAGAAGTATAAGCATAGAAAAAATATGGTATGCAAATATTTCAATTCCAAGCATCGTGTTCTCAAATGGACGAGTCCCACCGGATATGCCAGCTTGATGGACCGCGCATTCGGTGCACGGTGACTACCAAGGTCAGCGGACGTGAGAGTCCGTGGGGTCCGACCCTTTCGTGACCGGTGGCGAAGCGGGTATCAACATTTTTTTGGGTGGGTGTGCCAGATTTTCTATTTTGCAATTGGTGATCCGGAGATCGACCTTCGCATGTAAAAAGGAAATCAACTTCTTTCAAATTTTTCATTGCACATATATTTAAGAAAATAGACAAGTTTTTGAAATGCCGTAAAAGACGATTTCATTTGTTTTGGCGTGAAAGCCGATTTTTGGCATTTATAGCCGATTTAAAATTCTTATCAATAGTGAAAGACAAAAGTTGTGATTTTTTTGTCTCTTTTAGAAAAATACAAACTACAATGAAAAGCAAGAAAATGATGATCTAACTTCTCAGGAGATTGTGGGGGACTCGTTCAGATTGATGGTCGCAAGCCATATGTGGACTTCGCCATCATCCATGCCGATGAGAACAGATGATGTTTTTTATTCGCTTGGCTTGGCTATTACTTCAGATTTTTAGAGGACAAAGACCAAGAGGAGGTCTTATGTCCAATAAAAAGCTAAGTAGACGGGCTGAAAAGCCACGTCTAAGCCATTGGAAACGGAAGGAGAAGCCAATGATCTTGGGGGGGGGGGAGTACCCCACAAGGGACTTTTGTCACCTTGTAGCGGTGGTCCGTGCAGAACTTCAGTAGAGTTTTCTCTTTTCTTTCTCTCAAATTTTCTGTGCTTTTTTCTGATATATGCTTGGATTTTTTCTGGATCTGGATTTCTTTGGAATGCTCTCCTATTTATAGGCCTTTGGTAGCCATTTAGGAGAGTTTATGGGCTTTAATTATCAATAAGCCACATAATGGGAGGAGTTACAAGTTTTAATTCATTTACTTTGTAACTACTTTTTCTTGGCTTCTGATTGGCCGGTGGAGATTAGGAGCTTTTAATCGCCTTCAATCGCCATGATGGGAGGAGTTTCATGATTTAAATGCCATGAAATGTTTGACTTATAACTCCCAAATGCTTGCTTCTGATTGGGCCGTCCAAAGTAATGATTTAATGACTGTAATAAAGATAGTCAATTAACTGCATTAAGTGGTCGCCGAGCAGTTGAAGAGTCGCGGGCCATGCCACATCTTTTGGAATTCTTCTGGCGATGATCATCGATGGATCTTCATGCTGATCGACATCGGATGACCATGTAATTTCAGACATTGATTGCTAACAGCGGGCTGGTGACATCTGTCCTGTCGATTTCTCGATCGATCGGGTGGAAAGTGCACTTTTTTGGTCGACCGGTTGGCGATCAATGATGATTTTGATACTCTCGTAGACGGACCCGTGACTTTGACGGATGTCGACAGATTTGGTGCTTCAAAAGTCTGAATTTTGGAAAATCACAGGAGCCGGAAGCTTCGAAACGCAAACTTGATGAGAATCCTTGCATTTTGGAGTGCAAAGTTTCCAATTTTCTGGGAAAGCTGAAGACTTTGTCGCGTAGAGCTACCAATTTTCCGTCAAAAGCCGAAACTGGGTCAAACGATGTCGGAATGACCTGAAATTTGAGGTTAAGCCTCCTGAGCAAAAAATAAGACCAACCACAGGCTTTTGTTTGAGCTTTGAAGCCGTATGGGGTCTTGTCGCCAGTAGACTTGATTATGTCGCGAGGAATATGTCGCGCTTTGATGTGCGGTCAACCAATGTCCGATTGACCTGAAATTTAACAGGGAACCTATTGAAGTCATTTTGAGATGATCCACAAGCTCTGTCTTGAAAATCATGGTCCCGGGGAGCTTCGCCGCCAAGAGGCCTGATTTGGCTTCCGAGAGTCAAAGTCTGGTCAAATGTCGTCGAAATGACCTGAAACTTGACGTGTGGCCCTTTGTAAGCATCTTGAAGCCGCCCATGTGCTCTATCTGATGAGTGATGGCCTCGATGGTTCTCTCCGCCGAGAGGCTTGATTTAGCTGTTCGAAGGTTGATGTAGGGTCAAAGTTGTCGGTTTGACTTGAAACTTGACGTGGATCCTTTTGGATGTATTTTGGGACCATTCACAGGCTCTGATCAAAGATTTGGTGTCTTCGATATTGTCGCCGCCGGGAGCTCCTGTTAAGCTGTCGGAGGAGCGAAGTTAGGCCAAATAATTTTGAAATGACCCGAAACTTCTTGTGTACTCCTCTCTTGACTTTCTTGAAGGATCTTGCAGTTTTTGTTTGATTCTGACAAGATTTGATTATTTTTTTAGAAGTAGCATCGCCTATTTATAGTAGGCTGCGACTTCATGTAGCTTTCTTGATGTTGAAGAGGCAAAGTGACATTTTTGATGTCAACAGTTACGTTATGTACTTTCTGTGTGGCCTTTACTTGCAAACTCTCTTATATAGGGGAGTCCCAACGCTAATGTTACTTATTACACATTACAAACATCTATAGGCATTGGTGGCAATAGTAATGTACCACTAATGCGGGCAGTTACATATCAAGCTCCCACT
The DNA here is from genome assembly GCA_012931725.1 of Litsea cubeba. NCBI lineage: Eukaryota > Viridiplantae > Streptophyta > Magnoliopsida > Laurales > Lauraceae > Litsea > Litsea cubeba. Next base: position 43,714,652 of record CM022954.1, read on the forward strand.
AAAAAAAAATGGCGGGAAAAATGCCTTTAATGACAGGTTTTTTCCCGCTGCTAAAAGTTTCTAACACTCAGTTTTTAGTGGCGGTAACCATTAGACGGTCGGAGAGGGGCAGAAAATGGTTACATCTCATTACTTTACAACGGCTAATATCATAACTCTACAATGCCAATAAGGAAACAGGCCAAACTAGATGGAAGTTAGTGGAGCTTACCTATAAGAGCCCAAAACTTAAACACAGAAAAGAAAGAAAAAGAAATAACATGTCCTATAATAATAACATACGTTATAATGCACAAAACCACCAAACCAATACCCCACACATTATAACATAGGACAAAAAAACATATTGTTGCAAGGTAGTCTTGTGAGATTGTGCATATATTAGAGGTGAACTGTGTCTTGAGCCGTCACTCAGTGTAGTAATTAGTTTGAAAAGTACTAAAACTCTATGGTGAACTAAGTTCTTGAACCAAGAGTTTATTCGATAAATCATACTTATTACACACACAAGCTCAAGGTCACTTTGGTTCCTAAATAGCTGCATACATCAACCGCCTTGTGCTATCCCAGTTTATGAGTGTTCTAGAGATTAACCTAATCTTTCATGGGAAGCAGCTTGACTTTCACACTCATATAGGTATGCTTTATCAAGGTTGTTATTGTACAACACTCCGCTTATAAAAGGTATAGAACCTATACCAACTATTATACAAGAAATGAACACTCCATATCATAGGAATGAGTTGTACACATGTGGGGGTTTGAAGTGTTTAGTGTCACCCAAAGATAACTTCATTTTTCCCATTGAACATGTCCCATGGGATCTCCAATCAAATGAGTTGGGTGTCTGTTATTGGAGACTTCTTTTCGGGCATAAGTCCCCTTCCCTTCAATGTTAAAGAAAAATTGGACCAATGGTGCAAAATATCGAAACCCATATCCAAATCAATCAATTAAGAAAGATCTCTCTCTCTATCATCATCGTCATCATTTTCCTCTCTTCCTCGGCTAAGACACCCAACAACCACCACAACCATATCATCATCTTATGCTTGTCCAATCAAACTGGGGCTAAGATAAATGAAAAGGAAGCACAAAAAACATACGTTTTCTGCAATCACCTGCAATAGAAAGAGGAAAAGGATATGGGTGATTTAAGTTAAATATTTTAAAGCAAAACATAACAAAATCAGCATTTCCTTTCATCGACATTAAAAATGAAGACCAACAAAACATTGATTTTGTAAACATTTCTAATAATTTCTTTTTAGAAGAAAAAGGATTGATACAAATCAAAATATCGTTTGGAACTTGTATTAACTAATAGTAAAGTCTTCAACAATGGTCGATGCAAATCCATGTTTCAAAACTGGAAGGAGAATGTCTTTCACAAGAAAATTAATGTTAAGAAGAGAACTAGAACTGTCTTCAATAAGCTTCTATTTGGAGGAATGAAGATGTTGACTTATTTAGAACAATTTGACAAGAAAGGATCTCTCTCTCTCTCTCTCTCTCTCTCTCTCTCTCTCTCTCTCTCTCTCTCTCTCTCTCTCTCTCTCATCATTATGACATTATTATCATTCTCCTCTCTTCCTTGTCTAAGGCACCCAATCACTACCACAACCATCATCATCTTATGCTTGTCCAATCAAACTGAGGCTAAGATAAATTAAAAATGAGCACCAGAAACATCCTTTTCTGCTATAACTTGCAACAGAAATAGGAAAAGGATCTGCACAATTTAAGTTTTATATTTTAAAACAAAACATAACAAAATCTGTGTTTCCTTCCATCAACATTAAAAGTGAATTAATCACTGCTCGAGGATCACTAAATTCCTGCAACAGACTAGTAAGGACAAAGGAAAACACATACAAAAATAACAGAGTAGAACAACTTCATTGAAAGAACAAACTGGCTGCCAATTCATAAAGGCTATACAGGATCAACAAAAAATGCATTTGCAAGGAAGCAAAACATTCAATTGAAAAGATAAGCCCAAAATGAACGTCAATATGACATCACAAAAAAAATTGGAAATTCCCTGAGGATATTCTGTGAGATGATGCTATGAATCCATGATGCAGAACTGAAGACGGTATGAAAGTTAGAACAGCACGGGGCAAGGAACTGGTATATCCTTGCTAGGTATATACCAATTAGATTACCTGTATCATGAATGTGCTAGGGATCAACCTGATTAGTGAGGGGGATATTGAGTTTGAAATAGGAGCTACTTGGTTTTTCAAAGAGATGACCAAAAGACTTGACAAAATTCTGTTACGTTTTTTAGATTTTCGCACTTGCTACCAATTGGGGCTTTTGAAGGGTCACAGAATTTTCATATCTATGTATCATAATATACCATCTTATCAGACAAGGTGGTCAAGATCATATAAATGATGGGGATCAAACCACATCCCATCATCAGGTCTACATTACATATCAGCACCAATATCTGGCTTTTCATTTTCAACCTTGCAAATGCTGGTAATTAGATTTTATTAGTGGATTTGGCACAGAAGATATGACACAAAATAATGTAAATGCAAAGAATCTTTCAGGGACTGTAAAAGTTTTTCCAGTAGGAGTTGGGTCTAAGTGAAGAAAAGGAATGTAAATGGAATGTGCCTTCAAATTTAACAGCCCCCACACTGATGGTACAGCTAAAGACATGTCATGCCGTTCTTGATGTAAACGAAGGATGTATGAGAACATAGTAATAGTGAATGCATTCAAATAACAGAAAATAAGTTCAGTTAAAGAAAAAACGGCTTCATTTCTTATTTGCACATGAATAGACTCTCATTTGGAACTTGAATCATTTCCCCCATTTAAGGGGTTGACTGTTCTCACTGCTTCACTTATTCTGTCCTGAAGAGAAGTGGATTTGTTAGATCCGTTTAGCATTAGTGAAGTAAACTGTTCATCCTCTCTGTTGAAGGAAGCTCTCCTGTTTGAATTTTCTTGAAAGAAACAGTTGTTACAGAGACGTGCAGTGTTTCCCACCAAGATCAAAGAGGCACAAATTATTATTTTACTTTTAAAAATAGAAACTCATGTGCAGTGTTTCCCACCAAGATCAAAGAGGAGGCACAAATTATTATTGTACTTTTATAAAAATTAAGCTCTCTCTCTCTCTCTCTCTCTCTCTCTCTCTCTCTCTCTCTCTCTCTCTCTCTAAGCAACTAAATACATAGGATAATGTATACATGCAGAAGGGATTCCTAAATAAATGCTCAGATGGGTTCAAATACATGTTACTGTTGGATGTTGGCAGAGTAAATGTGGGCTGATGACATAAAAGTCTTAATACAGACTGTTGCACACACACATAAAGCAAATTGAAAGTGGAAGAGAGTTATGCACAGGACGAATAGGAATGGAAGACTGTCATTGGTTGTCCCATCTCATTTACATAGCCCATTTAAATAGATAAAGGAGATTAACAATAAAGGGACAAGTGTCCCATAAATACCTAGACTCTAAAACTAACACACTAACCTTGTTTGGCATCTCTACTCTTTTTCTGACAGACCATTCAAAATAAAGCCATTAAAAAAAGAGCTATAAAAAAAAGAGACTAGAACAAAAAAACATGTTTGTTAATGAAGAGGTCTACTTCAAATAGACCGTTTGATATGCCCTCTATTTACCTCTTTTTAGAGGAGTTTGCCTCTTTTTAGAGGGGTAACTTCTGTCATTTGATGCTAATAAAGATCAATTCCTTCAAACATAGTTTCTTGTGATGTGAACTTCTCAACCAAATGGAAAATTCACAAAAACAAACACGGAATAACATTTCCATGATGATAAAGAGTTTAGACCATTGTTAGAGAATATAAAACAATTCCAGGATTACTTATCTAAATATCACTCTGAGAGTATAGTTAGGGAAAACCATATCAATGCATAATCAAGTAATTTCCCACATCAAACTACAAAGGTTCCAATCTAATCAGTTCTAACTAACAAACCCACTTCTTCCATAGTAAATACATAAATGATAAATGATAAATCACATGACCCAAATAAATTATCAGAACACTGATGTTGGAAGATGGAAAGAAATGGATTAAATACCGTTTCAATCTCCTCCAAATGATAGCATTGGATGATAGCATGTGTCATGTTTCTGGCGGCACCCATTTTCCAGATGATAGCATTGGATGCTCTACAGAAATTTTGATGGGGTCTTAGTTATAAACCTCATATAACAAAACCAAACTTTAAAAAATGTCAAAACCCAAAAATGATTGCAACTTCTTCCTTCTACTTTCACTCTTACGTAATTTAAAATGGTAAATTCCTTCTGTTCCTCGCTAGAAACTGAATTTCCATGGCAAGTTTATGTACAGAGCTTGAAAACGGCAGCTTTTATCAGTTTCTTTCAAGTTTATCTAGATAGAGAAAAGCCCAACTCAACAAAACCTAATTTCCACCTGACAAAGCTCAAATTTCACCCAAGCTGTAAAATTTTCCCTTTCTACGAGGTGGGTTCCTCTCGTTCCTCCACAAAATAAAAAATCGAGTTCAAATTACAGCTCTTTTTACCATCAAGAAACACAGAATTGGGAAATGGAGAGAAGAAGGGGATGAATTGTCATTATACTGACCTTGTTTCTCTTAAAGCTACAATCTTCATCGAGTCGCCCGATTGACGTCTCTCTTTTCTGAATTTCTTGAATGATTTCGTAAAAAGTTTCAATCTTTCTCTCCCTTTTCTGGATTTCTTAAAGAATCTCTGTGGAATTTGTGGGTGGATTTGATTTGAGACTGAGGGAGAGACAAAGTCACAGAGGACGAAACCTAGCTTCATGAAACCGAGACAGCGACAACGAAGATGATGAGACGGAAGATTTGATCGCCCGCTCCGTCTTCCGAATCGAGCAATTTCTTTGATCCGAATCCGACTTTGTGTCCATCTTGGGCGGCGGATCGTACGGTCAGGATGATTTTCGGGATCCGATTGCAGAATCCGAGGCCGGAGTAGAGACGGCAGGGAGAGGGAGAAGATCACCTCTGCAAGGCGGAAGATGAATTCGAAGAAGGAGACGCTATGGGAGAGATGCATTCAAAGGACTTTCGTTGAGAAAACAAATTCCGTCAGGGGCAAACTTGTCATAAAAAATGAGTTCCGCCTTTTTTGTTTGAAGAGGCATTGCCTCTTATTTCCACCTGCCCAAAATGGGAGCATCTAATTTTAAGAGGATGAGCCTCTATTTCTCTAAAATATACGGAGGGTAAGATGGTGTGCCAAACGCTCTAAATTTTCAAAACTCTATCCGTTTTAGACGTTTAGACAAGTAGAGGATAAAAATAGATTTGCCAAACATGCACTAAAACTATCACAGACTTTTTCAAAGCAACTGACTTATTCAAAATAAGGACACATATCATTTGAATTAATTTAATATTTCAGTAGTTACAGCATGGGTAGTTTCTCTGCTAATTATTGCTTTCACGTGACTTAAAATGATGCATATCATGGCTTTCATCATCACATGCTAGGAGAGTTTGGACCACCATATCCATGGTTGGTCTTTTGTTTCGATCCTCCTCTACACAAGAGATGCCAATCTCCACCATCACCTCTGCCTGCCTCCAGTTGAACTGCCCATTCAACCTCAAATCCACAAAATCACTAATCCACGTTTCTTCTCCACCATCCAACTTCTCCTTTGCCATCCTAACAAATCTTTGCAACTCCACCTCCTCCACATCTCCATCCACCACCCAATTTGACAGCCTATTCCCACTCACAATTTCTAAGAGTACAACACCATAGCCATAAACATCGACCTTTGCTGTGATTGGAAGATTAGAATACCATTCTGGAGCCATATACCCCTTTGTACCACGGATCTGAGAAAAATTAGAACCAGAGCCACCTCTTTGAGACAATTTTGCCAGTCCAAAGTCTGCTATCTTGGGTTCAAAGTCGCTGTCCAAAAGTATGTTTTTAGGCTTCACATCGCAGTGAATAACCCACTCAAGGCACTCATGGTGAAGATAGGCCAAACCCTTGGCAGTCCCTACAGCAATCTTGAACCTGTCACTCCATCCAAGGAATGTCAATGGCATATTGCCACTGCTGCTATTGGAGAAAAGGTGCTTATCTAGTGACCCATTTTCTAAATACTCATACACCAGGAGCCTGTGTGACCGCTCTGAACAGTAACCCCACATTCTCACTAGTTTCATGTGGTAAATTCTCCCTATCGTGCTCATTTCCGCCAAAAACTCCTCTTCTCCTTGAATGGCGTCTCCTAGTTTCTTCACTGCCACAACCCTGTCATCATCCAAAACTCCTTTGTAAACATACCCTGAACCTCCCCTCCCGAGCTCTTCCTTGAACTTCTTGGTTGCTTTCTTCAGCTCTGCATATGTAAACCTTCTAAACTGATTGTATATTGCTCGATACCCTTCCTCCTCCGACGTCTGCACCCCATGACTTCTGAAAAGGTACCACCACCCAGACGCAACGAAAAGAACCTCAATTACACCAATGGCTGACAGAAACCAGTAGAAGTATATATATTTCATATCATGGGTCGGCTTATACATGTCCGAAGATCCCATCAACCTTTCAGCTTTAGATGATTCACATATTGGACCAGACTCTTTGATCATGGACGATCCAGAGATGTTGACATTTTTGGGTAGTTTTAGATACATGGTGCCAGGAAAGGCCGCTGATCTATATCCATTAAAAAGGGCACTTTTAGCATAACAGGCTCCATCACCTCCAATTCTATACATAAAGGCCTCGCAGGAGCAATCGTTTAAGCATAACTGCCTGCAAGATTCCAATGATATGTTTGTTTGGTAAGAACTATCAAACCCATAGAAATCTATTTGTTGAAGCGCGACAAATTTTACTTGATTGGGGTCACAGCTCAGATTGAATTTGAGCTTGCAACCTTTGCCCAAATCGCTCGGGTCTCTCATCTCATATCCCACCGCACATGAACATTTGGCCGTTGGTGCATAAACACATATCCCATTCCTACCACACAGCCCATGCACTTTACACTCCACTGCCATAGCTGCCCACGAAATCCCCCACAATCCGGTTGAATCATCCAAACTATACAGTCTTAGATTTCCATCATAATCAAGCGTTAATCTCCTTTTAATCCCAAGACCCAAATCAGAGGCATTGAATCCGAACTGATCACTCGCTACAAACAAACCCATTTCATCAAGCACCCCATACCTGCTGCTGTTATAATTCGATCTACCATTTCCAAACACATTATTATCCGGATTCGGCCAGTAAAGGCTAGAAGTCTCTGGTCCATCATACATCAACTTCAGAACATTATCATTATCAAAATAAAAACTATAATAACCACTTGAAACCAATCCATTCGCACTAGCAGAGATAAGTTTCTTGCCTTTTGTAATGGGTTGCGAAGGAAGAAGAGTATCAGTAGGAAAATCAAAGCTCTGCCATAGAAAATTACCATCTGGGTCTTTGAGAACAAGGTTCCCATTGTTGGAAAGTTCCGCGCTTTGGGCTCTGCTGTTGCTGGTGTTGCTGTTCCAGACGACGGAGCCGTCTACGTCCGTGAGGACCATGTTCCCATCTCTGTCGAGGGAGATACTCGAGCCACGCCCATTGACTGGGCGGTCTCTATTCGCCATCCAAACAACGGATTTGTTGGCGGAGTGGGTGAACCAGATGGAGAAGCAGTAGGCATTGGAGCCCACCTGGTAAAACCCAGATGAGAATGTGGTGTCTGGTGAGGTGAGGAGGTCTGAATCTTCCTCTACAGAGAGGGAGGAGCCTCTGTTCAAAGAGCTTTTTGTTGTTGATGATGATGATGCTACAGCTTTAGAAGATAGGAAGGAAATGAGAAGAGAGAGAAGAAGAAGAATGGTAGCAAGCTTTGAAGAGGGAGATGGGTTTCTCATGTTTGGATTGAGGAAATTGGAGCTGGATTGGAAAGAGAAATGCTTAAAAAAAGCTTGGAAGCTTGGAAGAAGGAGATGGGTTTCTCATGTTTGGATTGGGGGTGTTGGAATTGTATCGGAATTTGGGAGAAGAGAAATGCTCACAGGGGGGTTGGAAGCTTGGAAGAAGCAGCAGATGGGTTTCTCTTTCTTTGGAATGAGGAATCTGGAGTTGGATTGGAATATTCTGAAGAAGACAAAGATATGTTCTGTTTTGAGGCTGAATTGGTTGGTGGCAGAAAGGAAGAGCAGATGTGAATGGGATCAGTCTACCAGACAGAAATACGTGCTCTTCTGGGTTGGCGCATGTGTGAAGAAAGATAAAAATTGAGGATTTTTAAGTGGATGATATTAAATACACTCATCCTGTATCCCTTTAGAGGGTATAGACTGGGCAAGAAAGGATGGCGATGTGACGCGTCTCAGTAAACCCACCCTATATCCCTGTTAGAGGGTACAGACCGGTCAAGAAAGGATGGCGATGTGACGCGTCTCAGAGAACAAAGGATCAAGCCTGTCTACTATTCAATGTTTTTGCCCTCTAAGGCCGGCATCCGGGTCCAAACTTGGAAAATCAATCACCACAGAAAGTGGGCCCTACTTTTTATGCCACCTCACAGGACACTGAAGCAGGTCCGTCTCAAGACAATATGTGGCCCCAGGCGAAAGTATAAATGAGGCCCCTATCTTTTCTGTGTGACATGAGAAAACCCTGTCCTTAATTCGGTCTTGGGACCGGCAATGTACACTATGAGTAGTACATTGGCGGACTTAAAAAAAAAATTGGGTTTTTTTTTTGTTTTTTGTTTTTTTTGGGTTTTTGTTTTTTTTTTTAGACCTTGTTAAGGGATTCATTTTTTTTAAGTGAATTTAACATTTCTTGTCTTTAATTTGTGATGCAAACTTATTGATCAAGTTTTTGTATTCAAAGTTTTCCAAAAAAATTTTCTCAATAGACAAAATGGTTAATCGCTTAATCTCTCTTGTGACATAGTTGATCGTAGATAAGATTTTATTAACTTTAATTTCGAAAAACTTCTTTCGGCGGAAGCAACTGTAACAGGTACTGTTAATAGTATTCCATAAGCAATATATGAGTTTGGAAAAGACTCAATAGTATCCTAATTAGTGGACCCCACGAGTCAAGGTTGATTTGAAATGCCATTTTATGAAAAACACGGTATTTTATATAAAAAAGGACTTATTTGTAATTCTGATTTTATAAAAATTTTCCAATAATAGAATTTTTCAATTATTTCGGTTTCATTAGAAAACGGGTCAAATTGTGATCGATTTTCTCTTCTAGCTCGAGTTCATTTGAATTCATTTCAGATGATTCCCAGTGAGATTTGATACCTTTAAAAACGGATTTATTTTAGAATAGTGCTTCTATTTCCTTTTCCTGTGCTTCTTCTTTGTTTATCTTCTCTAGTTTTGGTTTTTAAATATACCATGATTTTCTCTTTTAGCTCTATCATGTTAATGTTACTAATCCAACAAAATTATGAGGCCCCCTCATGGTGAGGCCCCCACCACTTGCTTCACCTGCCTATATGGTGAGCCGGCCCTGCACTGAAGTTCAAGCATTTGGGCCCACTTGTAATTGATGAGGAGACTGAGGTGCAACTTAGCCGGCTCAACCCAACCAAATGTGATATTTGGGTGGGTCTGTTCAAGTTCTGGTTGGTTGAGACCAGATTTCTGAAATTATATGGAATTTGGGTTGGGTTTAGGGAAATTACATTTAATTTGGGTCGGGGTTTAGGGCTGGCTTTGGGTATGTTGTTGAGGAGTGAGCTCGATTTGAAGGAAAAAATTGAAAAATGTTTATATTGTCTCTTTTAATATCTCAAGATTTTAGTCGAAATGGTTAGATGAAGAAATTTAAAATACGTATAGCTTGTAGCTGCCTAACTTATCTATAATAATGTTTTCACATGTCTTTGATTACACATTTTTATCTTTGGGCACACTGAGTTTCTAATAAATTATCTCAAATTATATAAAATTAGCACATCAAATTGGAATTTCAAATCAAACAAATTAAATAGGCAAACCCCATCGAAGTATATCACCACTTGTTATAGCACTAATTATAGTCTTGGATATTTAAAATAAATTTATTTGAACATATTAACACATGTTACATTCCTAATTTTCCAACACAGTGGTTTCAGAAGGAAACCTAGAATGCATATATTGCATGAACGCATTAATTCTCTCCGCATACGGGGTAGCCCATGCAGTTGCACAATCATGCCTGAAGTGAACTCATTGAGGCATAATGGGAGGCATCGGGTAACCATCTGTCAATGCAACCTAGACATTGTGATTATTATTTACGTACCCAATAGCGATAGCAACATGTTGATACGACGGTGGTGGAGTAGATCGAAGTGGCAAATACGTAAACCTCTGTGCAGCACTTAAAACATGTAATATCACATTGAACTTCAAAGCAATTAAGAGACCCATGTCTGGCATCGTCATCCAATGCTCAATCGGTGCTCCTCTATCTAATGCAAAAAAGTTCAGTGAGTTGTAAACACGAGTCCACTGTTCATCACTATCAAATATTGCAACATACTGTGTCCTGAATGTATGCAACTCTTCTATTAAGTTATACCGGATAGTTGCCCATGCATCTTCGTGAAGACCAAGACAGACAGCTATCGCCCGAAATCCGCAACTTCCATCAGGTTTTACGTCTTGTACATGCATAATGTAAGGATGCAGTATAAGTGGAGACTGACGAACATAGGCATGTACAGAGTAGTTGCAAATAGAGGAGCAAATGTGTCTCTCTGGTTCCTGAAACTGGAAAATATTTGGCTTAACAAACTCAAGTTTATCCGTATTAGCACGAGTTGATATGTCTTCCCTGTCCGTATTAGCACGAGTTAAAAGATAGTTTTGCTTTGCTCAATACTCGATTTGATAGCTATGTCCTGTGATTGGATGACATGGTGAATAAACAATAATGATGTCTCCAAATCTGACTGCGATGACTCCAAGTATCATTTCAACTTCGCATGCTGGCTCTCAACTCTATATATTAGTTGTCTGGTTTCCAAAATGCAGATATCTGTCGGTCCAGGCGGATACAAACATCTCCTTATAGGTGTCAACTATACATCCTTAGGATAATTAATCATACCTGGAAAGTTTTGTAACACTACCTCAAGGTCCGTCAATTTACACACATAAGCATTCTCAGTTTCAGATTCCAGCAACATATTCCACATTTTGTAGAATGCAATCCAAGATTTGTTGTCTGTTATTGATGGCCTGCACTTGCTCAAAACACTCCTATAAATGTGCTACTTACAGAGTAATTTCTTAGCCTCGGGAAATACCTAGGCAGACGCATTCATCAAAGCCAACTCTTTGTCCGTGACAATAACTCGTGGACCGGTGCATCCATCCATTGTTGACTGCAGATACTTTAAAGCCCAAATATAATTGAACACTTTTTTTAGTGCATGAACACAATTGCTATTCAAAATGTCATATTAGTTGCAGTCACGCCGACAATCTCAAGGAGAGGCATCATGTACCTGTTTGTTTTATATATTGCGTCCATCAATAACACGTGCGGGAATGCACGACATCGCTCTATTGATCCTGGATGTGCGAAGAATAAATCTTCACACTCAATGGTTACAGCATTTGTTCGACTCTCGAAAATGTATCCTTCACATTGTAGGAATGACATGACAATTTGCATCTGGGTTTTACCGGCTTTCTCTGCAGTCTGAGATTTCTGGCGTGCATTGTATATGGTCCTAATGGTAAACACGTTGTCCAGATTCTGCTACTTCAACGATGTCAAGATATCTCGTGGCTTCACATTTTTCGTGCATTGTATATTGTCCTAATGGTAGGACTCTTCCCGATTATACTGGTCTCTGACCTTTTAATGACAATGATATATCCTAAATTGCATCCAGTATTTCGAATCCAATCAATTAGAGATTGGCGCGAATTGAATACCTGAAAATGTATTAATTCTGTTAGAAATTAACAACTTTTTATTAAAAATTGACAAAATAAAATATAATTGGAATTGAGTTAATATCATACCATGTTAGTGGAAAATTCGTTTGTAACATTTTCATCCACATTTTTGTCTTCTTGTATTATTTCGTTTCTGATAATATCATCCTGACAACAATATACATTCACTTGAGCATCTGCAATTAATAAAAAAATATTTTCTGAAATAATTAAAGAATTGTATATTTACTTGAACAGTTGAACCACTTGACAATCGCAAATCATTGGCCCAAATCCTCAATTGATCCTATCTTCTACTGGTATGTATATTGCCAAGAAGAACCATATCTATGCATATATAGACTAATACATAATGCACACAGGTCTGATGGAACTAAAGAGACACACTTTAACAAAGAATATATTCCCTGAAAATAGAGAATATATTCCCTGAAACTAAAGTGGGTAGATGTGAGCACCAACCTATGCCATATAATTGGACCCAGATTCATTTGATTCCAGACCCAAAACTCTAGTGACATGCATAAAGTATTATATATGAGCATTATATTCATAAAACTTTATCCAATCGATGGTTCTGGGTTCTTACAGAGATCCTTCACGTGGGGTCCACAACCCCACTTCCTCCCAGAAAGGTTTTTATTTTGATCATTTATTTTATAATTTTTAAAATACTTTCGTATTTTGACCCTAATGTGATATTCGATTTCAGGATTGCATTTTTAGTTTTAAAAAAGAAAAAACATATTAGGTTTTGACGTGGGCCCTAAGTTGGATCGATCTCCAATCAGATCCAGGTTTAATGAATACAGTGAATCGGGTCTGGTCTGCGTCCGCCATGGACCTTACCAAACCCGATCCATTTACATCAGAGCATGCCCAGATGACCTCAAGCATGTGATACTTCCAACAATGTCCTTCATACAGTTCATTCTTGTGATACTTCCACTATTAAATCCAAATGCACGTCATATTTTAAAAAACTCCCAAGTTGGAAGTTCTATGGAAAAATGATCCAACGTTGACCCATCTATGGAGTTGCACGTGGGAGGTGGACTACTTTCTCTCTTTCTTTTTCTCTTTTTTTAACCATTATTAATTTGGAAGAAGAACTAAAGGGTAAAGTTTGAGAAGCAGTACCGTCCATGTAAAAAAATTAGACAAAGTACAACACAGTCAAATCAAATAAGACAAATATTTCTTGATAAGACATGATAAGACAATATAGGGATAGCCATAGGGATATAGGGTGGGTGTAAATAGTAACACCCTTTTTAAGCCTATGAGGATTCCATTATCAGTCCTATCAAATTTTAAGATTTAGTCCAGTTTCTTCACAGGAATTTCTGAATTTCATGATGTCTGATGGAGTTTGCAGAAATTGAAATACTGAAATTCTAAAATGCTCCTGAATTGTGACATTGATAAATTCTATGTTTCTTTCGTGCCAACACTTCTACCTGAAAATTTCATAAAACTTGGCTTTCACAAATTTCTTTGTTCATAATTACTTGAGTTTCTGAGTGGAATTTTACATGTTTATGCATATTAATTGAATGATGGATTTGATGAGTTGAGGAGGCCAAGAAAGGGCCCAAATATTTATGAAAATGTGTATGAAAGAAAGGGAAAGAAAAGGAAATGAAAATGGTTGCAAAACGGGGGGGATAATCCCGGCTGAGCCGGACTAGACAGAGCCCAGTCCACTCGAGCGACCCATGGGCCACTCGAGCAGACCAGGCTCTGCCTGGTCCGAGCGACCCAGCTTCTGGATGGGCTTCGCTCGAGCGGACCCTGGGTCGCTCGAGCGAGCCCAGTCCAGCAATGGGGCATGTTTCAAGGTTTATTTTGGGCCCATTTAAATACTGTTTTGGGCCTGGTTTGAGGTCTGTTTTGGGCTTGATTTAAGGACTATTTGTTCCTGTTCTAGGTCCAATCTTTGGGCTTGGTTTAAGGCCATATTTGGGCTTGTTTCAAAGAGGTTTTAAATCAGTCTTAAGGAGAATTGTTGGACTATTCTCCAGGTTCATTTCAAGCCTATATTCAAGTCCAATTCAGCCCAATCCCTTTTCTATTTTTTAAGCACATTCAGCCCTTTTAAAATCATAGAACCATTATGTGAATTATTCTGAATTATGAATAAAATCATTTAGGGAATCTTTCAAGTCTTAATGTACACTTCAACCCCTTTAATTGTCAAGGATCTTCAGTGGCACCAAATTACTATTAATTAATGATAATAGGGGTTAAATGTGCATCAAGACGACCCGCGATAGACCGTTGAATCATCATATATTACTTCATCCCAAATTAAAAAGATTTTCTCGTTTTCTTCGGTATTTGATTTGAAACAAGTTGACCATTTTGGCTATGTTGTAAATATCGATAAGACTATTCATTTTACTTGCTCAGACCTGTTAGTATGTTGGATATGTATTCGTTCGGAGTAGTTTTCTTATCGATTTTGGAAATATATCTTTATGAATAGACTGTATCATTTCGAGGTTTCGATTTTGATTCTAATGGCACCAATAAGCTTAGGTTACCTTGTCGAGCTGATCACCCGGCTTGGAATATTTAAATTATCTGCCAGCTGCAGCTTGGATTCTGTCTGTACCGACCATGGCAACGGTTTTGTTTCAATCCCACGCGTAGTGGCTACGGTTCTATTTGATAACGACCTTGTTCGTTCCGGTCCACAATTAGTGGCTACGGTTTCTGTCTGCTCTTGTTACTTCGGTGACAGGAGAATATAGCTATACGTGGGTTGCCAATATTTTATTCGTGTGATGTTTTATTTTACGGTTCTTGTTTATTTCAACTTATTATAGTCTTGGATTCGCTAATATTTAAGAAGTCGATCTTTTATCTTGTCGTTTCTGTTATTCAGGATTTTAATCGTAGTTCTCATTTATTCAATGTTTCACTCTTTCTATCATCCTATTATATGTTATATTTGCTTGCCAGACCATTGTGTCTGACCCTTTTTGTTTGGTGACAGATATTGAGCTCCTTGCCCTTGGGGCACACTTCGAGGCGGACCCAGTAGTTCTTGTGGAATGCAAGTGGCAGCCTGATGGTGTCGCTTAGACGTCGGGTTGATTTCAGAGCTTCGATCACATTTTGGGATTGATTCTATTTTGGGAACTTGATTGTAGCCATTGTTGGCTTATTTTTGGAAAATTGTAATTATTGACTAACTTGACTTTTGTATTAAACTTGAAACTAACTTTGGGGCCTATATAGGAATGTTTCTCATTTTGATACTAGTCTTGAGCGTTCTCATCATAGACACATGTTATGAATTGTCATGTTTGCTATAATGTTTCCGCGTAACTTATTCATGTGAATGTTATTATGATGCATTGATGGATAGAATTTCGAGGATCCTTACCGCGGAAACCTGTGGGAAACAAGCGTGTACGGGTTGAATTTTCTGGCTCGTTGCGCCACGACCCTGGATTAAGGTCTTGTTTAACGGGTCTTCGGTCCGAGGGCGTGACAGGCTTGGTATCAGAGCGAGAAATATTTGAGGCAATTAAAATTAGATTAGAAACATAGGAACGTGGCAAGGATTCGCTAGAATTACCGTTAGTTAGCGTCAATTGGGTTTAGGAACGCCTTATTTATTATATTTTATTGTAATTACAAGTCGTTTTGCAGCACTATGGCTCCACGCAGACCTCCAGCGAATGCTATTGCATCAGGCAGTAATAATGATAGTGGTATTGAGAATTAGTTGACTGGCCAATTTCAGCAGCGCATGCAAATGTTGGTTGAACAACAACAGAGAGCAAATGAAAATCAAGCAAGATTTCAAGAGCAGATGGAGAAAAAGGATGAGGAATTGACACAGGTTCAGAGACAGTTGCTAGAAGTCTTGGGTAGAAGACCAGAACCAATGCCTAATGTGGGAGCTCAGTTTGTTATTCAGAACAGAGACAGGGATCCTAATGCCTTGTTTGAGAAGTTTAGAAAGAGAGGTCCAAAGGAGTTTACAGGACAAGAAGACCCATTAGCAGCTGATGACTGGCTGGCTCACACGGAGAACATATTTGATCTCTTTAAGTGTACCGGCAGGCAGAGAGTCCACCTAGCAGCTTCTATGTTTACAGGCCTGGCAGATATTTGGTGGAAGACTTTGAGAGATGGCTACCAGAACATCGATAATGGGATTGCCTGGGATTCTTTCAAGCAACAGTTCAGTGAAAAGTATGTCCCTGCCCACATCAAGAAGCAGAAGGCAGCAGAGTTCCAGTTGCTCAAGTAAGAGGACATGACAGTCCTTGAGTATCTTACAAAATTTGAGAAGTTGTCTCGTTACGCACCGGAGCTTATTGACACAGAAGAAAAGAAAATTACCAAGTTTATGGATGGACTCAATCCCATCATCTTGAGGGATGCCTCAAGTGTTGTACCGCCCGCTACTTTCCAAGAGGCTATCAAAAGAACTTGCAGATTTGAAGATATAAATAACCAAATCATCAAGGATAATCAGAGGAAGAGACAGCAATACCAAGGGCAGAGATCCTACCGAGGCAAGAGGCAGAGGAAGCAGGAGAATACTCAAGCTCAAGGTGGGTGTGAGCATTATGGCAAGAACCACCCTTCTCAGCAGTGCTATAGAGTTACCGGTGTATGCTTTAAGTGTGGTGGCACAGATCACCAAATGAAAGATTGCCCAAATAACAGAAATCAAGGCAATAGGGCACCTCAGCAGCCACCAAGGCAGGCACCTCAGCAGAACTAACAGGCAGTTCAAAATCAACCAAGATAATAGCAGAATTAGCAGCCCCGTCAACAACCGCAAAATCAGAACGTCCGTCCACCGCAACAGAATCGAAATGTACAGCAAGGAAGGCAGAATCAGAACCAGAATAGACCGCGTCAGCAAGGCCGCCTCAATCACCTCAACCAAGTGGACGCTGAAGCAACAGGAGATGTTGTGGAAGGCAAACTCTTAATTTGTGAAGTAGAAGCTAAAGTGTTGTTTGATCCGGGATCTACCCACTCTTTCATATCTCCTGTGTTTGCTAGAATGATTAGTGTGCCTGGTAGAGAGTTAGAATTTGTTTTGAATGTTACAACTCCGGTAGGGAAACAAGTTGTGTGGAATACATTTTACCCTAGTTGCTCAGTGAAGATAGGAGATGTCATATTCCCTGCAGACCTTATTATCTTAGTTATGCATGACTTCGATGTCATTTTAGGCATGGATAGGTTAGCGGGACATCATGCCTCCATGGATTGCTATAGCAAGACCATTACTTTTAGATTGGATGGGATATCCTCCGAAGTGAAATTTCAGGGAGAGAAAAGGGTTTCTCCGGCTAAGTTTATTTCAGCTCTTTCTGCAGCTAAGTTGTTGAGAACAGGATGTGAATGATTCATTGCATTTATCACAAAGGATGAACAGTCCTGATCGTCAGCCCCAAGTGCAAGGCCGCGATTGTAGTAATAAATAACTCGGTGAAGTCCGAGGTCGATCCACAGGGAGTAATCACTTAAATAAACCTGTCCTATTTGAAAACTAGTACTAGCCTAATAAAATCTATACAAATCAAGTATCCTACTTGTAATAAATAATTAATTACAAGTCTGAAATATTAATTACAATTAGAAATAAAAAACTTAAACTAAAAACTTAGTCTAATCTAATTACTGCATTCACCATAAGAGTTGTTAGAACAACCAATTTGTAGTGATTATTTAAATACCTAAACATAAAAATAAAATAAAATAAAATAAAATCAGAGAATAAAAAGATGGATTTTAATCCTAAAATAATGCAATAGCTATTTTGCTGAATGTTATTAATAAAAACCAAGACCACCGTACCCAGTGTGTACTGTCACTTACACACAAACATTCGATGTTGACCCATTGGTGAAAACCAAGACCTCATGAACTTGATTCATTAAAGAAAGGCCCATTACATGCAAATAGCCATTACAAGATTGTTTGAATTAAAATAATGTTCATCCAAACTTACCCTTAGACACCCGAAACACTAAACGGAGGAGAAGGACTCGCGGTCTAGAACGGCGATCCAACCGTCTCTCGTTTTGCGATCTGAAATCCAAGCAAGAGAAGATGATTTATGGCTGGTTTGGTGATGGAGAAACGCTAGCAACGGCGGCGGAGCGACGGCGTAAAAATCCAAGTGGTGGTGTGCCTTTGAGAAGACCTTGGATGAAGTAGTGATGGAAGTAGGGAGAGATGGAGGAAAATAATGAAAAGGGGAAGATGGAGTTGCTGGTCGTCCAAGAGAGTAGGGGGGATGGGATTCTCGTGCATCTCCATATTGGGGTCTTTTTATGGTTTTTTTTTATAGCTTGGGTTGCAAGGTTTTGGTTTGGGTAAGGATTAGTATAGTGGGGTCCAATTTAGATTAGGATTAGGAGGGTTTTGAAAGAGTTTCAAGGGATTGGCCCACAATCCTAGTGAAAATAGGATTCTTCTTATCTCATGCAACTTCCTCTCTTGGGCCCACTTTGGCTAAGAATCAATTCAAATCTGAAATTTCAGATTTGAAACAAATCTTGGATGCTTGTGGTCCCTCATCTTGGACGTGTGAAATGCTTTGGAAAGAGGTGTTTCAACGTGTGAAACTTGGGATGGAGAGATATGCACGTGTGATGCTTGTTTGGATAAATCTTGGGTTGCAAACTTCAAATCTTGAGGCTTATCTTCTTGGAGTTAACTTTAACAACTTGGTGCTAAAATCTTGCACTCTTCTAATTTGTTTCCAACTTGGATTGCTAAGCAAGATCTTCTATTCTTTTGAACTCTTCATGGCTGGAAAATTATCCTTGACATGGTCCCACCTTGGAGTTGAATTTTAATTTCATTCCAAGTTGCAAAGGAGGTGGGCCATGGTTGTGAGCATGCATCTCCTTAATTTGTTTGAGCTTGGACTTCTTCCATCTTGGCTTAAATAATTCCAAATCTGAGATTCAGATTTGTATTATCAATTGGAACACATGATGGGCCCCACTTGTGTGTGCAATCTTCTCTTGGATGTCATCTTTAATTCTTCAATTGATTTCTCTCTCTCGCGGGTCCCAATTTATGAAATTCCCTACAAAAAAAATAAAAACAAGGATTAAAGAATACTCTAATCATAAAGGTAGGGAATGATGCAATATGCGGGTCCACCCAATTCACACTAAATGGATGCTTAAAATGTCACCATTTTATTAAAAAAAATTCTTTAATTAAATCAATGGTGAAAAGAAAATTCATCATTTTATGTGTGAACAAAAAAAGTTATGAGGAATTTTATGACTTCCAATGCCAAAAATATAGAAATTCATGATTGTATGTAAAAACGCAATTTTTCAATAAATTTTGACTTGAATTTGAATTTTGATGCTCAAAACATAAAATCATGATTTTCCTACTAAAACAGTGCATGATTTAAAGAATAAGTCCTTAATTATTCTAAAATGATGATGAAATTATGCATTTTTAGGGACTTATCACACTCCCCAACCAGCATTTTGCTAGTCCCGAGCAAAATATGCGAACTATGATAGTGTTCTAGCCTAATATAATATAAACTAAGTGCAAAGACAAAAAGAAAAACACCACTTTCGCTGGTACTCTCGGCTGCATTTAGCATATGCAGCAAGCCCTTAAACCCCTAGGTTACCCCTAGTGGACGAGTTGTGCCTCGTGAGGGTTTGCAGTGAATATGCCCACAAAATTCATTTACCTAAACGGAAGGTTTTTCAAAAGACGATTGAGTCAAATCGGATGCCTTGAATCCTCGAATAATCAAGATTTCGGACTTTTCAAAATCTAGTTCACATTTTTCTTTTCAAAAAAAACTATACCAAAACTTTGGGTGCCTTGTGCGTGTATACATCAAATCAAAAATTTTAAATGTTCTATGATAATGCCATGAAAATAGAATTCTTCCTCAGAATTTTCAACTTTCCTAGATTCGGGGAAAAAATACAAGTCTCCTCTCAAGGCTACTATGACGGCTTTCGCACTACTGTTTTTAAAGGCCGCGAGATGTATCCCTTTTTTTTTTTTGTTTTTTTTTTTTTTTTTTTTTTTTTTAAAGAACCACACATGTGACTGTGCAATGTCTAGGTCCCTTAAGCTTTCTAATTAACCCATGTAACGAGTGTTAGGCCAATGACTCCCAAAACAGATGTCTTTAGGGCACTAGGTATATAAATACCCCTATGGGCTTACTAGCTCGGGTTAAAAAGGCTACGAACCCAAACTAGTCACACAACTTTTTATTCTTTTCAAGAATTATAACTAAACAATTTTTTTTTAAACGGTCCCCAACAATAGGCAGCCCTTTTCAATTCACCCGAATTAATTCAATGGTTTTGGTTGGCCTAACCTTACCGATGAACCAGGAGAACTCATATGGCCAAATCTCATAAAGTCATTTCTCTTTTTTTTTTTTTTTTTCTTGAAAGAACTCTGAAAATGACACTTAAATCTTTTTATCCAAGACTTTTGAAATGATGTACATGTGTTACTGTGAAAAACAAAGTTCAGTATTCTTTTTATCTTTTAGAAAATTGTGAACCTTCATTTTACTTCCTTTCAAAATTCTGAAATTCCAGATTTCTAGACATCTTCGAATCATCAAGTTCCTTTGGAAACCCTTCTTTTTTTTTCTTTTTTTTTTTTTGAAAAAAAGACTACACAAAAATGAGAAAAAAAAATGTCTAAAATTGGACAAGTGTGCTTGTTCCCACCCCCCAATCTAAACTAGACAACGTCCTCGATGTCATACATGAAATGCAAAATGGAATGTAACATGAGGTGAAAATGTAGAAGGAGAAGAATGGGTAGAAAGCACCTGGAGTAATGAAGCTTTCACGTAGAAACCTGTCCAATGTGAGACAAAGAACACAAAAAGAAAAAGCAAGAAAATATATGCATAATATACAAGGGTATGGGTCACTGTCAGATCCAGTGCCCGTCAATCCTGATAGACAGGATCAATCAGAGGAATGTCATTTTCCTCTGGAGGAACAGTCTCCAAGAATGGTTTTAAACGTTGTCCATTAACTTTAAAAGAGGTACCATTCGATGGATCAATGAGGGTCACTGCCCCATATGGAAATACTTCTTGAACAATGTAGGGGCCTGTCCAACGAGATCTTAACTTTCCAGGGAAAAGATGAAGTCGAGAATTGTACAAGAGGACTTTTTGAGACGGATGGAATGACTTCCTTAATATCCGTTTATCATGAAAGGCCTTAGTCCTATCTTTGTAAATTCTTGAGTTCATATAAGCCTCGTTTCTCAATTCTTCTAATTCATTTAGATCAAGGGCTCTTTTCTCCCCAGCCTTGTCTAAGTCAACGTTCAATTGTTTTATGGCCCAATAAGCTTTATGTTCCAGCTCCACCGGAAGGTGGCAAGCTTTCCCATATATAAGCCGGTATGGAGACATCCCAATTGGGGTCTTATACGCAGTTCTATAAGCCCACAAGGCATCATTTAGCCGTATTGACCAATCCTTACGATTTGGTTTTACCGTGGTCTCCAAAATTCGTTTGATTTCCCTATTTGAGACCTCAACCTGCCCACTGGTTTGAGGGTGATAGGGGGTAGCCACTTTATGTGTAACATTGTAATTTTTAAACAAACTCTCAATGATGTGGTTACAAAAGTGAGTGCCCCCATCACTAATGATGGCACGTGGAGTTCCGAAACGGGAAAAGATATTGTCCAAGATAAACTTTTTGACCGTTTTAGCATCATTATTCCTACATGGGACTGCTTCAATCCATTTGGACACATAATCAACTGCAACGAGGATATAATGAAAACCATAGCTCGGTGGAAAAGGTCCCATAAAGTCTATACCCCAAATATCGAATAACTCGACTACCAAAATTGGGTTTTGTTAAATTCTGTTGATGTTTTTGTGAGCAATATTGTGGAACTTATGGCTTATGTTAAATTCTGTTGATGTTTTTGTGAGCAATATTGTGGAACTTTGTTCTAAGATTTTCATCATCTTGTTTCAGCCTTCTTTATGTCAAAGTCTTTGTGTTCAAAGAATGGAGAAAATCTTTGATTAAGAGTGTTTTGTATGGTAGATTGGAATGATTAATTGAATGATGGATTTGATGAGTTGAGGAGGCCAAGAAAGGGCCCAAATATTTATGAAAATGTGTATGAAAGAAAGGGAAAGAAAAGGAAATGAAAATGGTTGCAAAACGGGGGGATAATCCCGGCTGAGCCGGACTAGACAGAGCCCAGTCCACTCGAGCAGACCAGGCTCTGCCTGGTCCGAGCGACCCAGCTTCTGGATGGGCTTCGCTCGAGCGGACCCTGGGTCGCTCGAGCAAGCCCAGTCCAGCAATGGGGCATGTTTCAAGGTTTATTTTGGGCCCATTTAAATACTGTTTTGGGCCTGGTTTGAGGTCTGTTTTGGGCTTGATTTAAGGACTATTTGTTCCTGTTCTAGGTCCAATCTTTGGGCTTGGTTTAAGGCCATATTTGGGCTTGTTTCAAAGAGGTTTTAAATCAGTCTTAAGGAGAATTGTTGGACTGTTCTCCAGGTTCATTTCAAGCCTATATTCAAGTCTAATTCAGCCCAATCCCTTTTCTATTTTTTAAGCACATTTAGCCCTTTTAAAATCATAGAACCATTATGTGAATTAGTCTGAACTATGAATAAAATCATTTGGGGAATCTTTCAAGTCTCAATGTACACTTCAACCCCTTTAATTGTCAAGGATCTTCAGTGGCACCAAATTACTATTATTTAATGACAATAGGGGGTTAAATGTGCATCAAGACGACCCGCGATAGACCGTTGAATCATCATATATTACTTCATCCCAAATTAAAAAGATTTTCTCGTTTTCTTCGGTATTTGATTTGAAACAAGTTGACCATTTTGGCTATGTTGTAAATATCGATAAGACTATTCATTTTACTTGCTCAGACCTGTTAGTATGTTGGATATGTATTCGTTCGGAGTAGTTTTCTTATCGATTTTGGAAATATATCTTTATGAATAGACTGTATCATTTCGAGGTTTCGATTTTGATTCTAATGGCACCACTAAGCTTAGGTTACCTTGTCGGGCTGATCACCCGGCTTGGAATATTTAAATTATCTGCCAGCTGCAGCTTGGATTCTGTCTGTACCGACCATGGCAACGGTTTTGTTTCAATCCCACGCGTAGTGGCTACGGTTCTATTTGATAACGACCTTGTTCGTTCCGGTCCACAATTAGTGGCTACGGTTTCTGTCTGCTCTTGTTACTTCGGTGACAGGAGAATATAGCTATACGTGGGTTGCCAATATTTTATTCGTGTGATGTTTTATTTTACGGTTCTTGTTTATTTCAACTTATTATAGTCTTGGATTCGCTAATATTTAAGAAGTCGATCTTTTATCTTGTCGTTTCTGTTATTCAGGATTTTAATCGTAGTTCTCATTTATTCAATGTTTCACTCTTTCTATCATCCTATTATATGTTATATTTGCTTGCCAGACCATTATGTCTGACCCTTTTTGTTTGGTGACAGATATTGAGCTCCTTGCCCTTGAGGCACACTTCGAGGCGGACCCAGTAGTTCTTGTGGAACGCAAGTGGCAGCCTGATGGTGTCGCTTAGACGTCGGGTTGATTTCAGAGCTTCGATCACATTTTGGGATTGATTCTATTTTGGGAACTTGATTGTAGCCATTGTTGGCTTATTTTTGGAAAACTGTAATTATTGACTAACTTGACTTTTGTATTAAACTTGAAACTAACTTTGGGGCCTATATATGGAATGTTTCTCATTTTGATACTAGTCTTGAGCGTTCTCATCATAGACACATGTTATGAATTGTCATGTTTGCTACAATGTTTCCGCATAACTTATTCGTGTGAATGTTATTATGATGCATTGATGGATAGAATTTCGAGGATCCTTACCGCGGAAACCTGTGGGAAACAAGCGTGTACGGGCGGAATTTTCCGGCTCGTCGTGCCCCGACCCCGGATTAAGGTCTTGTTTAACGGGTCCTCGGTCCGGTGGCGTGACAACCTTAATCCGCCTGGGTAATCCCATGAGGTAAGATCAACTCAAGTGATTTTGTGAGCTAATGAAGGGAAATCCGCAGGGGTAAGGGTGGAGTGCTTTGGTTAGCACCATAAGGCCTTATCCAAGTATTGCATCGGAAATATCCAAGTCCTGACTCCATCACTGAACATGACACATTTTAAAGCCTTGTGGCCTTTTATCGTTTTAAGAACTCCAAAGTTAAAGCGTGTCCAGGCGGGAGCAATACCAGGATATGTGACTACGTAGAAAGTCTTCACGCATGCACATGGGCCAAAGCGGACAATATCATGCTAATTTAGACAAAAAGAATATATTGAAACTCAATTTTTATAAGCTAAATATCATATTTAATTCATTGTCTTAAACGATATTAAAAATGAAGACCAACAAAAAAATCAATTTTTTTAACATTTCTAATAAATTTCTTTTAGAAGAAAAAGGATCGAAGTTAACAACTTGTATTAAGTAATGTATTAACTTGCTATTAAGCCTTCTGCAATGGTCGATGCAATATCCAAATTCGTGTTTCAAAACTGGGAGGACAACGTCTTTCACACGCAAGTATTAATGTTAAGAAGAGAACTAGAGCTGTCTGCATGCAACAAGTTTCCCTGCATGTGGAGGATTAATGAAGATGTTGACTTAGGAGAAGCGGTCCTGTAATGAAGGTTCCAAGTGGTGGTGGTATGTGGGCAGCGGTGGAAAAACAAGAACTTCATTTAAGTTTTCATGTATCATTTATGGAGTTATTATTGGGTGGGTCCGTTTTATATAGACTTCTTGTGGCACTTTTAAAGATTATTGATGATTTGGTACCTAAAGGATTATGAGTTCGAATTCTGATAAGACCACAAAATTATAGTTTTCGTTCATCATTTCATGTGACTTTGTGGACTTAATTAGAGTAATTTTCATTTAATTTCATAGAGTTTCATAATTTCATGCTCTTGAGCATTAAAGTTTGAGTTTTAGTCAAAATAATCAATCTTGCATGAATTTTATGAAATCATTAGTTTACATCCTTAGTGTCACACCAATTAGCTTTTTGATTCTTGCATCATCAATTAGTTCATGGAAAATCATCCAGTTTGGTGCATTCATGTGCATGATCTCATTTGGGTCCCATGCATGACACTTGTGAATTTTATACATATTATGGCTGAATTATTCTTTTTATTCTTGTAGGGAATCTTCAGTTTTTTTGGGACCCGCCTTGAAAAGAAAAGAAGTGAATGAATTCACAGAGGACCTCCAAGCCATGCCACTTCAAGATTTCTTGCCCATGTTGGCCCACTCGCATGTGAACAAAAAAAAATTCAGATTTTGGGGCCCGCGGATAGAGGAGAATTGATGAGAAATGAAAAGGAAAAATCCAAGAAAGTTTCCAAAATGCAACGTCCATACAAGGGATGTTCTAAGATTTGCATACCCCATGTGGGGCCCATCATGTGTTCCAATTTGCATCATCAAATCCGAATCTCAGATTTAGAATTTTTCAAAACTAAATGTGGGCCTAAGGTATCTGAAGTTGCAAGATGAAAAGGAGATCCAGTTTAGAAAGTCTTGTCCAAAAAGCTAAGAGAAGAAGTTGCAAAAGAGTAGCAAGCCAAGAGACAAAGAAGGAGGACGCGTTGGATCTTATCACCTATGCTTGGAAAATGTGAAGTATGCAAGGAAGTCAAAGTATGACCATGTAGTCCAATGAAATCATATGTTTTATCATCTACACATGGAAGTATCCATTGAAGATTTACATGATGGGAGATGGGGGGACAGATGAGTTGTCTTATCGCCAATTAAAGAATTTGATTTAGCGAGACTTCTAGCCAAACAAGGAAGTAAACTACACTTGCAACTATTATAGCATGGAAATCAACATGACGATGGCAAGTTTTGTGGGCTTAAGGAAATCCTATTCTATTTATTGGACGTCCCATTCTTCTTATGGGTATGCAACATCTCACGTTCCAGTCCTCTCTCCTATCTATTTCTTTTCCTCCTCTCTTCTTTTTCATTATTTTGGTAACCTTGGGCCATGTCCAAGTACTTGTTTTGAAAGAGAATTTTTGTGAAGGAGAAGTTGTAAATATGCAACTTTTCATGACAAATCAAGAATCATTCTTTGCAATAGTGGGCTGATTTTTTTTATTAGAAGAGCTATGGATGAAGGTAAGTAATCGCCTTTTTATTTGTATAGTAGTTCTAATTTGTATTCCATATTTTTATACTTAATTATTAATAGGCTTGTCTTTGTGGCCTAGGCAAATCTTCATTCTTGATTTCTAAAAGCAAAATTTAATTTTTGACTATCATTGCTTAGGTTTGACAGGCCACGCTTAGGATTTAGAAATTTTGATGGTTTATGCTTACTTTTGATGGGTAGTGCTTAAATTATTTTTATTATTTTATGAGATGAAGGAAGTCTTGAATTCTAGATTTTATAATTAAAAATGGATTTTAATAGTTAGATTTTCCAAATTAAATATATTGATTTGTCTTTGATTTGAAGTAAAAATTGGAACAAGTTAGGGTTACTTGATAAATAATTGGAAGGTTCTTATTGAATTCCTATGCTCTAATCACTTTCATTAATTAGTAGTTTCATCTTTCTAAATTAGTTGCTTTTATTTTTAGAAATATCCTTAATTGATAATTAGTTAGTTTCCTTAATCTAAAAGTTTATTTTTTTAATTAGCTCCCTTTGGGTTCGAGCCGTTCATGCCACTATCTCATCTAGACAGGCGTGCACTTGCTGTAAAATTAGTATCTTAAAGATCACATCAGATCCCCTGTTTCATTGAAAAATGGAGATACTGTTTCATCCTATCAATATTAGTCAAACAGATAAAATCTTAAGCCAGCTATTGTACCCTCTCAATTGCTTCCTTAGAATGAATAAAAGAAAAGAAAAGAATTTATACAGCTGACGAATGTTGATATGATGAAATAGTATCTCCCGGTTTCAACCAAAAAGGGATCCAGACTCAAAGAGAGCTCTTTATGGTACCATAAATAAACTTGAAATTATACATTGTGGTACATAAGGTGAGTAGCTAACACTACAACAAAATGCACTATTGGTGACACCCTTTGGGGACAAAAAATCAATGTTGTCACGGAATGCACACAACGGTGACAAAAAAATTTTTTGCTTGTCACGAAAAGTCTTTAGCTTAGGTGCCAAATAGAGAGGAGATTTGGTGACAAAAAAATTTGTCACCAAAAGATCCAATAGATTTGGTGGCAAAAATTTTTTGTCACCAATGCAATGGCCTAATTTTTACCCTCTCCCGCCTCCACAGCCACGTTTTCCCTCTCCAAGCCCTTTTTCCCCTTTCCATCTCTTAATCCCTAAAAGGCTAGAAAGAAACAAGTAGAGAGAAAGAAAGAGAAACCTTGAGAGCATCATCGTCTGCAACAGACATAGCATCCATTTCCCCCATCCATCTCTGCTTCGTCTGGAATCTCTCCTCCATGATCTCATGCTCCTCGTCCTCCATCTTTCTCCCTTTTCTCTTTCTCTTTTTCTTTCTCTTTCTCTCTCTCTCTCAGAAGAAGATGATCTCGAAGCTAAGTGGCGATGGCAGCTGCGATCACTCATTATCTTCATCACTTTCTCCATCTTCCTCGCAGCGGCTGATGGACCGCGCTCCTGCTTGGTTCTACCGAGGTCGGCGGACGTGGGAGTCCGTCGGGTCCGACCCTTTCGTAACCGGGGGGCAAGGGCGTGCATCAACATTTCTTTTTTTGTGGGTGTGCCAGATTTTCTATTTTTACTTGGAATTGCAAGTGGTGATCCGGAGATCAACCTTCGCAAGTAAAAAGGAAATCAACTTCTTTCAAGTTTTCCATTGCACATATATTTAAGAAAAGAGACATTTTTCTTGATTTGCCGTGAAAGGCGATTTTTTTTGGCATTTATAGCCGATTTTGGCGTTTATAGCCGATTTTTGGCGTTTATAGCCGATTTTGGCGTTTATAGCCGATTTACAATCCTTATCAACAATGAAAGACAAGAATTGTGATTTTTGTCTCTTTTGAAAAAAATACAAACTACAATGAAAAGCAAGAAAAGGAGGATCTAACTTCTCAGGAGATTGTGGGGGACTCGTTTAGATTGACGGTCGCAAGCCATGTGTGGGCTTCGCCATCATCCATGCAGATGAGAACAGAGGATGCTATTGATTCGCTTGGCTTGGCTATAAGCTCAGGTTTTTAGAAGACAAAGACCAAAGGAAGGTCCTATGTCCAATAAAAAATCGAGTAGACGGGCTGAAAAGCCATATCTAAGCCATTGGAGGCAGGAGGAGAAGGCAAGGACCTTGGGGGGGTACCCCCCAAGGGACTTTTGTCACCTTGTTGCAGTGGCCGGTGTAGAACTTCCGCAGAGTTTTCTCTCTTTTTCTTTTCTCTGGATTTCTGACTGCTGTCTGATGTTTGTTGTGTGTTTTTTCCGATGATCTGGATTCCTTTGGAGTGCTCTCCTATTTATAGGCTCTTGGTAGCCATTTAGGAGAGCTTATGGGCTTTTAATGTCATTAAGCCACATAATGGGAGGAGTTACAAAATTGAATTGTTTATTTTGTAACTCCTTTTTCTTGGCTTCTGATTGGCCGGAGGAGATTGAGGGCATTTAATCGCCTTTAATCGCCATGATGGGAGGAGTTTCATGGGTTAAATGCCATGAATCTCTTGACTTGTAACTCCCAAATGCTTGCTTCTGATTGGGCCGTCCAAAGAAATGGATTAATGACTGTAATAAAGCTAGTCAATTAATCGCATTAAGTGGTCGCCGAGTAGCTGAAGAGTCGCGGGCCGTGCCACGTCTTTTGGAATTCTTCTGTCGATGATCATCGATGGATCTTCATGTAGATCGACATCAGATGACCATGTAATTTCAGGTGTTTGTTGCCAACAGCAGGTCGGTGCCATCTGTCCTGTCGATTTCTCGATCGGTCGGGTGGAAAGCACACTTTTTTGGTTGACCGGGTGGCGATCAATACTGTCTTTGATACTCTTGATGATTTACCCGTGTTTTGGACGGATGTCAGAGGACTTGGTGTCTCAAAAGCATGAATTTTGGAAAGTACCAGAGGCTGGGCTTCTCGAATCGCGAAAAAAACGGCGAAAACCGGGGTTTTCCGGGGCTTTCCCGGCGACCCCGGGGTCCATGGTCGCCGGCGACCCTGGCCCAGGGTCGCAGGGGTCTGCGACCCTGGGGGGGTTTTCCCCCTTTCGTGTCCCGTTTTGCGTCCGTTTTCGCTTTTTTTTTATTCTTTTTTCTTCTGTACTTTTCTTTGACATTTTGATCATTTATTGGCCTGATTTCTTTGTAGGAAACCTGATGAGAATCTTTGCATTTTATTTTGCAAAGTTTCCAATTTCCTGAGAAAGCCGAAGACTTTGTCGCGCAGAGCTGCCGATTTTCTGTCAAAAGCTGAAACTGGGTCAAACGATGTCGGAATGACCTGAAATTTGGTGTGAAGCCTGCTGAGCAATAAATAAGACCAACCATAGGCTTTTGTTTGAGTTTTGAAGCCGTTTGGGGTCCTATCACCTGTAGACTTGCTTTTTGTCGCGATGAAGATGTCGCGGTTTGATGTGCGGTCAACCGATGTCCGATTGACTTGAAATTTGACAGGGAACCTATTGGAGTCATTTTAAGATGATCCATAGGTTCTGTCTTGGAAACCATGGTCCCGGAGAGCTTTACCGCCGAGAGGCTTGATTTGGCTGTTGGAGAAGCGAAGTTAGGCCAAATGATCTTGAAATGGCTTGAAACTTCTTGTGTACTCCTCTTTGGCTGTCTGGATGAATCTTGCAGTTTTTATTTGATTCTGACAAGATTTGATTTTTGGAAGCAGCATTGCCTATTTATGGCAGGTTGCGACTTCATGTAGCTCTTTGGATCTTGAAAAGGCAAAGTGAAATTTTTGGTGTCAACAAATGCCCCCTCGAGGTACAGCGGCGAGTTGCTTAACTTTTGTAGTCGATGTGCCTCGAAGAGATTTTTGAAGGAGAGCCTGTGACTTGACCAAGAGTCTTTGAGCAGTCTTTCTTTTTGGTATTTGTAGCCTTTTGAGCTTCCAGGGGAATTTTATGGCGGTGAAAGGGATCACGTACCATCTCAAGGCAAAGTTTTGAAGATGACATCTGGGATGTGGATTTTGGGTTTTGACCTTGTGACCTAACAGGCTATATATGGCAGGTTAGGGGGTCGGGTTTGGTTTTGATCGTGTGACCCAACAAGCTGTATGTGGAATGTTGGGGGATCAATTTTGGTTTTGATCTTGTGACCTAACAGGCTGTATGTGGCAAGTTAGGGGATCAGGTTTTGGTTTTTGGTTTTGGTCTTGTGACCTAACAGGCTGTATGTGGCAGGTTAGGGGACCAGGATTTGGTTTGATGGAATGTCAATTTCAAGAATTTGGCTCAATTTGGTAGATGAGGCTGGATGGTTTGATTTTTGGAAGCTCATGGGGCTTGGAATTTTCTTTTGTATGGTCCAATCAACTCAAAAGAGGCATGGAACCATTTTTGTATGCTCTTGGTAAGAGGGATTTCTATTTGACTAAAAGCCCAAAATTCATTTTTTTTTTTTTTTTTTTTTAGTGCCTAGGTGGTCAAACCTGGCTCATATGGGCTAACCCATGGGACCTTAAGCTTTTGAAATGGCTTAGATCTCATATGGTGTCATTTTTGTAAAGAATATCCAAAATATCTCATTTGGATAGAGAATATCTAAGAATATCTTTACTTGGAGAGAATCTCTCATGATAGAATATCTCAAGATATCTTTCTTTTGGGAAAGAATCCGTCATAGATTGATTTTAGGAGAAAATCTCTTAAGATCCCTTTATTTTGGGATAGGATATCTCAAGATATCTTTCTTTTGGGAAAGAATCCGTCATAGATTGATTTTAGGAGAAAATCTCTCAAGATCCCTTTATTTTGGGATAGGATATCTCAAGATATCTTTCTTTTGGGAAAGAATCTTTCTAATTTCTTTCTTTTGGTAAGGTTACTAATTAGTAACACTTACCTCTTTCTTCTTTCCTTCTTTGGTTTGCTCTCCTCTATAAAAGCAAGGAGAAGGTTGGATCTCTTGCTCTTATTACTTTCTTTTGCAATAATCTCAAGAGGGCTTCAAGACCAAGAGCTTTTCTTCTTCAAGATCTTCAAGAGTTTTCTTCTTCTTCTCCATCAATGGCTTCAAGTAAGTTCTTCTTTTTCAAGAAAACTCCATTGTAGGAAAAAAAAAGTTCTTTCTTCTTTTTTTTTGTTTCTTTCTTTTTCTTTTCTTCTTCTTTTTTTTTTTTCTTTTTTTTTTTTCTTTTCCACGTGTTTTCCCCTTTTTTTTTTTACACGTGTTTTTTTTTCTTTCTTTTCTTTTTTTTTTCATGTTTTTTTTTTTTATTGTGTGGGCCGTACGGACAGATCCGTACGGATCTGGCCGTACGGCCACGTGGCCTGTGGGCCACGGCCTGTGGGCCAGCCCCTAAAAAATTTTTCTTTCTTTTTTTTTTTTTTTTTTTTTTCCCTCCCCTTTTTTTTTTTAGAGAGTTTCGTTTCTTTCTTTTTTTGTTTTCTTTCCCCTCTTTTTTTTTTTTTAGAGAAAGTTTCTTTTCTTTCCTTTTTTTTTGTTTTCTTTCCCCTTTTTTTTTTTTGAGAAAGTTTCTTTTCTTTTCTTTTTTTTTTTGCTCATCATGATAATGCATTTTTTTTTCGCAAATCTAGATGTTCATGCATGCCTTTAATTTGTAAATTAAACTTGTAGCATGATGTGATTGCATACCTGAAAGTGTTTGCAAATTTGGGAACTTGGAGCTCGCAGTGATGTTGAGCCCTTCCTGATTTTGCGGAGACTTTTAGGTTTCGAAAGTTTGGAGTTTCGGAGCTCGCAGCGATGTTGAGCCCATCTTCAAGCTTTCTATTTCTTTCGGGATAGTTCCTTTTCTTCGGAATTGCCCCGTCATCATGTCAAAATTTCGCCAGATTTTTTAGCGAGATTCTGTCATTTTGATGTTTGATCTTTTTCTTTTCCATCCTTTTCAGGTGGTTCCTCCAGAGCGAACAAGGGTAAAGAGCCTGCTACAAGTGTACCTCGTCGGTCTTCTAGATCCTCTAATCCGGCCGTTCAGCAGGCTTTCGAGAAGGTCCAGTATGTTGAAAGAAACCTGGAAGAGTGCGACTCCCTCAACAGAGATGAGATGAGGCAGCGACTGATCACTCTCAAGGGAGAGGAATTCTATAAGATCATGGTAAGCAGTCGTCCATGGCTGATGGAAGATCAGAGCATTTTGCCCAAGCCTACCTTCTTCTTTGGTGATGCAGTCCCTGACGACATTACATACCAGAGGAGATCTTTTCAGTTTTCCTTCACAGCAAATGGTGAGAAGAAGACTGTTACTACCCGGTCGATGTTTGATCGCACCGTCTCGATTCTGAGCCTTGCCCCCACGTGCCCTAAGAGGGAAGATCCTCCAAGTTGGGTGAGAAGGACAAATGTAATCAAGACCGGGGTTTTTGTCGGCGGTTCTCCTGGATATACGGAGAGGTCGCCTGTTGACATGGACTTGTTGATGCCATCCAGCGGCTACCAGGGCTCTGATTATCCGTCGGTCGATTTGAGACCGGTGGGCCTTGGTATTTTCAGCGGTGACGGCAGCAATTGGATCAAGCCTTTTCGACTTCGAGGTCGTTTCAATGCTGACTCCGAGTGGAAGTCGTGGACTGATCGCGTCCTGCTGATTGGTGGCGCCGTTTTGAAGGAAGCCGGGATTTTTGATGCGGTCCGCGCTTTTGGGGAGACCATGATCTTTTCCGACGAGGCCTTCATGGCTATGCTGGAGTCGTTCCTCCCTCAAACCAATACCTTCGTTGTGACGAATGGTGAGATTGGTTTTTCTTTGAAGGAGTTGAGCGCCATTACCGGATGCCCATCCTCGGCAAACCTCTATGAGGAGTTTATGCCGATTGACAGCGTCCTCGAGGGGCAGTCTGAGGAGTTCAGGCTTCTATACTTTCAGCTCGTCGCCTTCTATGATTTTTTGAAGGAGAAGGGGGGTTCGAAAGTTAGATCCAGCAGTTGGAAGAGTTTTTGCTCTTCATTCCCCAACTTCTTTGATAGTAGGGAGCCTTCTGATAGCATGACCCAGGAAGCTGGAGCTCAGGATCCAAGTTCAAAGAAGATCTTGGCCATGCAAGAAGAGTTGAGAGATTTCTGTGCAAGCACAAACGCCATATGTCCTGACATTGCACTGCGGAGAGATCTCGCTGTTTACCTCACTTATTGGCTTGGTGAGGCTGTATTTGCTGGAGGAGATGGAACGCACATCAGGCCGCATTGTATTTTCCCGGCTTGTCAGATGGCGTTTGGAGAGCAGCTTGCTTTGGTGCCTGCTCTTTACTCCTACCTGTGTACCGAACTGCAGGCTGCTGCTTTTCTGGTTCGGCTTGGGCTTCCCATGAATAGGGTATTTTCAGCCCATATCTTTATTCATGGTATGTATACCACTGTCCTGGCTTCCATCGGCTGGGTGCTGCACAGGATGATGATCCTCTGATGATTCGACTGGCTAAGGGCAAAGCCGTGTCTGAATCACTTTTGTTTGCCCGTATGAGGATCCGACGGTTCAGGGACGTCGAGATGGGGCAATCGTCAGTAAAGCTTTCTCCGGAGTTGCGGAAGAAGGCTTTTGATTTTGGTGCCTCCCGAGACTCTACCAGGGCGGGGGTCGGGAAGGCATTATTCTTTGACAAATGCAGAGAGAGAGTGGCTTTTCAGCATACGTGTCGGCACGATGGTGTACCGCAGACATCTTTTCGTCGATATCCAGCCGTATGTACCTTCTCGCTTTGCCTTTGCAACTTGGCTTTTCTCAAGGCGTTGTTGGAGCGCCTTCAAGTATGGTGAAGCGCTTTGGAGGCTTACAGGACGGGAGAAATGCATGGGCTTTTTATAGTGCTGAAGACACTACTGCCATGATTTCTTATCCTGTGTTGCTGACTTCCCGGACTGCCGGCTTTGCGAAGTGGTTCGCGGAGAGCTTCTCGGCATATCGGGGACTTTCCAGGAAGGAGCTTGATGTGAAGCTGGCATCTGGAAAGGGCCTTGGAAAGTCGGATGGCATCCGGCGAGAGGAAGTTTGGGCCTTCCTTTCTGGAGAGAAGCACAAGATAGGCTTTCTCGGTGACCAGGGCGTCATCGGTTCTGAAGCTGTTCGAGAAATACCTGACGAGACTTTGGAGCAGCTAGAAACAGGAGGAAGCCGAACTTGGCGCTTGGATGCAAGCGGCGCAGAGGCAAGCTTCCGTGGAGTCTACTGGCAAGAGCAGACCATCCAGTGATGAGTCAAGTGGGAAACCTGACTCTGACAGCGGGGTAGGTTTCTTCTAAGAAGCGAGCCCGCAGAGGTAAGAGGAGGAGGAGTCATCATAGCAGCAAGGAGCAGCATGAGGACTCTCCTAACTTGGAAGTTCTCTTACCATCAATGAGGATGTGCCAGTGGATGCTGACGAGCCTCCGGAGAAGAGAAGCCGAGAAGAAGAGACCGTCGGTGAAGGTATGATTCTTCCTTTTTCTCTTTCCATTTCCTTTTATGGGACTTTTTCCATGTTATGATCTGCTTCTTGTTTCTGCTTTTCTTCTCTTTTTTTTTTTTTAGCAGAGGAAGACTTGGTGATGCCTGAGGGTCCCAACCGATGAGGTGGTGATGGATCATGTTGAGGCACCTGAAGAAGAACCGAGGGACTCTGGAGTAAATCCAGAATCTCCAATTGGTATGACTATCTTTTGATCCCTTTTTTTTTGTTTGCGACTCGGCTTGCTAACACATTTTTTTTGTTGCCAGCTGACTTGCCACAGGGTTCTGATGACTTTGAACCATCGATGGACGCAAATTGTGATGATGCTTCCGATGAGTTCATGGAGGAAGAAAGTGTTCCGCCAGTCGTCGAAGAAGGTATTTTGTAGTTATAACTCTGATAATGATTTTCAAACAGGGTCATATTCATACCTTTTTGTGTTTCCTTTGCAGGTTTTGAAGTGGCAGAGGAGGATCCGTCGCTTCCAGAGCAAGAGATGCCAGATGTTGATCCAGAGGTAGAGATTCCTGGGACCAGCTCTGACAATATTGAGGAGATTCCTCGCGCTGAGATTCCTTCCCGAGCAGGAGCAGCTTCAGCTGGAAAGAGTTCTTTTGTTACTCTTTCAACAGATGATGACATGAGTAGCCGACCAACGGAGGTGGGCGAATCTTCAGCTGGGCCATCTCTTCTTTTTGCGAAGAAGGTGGTGGTGCGAGTTGTGAGCTCTTGGATTGAGACTCTCTTTTCTGGGCACTTGGAAGCCGGATTTGGAATGATCCAGCATGTGCAGGAGATTCTCAATGATGCTGAAGAGGCTGGGTCTGGATGTCACAGGTTGCCAGGGCGATCGTTGATAGGATCATTGCACTGGGTGACAAGTGGTTTGAGACCGTGAGTCTGGCTGATGACCAGTTCTTCAAGGAGATGTTCCTGGACCCTGCGGATAAGGCTCAATCTAACCTGGATGAGGCTAAAGAAAGCAAGAAGCAGGCAGTCCGAGAGAAGAATAAGAAGAGCTAACCATCATCGGGCTGACACATGACCTTAACATCCTTGATAGGGAGGTCGATGAGGCCAGGAAACGTCTTGAGCATCTGCAGGCACAAGTCGCTGCCAAATGGGCTGAAATTACAGAGGCTCGTGAAAGGGAGACTGCTCTGATTCACCGAGTTGAGGATGCCATTCGAGTCTCAAAAGGAAGTCTGATGAGGACAACAATGGAAAACTGCTCGAGGTAAGCTTCCTGGTGTAAAGAAGGGGTACAGCCCACTCCAGCATCTCATGGCAGGTTCCTGAAGAAGCGTGCCTTGGAATCCTTGACGGATGAGGCTAAAAAGTTTGCTTGGGGAGCTGAACTCTTGGCTGGAGACCATTTTTGATTGAACTCCTGTATACCATCCTTCTCTTTTTTTTTTTTGGTACCACTTGTATTTTTTTGGTACTCTTTTTTTTTTTTTTTTTTTTTTTTTGTAGTGCTTGTGAACACGTTCTTTTTTTTGGTACCACATGTATATTTTTTTTGGTACTCTTTTCTTCTTTTTTTTTTGTTATCCCTATGCTCACTTGAATCTTTTTGTGATAAAAGTAATTGCTAAATGGGATTTGATCAAAAGGTTGTCATTTTGTGAAAATCTTTTGTCAAATGATTGTTTTGGCATGAAAGCCAGGTTTTTTGTTTGTGGCATGGAAGCCAATTTTGGCATGAGAGCCAGCTTTTCTTGTGGCATTGATAGCCGAGTTTTTTTTTTTTTGTGTGTGGCATCTATAGCCAATTTTGTGGCATTAATAGCCGGTTTGTTTTGTGGCATCTATAGCCTGTTTTTGGTGGCATTGATAGCCATTTTTTTTTTTGAAATCCAAGTTTTTTTGTTTGTGTGGCATTGATAGCCGGTTTTGTTTTGGTGGC
Source organism: Litsea cubeba (assembly GCA_012931725.1). Taxonomy (NCBI): domain Eukaryota; kingdom Viridiplantae; phylum Streptophyta; class Magnoliopsida; order Laurales; family Lauraceae; genus Litsea; species Litsea cubeba. The sequence continues at coordinate 43,751,176 of CM022954.1, forward strand.
ATTGATAGCCGGTTTTGTTTTGGTGGCATTGATAGCCGGTTTGTGGCATTTATAGCCGGTTTGTGGCATTTATAGCCTGTTTTGATGGCATTTATAGCCGGTTTGGTTTTCAAAAAATGCAAGTATCGACTAAAAGTCGCCTCCCTGCTGAATGTTCTTGCAAGTATCGATGGAATGTCGCATCCTTGCTCATTCGGTTGCGAGTATCGATGGAATGTCGCATCCTCGCGGATTTGGGTGCAAGTATCGATGGAATGTCGCATCCTTGCTTTTCTAAAATTTTGGTTTTGCGGGTACTGACTTGATGTCGTTTCCCCCATGATTTTTGAAATTTGTGGTTTTTCTCGAACCTTTGGGTCATGGATATCAACTGAAATGTTGCGTCTCCACAGTTTTTTAGGTTTTTTTCGAACCTTTGAAATTTGGGTTGTGGATATCAACTGAAATGTTGCGTTTCCACGGTTTTGGATTTTGCAAGTATCGACGAAATGTCGCTTCCCTGCGATTTTGGAAGTGTCGAACGCGGTTCGTTTGCTTCCGATTGTGCGAGTATCGACTAAGCGTCGCTTCCTCGCGGTTTTTTGAAAAACCATTTTTTTTTGTTTAAAGACACGAGGGTCATAAGTTTTGACCTAAAACCATTTTGGCGGTAAAGGCAGGGTGGACTAGGGTGGAAATCCCTGAATCCGGATTTTGTTTCAAACCATGAATTTTGGGTTCAAGGGTTGAAAATTTTGGTCAAGTTAGGGAAAGGTTCCTAAACTTGGATTTTTGTTTGAACAATGAAACGATGAAAGTAAGCATTGTTTTAGATTTCTAGAATTTCAACATTTGATATGAAAATTCTAAAAAGGGTGGGTTTAGCGAGCGTGTACCTGGGAAACCGGTTTTGGCCGTACAGGCATTGCTCTTACCCAGTTGGGTAAGTCTTCAAGGGTAGTACCGCTTTAAGAACTTGCCATTGATGGGCAGCATACATCTGTCACCTTCCATGTTTAGGAGTGCGTATGCGCCATTGGAGAAAACTTTGTCGATGACGTAGGGTCCCTCACATTTTTGCTCAAATTTGCCTTTGGACTTGTGAGCGAAGACCATTGGTCTTTTTACCGCAAGAACCAAGTCATTCTTTTTGTAGGCACGTTGCCTGACCTTTTTATCGAAAGATCCTGCCATACGTGCTTGGTAAAGTTCAATGCTTTGTTGAGCTTCGAGCCGTCTCTCATCGAGATTGTCCAGCTCATGGAGTCGCAATTTGACATTGCTTTCTTGAGTCATGTCATTTTGCAAGGATACCCTCAAGGAAGGAATTTGTACTTCCAAGGGCACGACAGCTTCGCATCCATAGACTAAGGAGAATGGTGTGCTATGGGTTGGTCCTCGAACGGTGGTTCGATAGGCCCACAAAGCTTCAGACATTTTGTCGCTCCAGTCTCTTTTGTGATTAGAGACCATTTTTTTGAGGATTTTGCAGAGTGTCTTGTTGAAAGCTTCTGCTAACCCGTTTGCTGCCAGGATTGTATGGAGTCGAAGGACAGCTTTGAATTTTGTATTTGTCGCAGAACCTGTAGAATCGATGATCCCGGAACTTTGGTCCGTTATCATGGACGAATATTTTGGGTATGCCGAAACGACAATGATGTTGGTGCGCAGGAACTGAAGGACTGATGAGGTCTTCATTTCGTTAAACGCAAATGCTTCTGACCACTTGGAGAAGTAATCCGTAGCGGCGAAGATGAAGCGATGACCTTTGCTTGAAGGGGGGAGAAATAGACCTATGATGTCCATACCCCAGGCTTCGAAAAGCCATGAAATCGCTGTAGGATGTAGCCATTCTGGAGGCATGTGAATGTAATCTCCATGAACTTGGCATGTTGGCAGCGCTTGGCAAATTGCATTGCGTCAGCTACCATGGTAGGCCAGTAATATCCTAACCTTTTTATCTGATCATAGAGCTTAGGTCCAGCCTGATGAGCTCCACAAAGACCAGCATGAACTTCTTTGAGTGTTTCTTCAGCCTCTTGTTGTGACAAGCAGCGTAGAAGTACTCCGTTGAAGGATTTCCTGTAAAGGATTTTTGAAGGAATATCCAAATGGAAGCTTGGGGTTCGCCTTTGGATGCTTACCCGTTCTTTTGGATCTTCAGGTAGGATTCCGAACATAATGTAATCAATGAACGGATCCCTCCAGTCGCCAATTAAAGTTTGAAGGATTGAAATCCGACTTCCGACCACTTGGTGGCATCAGCAACTGCTTGGTGGTGTTAAGAGGAGGAAGGATTCTTCTTTCGCACACTGTGACTTGCATGCTTTCCCCTTCCTGGATTGCCATGGAATGCGGCAAGTCCGGCAAGGGCATCTGCACGTATGTTTTCACCTCTAGAATGTGGGGATGTGACAGATGTCAAACTTTTGCAGAAGTGATTGTGCCTTGTTGTAGTAGGGCAGCAAATCTGGCTTCCCTGACTTCAAATTTCTGATTCATCTGGTTGACGATCAGTTGAGAGTCTCCAAAGACTTCCAGCATGGTGATACCGGATTCGATGGCGAGTTCCAATCCTAAGATCAGAGCTTGATATTCAGCTGCATTGTTTGTGCATGGTTCCAGTAGCGAGAAAGCGTGTGGAATCATGTATTTGTCGGGGCTAACAAAGAGGATGCCAACTCCCGAGATCAGCTGTTTTTTTCATTTGTCCTGGTTGCACCGTCAAAGTACATGTCCCAGGAGGCACTTTGTGAGAAAGTCTCCACATTGTAGACTGGTTCGTCTGGGAGATCATCTCTGAGTGGAGAATCTTTAGGCAATGGATGCTCTGCGAGGAAGTCGCTAGAGCTTGCCCTTTGATTGCTTTTTGTGGTACATACCTAATATCAAATTGTGACAGAAGGATGGACCATTTTGCCAGTCGAGCATTGAGAGAACCTGCCTTTGTGACAAGGACCTTCAAGAGGTTGACCCTCGAGACCAGGTAGACTGTGTTGGAAAGCAAGTAGTGACGCAGCTTTTGCACGGCGAACATCACTGCAAGACATTCTTTTTCGACTGGAGAGTAGCGATGCTCTGCACCTACTAGCATGCGGCTGAGGTAATATAGAGCAGCTTCTTTTCTTTGATCATTTTCTTGCGCAAGCAGAGCTCCCAGAGAGTGATCAAGGGCTCTTGTGTACAAGATGAATGGTTTTCCAGTGGTAGGAGCAGCTAACACTGGAGGTTTTGTCAGGTATGACTTGATGTCTTGGAAAGCAGCTTCACAGTCAGCATCCCAGACAAAGTTTACACCTTTTTTCATCAACCGGGAGAATGGACGGCATTTCCCCGAAAGATTGGAGATGAACCGTCTGATGTAGGCCAATCTCCCTTGAAGCCCTTTGAGTTCTCTCAAGGTTCTTGGAGAGGGCATTTCTAGAATGGCTTTGACTTTTATGGGGTCAAGCTCTATTCCAGCTTTCCGAACTAAGAATCCGAGGAACTTACCCGACGAGACGCCGAAGAAGCATTTCAATGGATTCATTCGCAGTTTGTGTTTGCGAAGCCGGAGGAAGACTTCTCGAAGGTTTTCGAGATGATCTTCTTTTCTTTTGCTTTTGACGGCGAGGTCATCAACGTAACATTCAACCGTCTTGTGCTGCATATCTTGGAATATTTTCATCATAGCCCTCTGATATGTGGCACCAGCATTCTTCAAACCGAATGGCATGACAGTGTAGCAATACACGCCAAATGGGGTTCGAAAGGATGTATGTTTTTCATCCTCAGGATGCATCTTTATCTGATTGTAGCCAGAGAAACCATCCATGAATGTCATTCGCTCGAATCCACAGGTATTATCAATCATTACCTCTGGTATGGGGAGCGGAAATTCATCTTTTGGGCATGCGCCATTCAGGTCTCTATAGTCAATACAGACCCTGATCTGCCCATTTTTCTTTGTCACGGGGACAATGTTGGCCAACCATTCAGGATGTTGTTCCTCACGGATGAAGCCGACGCTTTTGAGTTTTTGAACTTCTTGTTCAATTTTATCCATCACATCTGGACGGAATCTTCTTTGGCCTTGCTTGACAGGCTTGATGTCTTCTTGAAGATTGAGTTTGTGAACTGCTATTTTGGGGTCTAAGCCTGGCATTTCAGCATAAGACCATGCAAAGCAATCAACGAACTCACGAAGAAAAGCGATATACTCGGGTAACTCATCATCCTTTATATTCTTGCTTATGAATACAGGACGTGGGTTATCTGGTGTTCCCAAGTCTATCTTTGAACAGGATCTTCTGTTGGAAGGTTCGAAGGTGGTTCCTCCACAATATTTTCGGAGGCTTCCAACTCAACGAAACCTTCTGGGGTTTCAAGGGCATTTCTAGACCAAGGTTTTATTCCTTTCCACGGGTCTTCTTGATCGGTAATTTTCCCAAGGCTTGCTATGAGATGATCCCAATCGCCTGTTGA
>CM022954.1:43760118-44063969 GCA_012931725.1 Litsea cubeba
GGCTTGCATGCTGTGAGCGATGTGCTTCTTGCTCCTGTAACCGCGGTACCTGGGCTCGTATCCTAGCAGCTTCCACGCCGACCTATCCTTGTGGCCGTGGTAGCTCTCCAAAGCCCGGATCCAAGCTTTGTTCAATTTCCAGCCGTCTCGGGAAGCAGCCGATCTCCTCTGGCGAATGCCTGCAGAGCAAACAGAAAACATAAGCCTGGCAAAACGAAGGAACAGAAGAAGTAAAAAGGCGTACTAAGGCTGTAATTACTTGGAGGGGTGCCGAAGTGACGAGGGATCTTGAAATTTCTTTCCGCGATGGCCTCATCGTCACTGAACTCCCAGTTGCCCGTGACCATCAGGCGGTCGTCCCCGGCATATTTATTGGAGCCCTCTAAGGCTTGTACAAATGGCCTCCGACCTGGCTTGATGCGGAGGTAGTACGTATCCTTCCCGGATTTGCAAATATCATAGGCGTCCTCGATATCGTGGACGCCGAGACCGATGCCCAAAATTGTATTGAGCACATTCGTGCCCATTATAATTTTGAAACTGTTGGGCATCAGTTAGCAGGGGCAGAGATTCCAGGCCCTGAGACACTCCCTAAGCAGAGGGCGGAGGGGAAACCTGACCCCGCCCTCGATTACGGCCACTAAAGGGAACGGCATCCAGCCATTGTAAAAGTCACCTAGGATCTCGGCAGCAGGAGGGGCCGCCGTGACTTGGACCCTATCCGGTATGCTATACTTAGCCCTAAGGTCAGCTAACCCTCTCTCGGACTCTATCCAGTGGCTGTAAATGCCTATCTCTCGAACGAAAAAGCAAGGAGAAAGGAAGAATGTACTGGAAGCGAAGGAAAATCCTAGACAGAACCCTAGGAAGCAGAATGAAACAAGGATGAAAGGGAGGAAACTTACGAAAAGGTCGAACAGCAGAGCAGAGCCCTGACAGCACCTCTTTCCGGCGAAAAATCTGGAAAATCTTTGCAGCGGTCTCTCCCAAGAAGACGAGGATAGGGAAGGGGGAAGGGAACTCTGGAAGCGAAAGCAAAGCAGAGAGACAGAGTTTCGGAGTAAAGATAAAGAAGAAAGAAGAAAGGAAAGAGGCGTCCCCCCTACTTATAGCTGAAAGTAGGGCGCCTAATCATGGCGCCTTTTCGAATTTCGAAGAAGGCGCGTCTTTTCACTGCGCGCGCCGCCATAAAAAGACGGGCCAGCCAAACCAGAGGAGACACGTGGAAGCGCCAGCCTGTTTTTTGTGCACCATTTAATGCCTCGGACACCGAAGCGACAACGGGTGTAGATAAGTACAGAGGGGATGCGCGGCATTAAATGAGATTTCAAAGCGACAAGCCGTTTGGACTTCCTCCAAGCTGGAACGCATGGGCATCGCAGCATCTCGGCATTCCCTCTGCGAGTCCTCATCAGCTTCCGACCTCAAAGAGTTGGGATGCTCTAAGAGCTCAAAAGCTGGGGGGCAATTGTGTGGGGATATTTTCACTAAGCCAAGGTCAAAGCTAGTCCTGGTCTTAAGAGCTTAAAATCTCGCCCCCCACTCGGCCGAGATGGGTCACGGCTAAAGGGCCACGGCATTCGCCGAGGTGAGCACTCCCGAGGTCAGGGGGTACGAGGCATTGCACGCCGACCTCGGAGCGGCAGATTTGACAGGCACTGAAGGACTGCCGACGGATTGGAGGCGCATACTGAGGCGTGCCCTGCGATCCATCATTGCTGAAAAAACGGCGTATGCAGAGCACGTGCGCCCCCAAAGCATGGCTCCGGGCCAGGTTCAATGGGACTTGGCCCAAAAGTCAAACCGCCGCCTGACCCGATAAGATTGACATTTAATGAGGCATGGCTAGGTAAAGCGAGCATTTAATGAATTGTGGGCTGAGTGGACAGGGCCACTCGAGTGGTCGGGCCCATCCTGGAACTCGCCCACGCGAGTCGTCTTCATCTCCTATAAATAGCATCTCCATCTCCATTCTAAGGTACGTAACCCATAAACAGAGACTCACTTTGCTATTTTATCTCCATCTCCCTTATTTAGTCTCTGAACTAACTTAAGCATCGGAGAGCCTTGTGCTGCCCACTGCCAGGGTCCTCTGACGTGTCTTCTTCTCTTTTCAGGATTGATCGGAGCCACGGTCATCTTCATCTAAACCACCCAAGACAGGGATTCTAATCCCTGATCCCAAGCCTGTAATTTTTAGGCACTTACAATTATCATTATCAAAATAAAAACTATAATAACCACTTTAAACCACTCCATTTGCACTAGCAGAGATAAGTTTCTTGCCTATTGTAATGGGTTGTGAAGGAAGAAGAGTATCAGTAGGAAAATCAAAGCTCTGCCATAGAAAATCACCATCTGGGTCTTTGAGAACGAGGTTCGCATTGTTGGAAAGCTCCGCGCTTTGGGCTCTGCCGTTGCTGTTCCAGACAACGGAGACGTCGACGTCCGTGAGGACCATGTTCCCGTCTCTGTTGAGGGAGATTCTCGAGCCACGCCCATTGACCGGGCGGTCTCTATTCGCCATCCAAACAACGGATTTGTTGGCGGAGTGGGTGAACCAGATGGAGAAGCAGTAGGCATTGGAGCCCACCTGGTAAAACCCAGATGAGAATGTGGTGCCTGGTGAGGTGAGGAGGTCTGAATCTTCCTCTACAGAGAGGGAGGAGCCTCTGTTCAAAGAGCCTTTTGTGGTTGATGATGATGATGCTACAGCTATAGAAGATAGGAAGTAAATGAAAAGAAAGAGAAGAAGAAGGGTAGCAAGCTTTGAAGAAGGAGATGGGTTTCTCATGTTTGGATTGAGGAACTTGGAGCTGGGTTGGAAAGAGAAATGCTTAAAAAAGGCTTGAAGCTTGGAAGAAGCAGATGGGTTTCTCATGTTTGGATTGGGGGTGTTGGAATTGTATTGGATGTTGGGAGAAGAGAAGAGAAATGCTTACAGTGGGGTTGGAAGCTTGGACGGAGAAGCAGATGGGTTTCTCGATTGAGGAATTTGGAGTTGGCTTTTGAGGCTGAGTTGGTTTGTTGAAGAAAGGAAGAAGGAAGAGCATATGTGAACGTGATTAGTCTATCAGACAGAGAAATACGTGGTCTGCTTCTCTTTCTCATTCGCGGGGCGCAGCCTACGTTCACCGGAAATGATACGAGATGAGGAAGCCGACAAATGTGTGTCACAGCAGAAGACCTATGTCATGTGTACAAATCCATAGGTCTTTACTGCTGATGCCCGACTGATTAAAGTGGAGCCTCAGTCCGGATTCTTTGAGGATAAGTATAATTTTACGAGACCTGCTATACAGCCCGGGAATTGTGCCCGGGCTGTGACAGGTCCCCCCCCCTACCCCCCACCCCCCACCCACGGACCGTTGGATCCGGGCGCGCTATGTATTTTTTCTAATTTTACTGCCCAATCCAAAGCAACCGTTGCCCTGCCCGAGTGGTAATTGCATGTGAATATCCTGATCTTCCTAGCCCACGAAAACTGCATCAAAAGAAAAAGCTGGCTGCACAAGATATCCTAGATCAACAACGGTCTACTATACAGTGACAAGATTTTTATAAATTTTTAGGGATCAAATCACTTAAGATCATGGACGGAGTTTGAATTAAGAAATGAGCTCTAATAAAATTGGGATTTCATCCGGTGAGAACTGTTCTCACGGAGTCACCGTGGAATATCAAGTTTGGTCCCAATCCCATGCTCCTAATCCTGTCATCCATGACCGACAAACCCAGTTCATTCATATGGATATATAGACGATCCAACGGTCCAATTCATTCACATTGGTGCGAAACCTTGGAGCATGTTACTATCAAGTGGGTCCCTGTCTATTGTAAGGTTTGGATTGAGTAATAGGTGGGCCCCACCCATAGTTCTCACGGTTTGAACCGTGAGAACAGTTCTCACCTGATCATTTTCCAATAAAATTTTATGCCTGACCCACAACAAACTGATGCTTAGAGGGCCCAAAAGAAGTGACAAATTTCCTTATTTTTGAGCATCAGATTCAGACGCTGAGAAAGCATAGGATAGGTTGAAGTTTTTACAGCTTAAGTCATAATGTTTTTTACAAAAATGCCAGAAGAAGAAATGGCTTAAAATGGGACTAATTAATGGGAGAGCCCAAAGAGAGCAAAGAAAGCGCTAGATTGGATAATAAATGAAGATAACACTGGGTCCAAAAAAAAAATATTAAAATAAAGAGGTTTTGACCACTAGCTTCCCTTGGTGGCTTTCCCCACAACCTCTTTAAAAGGGATCTTTATGAAAAGAAGCATCAAATATTCCTAAACCTTTAAAAGCATATTCAAATATATATAACGTTCAGAATCATCTTATACAGTAGACTTCATTTATTTTCAGACCATAAAACCTGACTTTCACAAATTTCTTAGTTCATTATTACTTGAGTTTCTGAGTGGGATTTTACATGTTTAGACTTTTCTCTTGCCTATTTGGATAGACAAGAAAATAGAGTAGAGTGAAGTTAAATGGGCCCTAATAGTATAAAATTTCAACTCTACCCCCATTTGGATGAGTCTAGCCTGATAGATGAAGTAATATTGTGAGTCATATGTACTCCATTTCACTTCAACTCTAAATACTTCCATTTTCTTGAGTAAAAGTAGATTCTATTCCAAACCTTAACTTCAAAATAAGTATCTAAATGGAGTGAAGTAAAGTATTCTACTTTAACTTTAACCTACTTCTCCTCACTCTACTTCACATGTGAAACCCACTTCATTTTACTCCACTCTTCATTTATCCAAATATGCTTGACGGTTAGACCATGTGTTTGTCAACATTTTTGTTAATGTGGCTGTGTTGGCTGGTAGATTGGTAGATTATCATCATCATGCTTCTTGATCTAAGTTAAATATTAGGGGTGTAAAAAAAAACCGTGAAACCGTCTAACCAAACCGAACCGAACCGAACCGAACCGCGGTTAATAACCGTGTTCCACGGTTCGGTTACGGTTACGGTTAATGAAATAAAAAAAACCGCATGTTTCGGTTCGGTTACGGTTTTCTAAAAAAATTCACTGCGGTTAACCGAACCGAACCGTAAAATGCGGTTCGGTTAACCGCATACGGTTAACCGTACCGTTATAAAATAAAGAAAAAAAGGAGGGGTTGGATGAAAATTTTCTCAATACATAATACATAAGTATCAACTTTCTATGATATATTGTTGTATTGTTAACCGCATACGGTTAACTTTCTATGATACATAAGTTCCATATATGGACGAGATTGTATATTGATCGCTCCAGCAGTCAATTGAGTTCCATTTATGGACGAAATTTTTTCCATTTGATTCCAATTCCTTTCGGTTTGAATTTATTCCAATTTGAAGATATTGTATATTAAAAGTCCAAAAAAGAAGATGGCAGTCAAACTGAGAAATTTAATAATTAAAATTTTTCCACGGTTATTAACCGTAACCGAACCGTCTTATACGGTTAACCGCGGTTCGGTTTTCTACGGTTTTTGTCTTCACGGTTACGGTTACGGTTTTTAAATACAGAAAACCGCGGTTACGGTTCGGTTAACGGTTTTTCCAAAATAACCGGTTAACCGAACCGTTACACCCCTATTAAATATCATAGTTAAAGGATGTCCAAGTTTAGTGGCTTCCTATGAATTCAAATTCATGTGATTAGGTCCAAACGTGAATAATGATTAGATCAGTATCAAGTTCAGATCAATGCAGCCCGCGGCTGTTTGTCACATGTAATTGAATTCCTAAGAATTCTAAGACATTGTATTTGGCTAGCTGGTTTATTTCATGTGATCAATTGCATAGGAATTGTGAGACTTACAATTATAAAATTGCAAAGATTGAAGGAAAAAATGTATATTTCAAAAAAAAAAAATGCCCTTCAAGTTATCTCCTCTCAAATGAGAGGTGGGAAATGAGTACCCAACCACTACCCTAGTAATTCAAGTCCCATGTAAGTAACAGTTGCATCTATGTTGCCTCCTTATAACCTTCCCCCTCACATTTTTAATAATCGTTGTTGAAGCTCATTTGACCATCAATTTCTATACATGCTACAAGAAAGTTGGCATTTTGCCGCAAAATTTTTCGTAGCTAAAGGTCTCAAAGTCGCCACTATTCAGTGGCAATATTTTTCTCACGGCTAAGCTATCGCTAATAGTGCTGTCACTAATTGTTTTAACTGCAATATCCAAATGTCGCAGCTAAATGTTAAAGGTATAGCCGCGACACTAAAACTGTCACTAAAAGTCTAATATTTAGTGACAAGATTTACCGCCGCTAATTAAAAAAATAATTGCCACTAAAATTATAAAGTTGCCGCTAACAAAATATCATAATTACATGAAAGCGAAGTTTTAGCGGCGAGTTGTAGTTGCGGCTAAATGTTTAACTTTTATTTGCGTTTGCAAGTCGCTGCTAAATATTAAACTTTTCACTGCGACTTATTGTTGCCGCAAAAAATTTAAACTTTTAGACGCAAGCCCAAAATTGACACTAAAAGTATTAGTTATAGCAGTTTTAGCGGTACATTTAGTGGCGACTTACCGTCGCAGCTAAAAGTTTAAGTTTTAGTGGCAACTTACCTCATACTTTTACTAGTGACTTCTTACCGCAACTAAAAGTTTAGAATTAAAAATAAAAATAAAATAATTTTAATTTCTTTCCAATTATTTGATTTTCATGACCTGCTTGTACAAGATGAAAACAGTAAAATTTCCAATCACCATCAGGTATTGAAACATAACTTCAAATTCAAAATCATCAAGTTCCAACATATTTAGCAACTAAACGTTTAGAATTAAAAATAAATAACAAATAATTTTAATTTATTAAATTTATTTTCTTTCCATTTATCTGCTTTTCACGAACCTGCTTATACAAGATGAAAACAGTAAACTTTTCAATCACCATAAGCTATTGAAACATAACTTCAAATTCAAAATCATTAAGTTCCAACGTATTTAACTAGAAAAAGTTAACTCTACATCATCATAATAAAATAAAACCTCAAATAAAATATAAAAAATTATGATTTTGGGCTTTTGACCAGTTATAAATCACATCGGAAGTTGCCCTGGCTCTTTGAACTGCTGGAGGAGGGTGGTGAATTGAGACTTTAGTGAAGCTTGCACCTCATGCATCTGTGTTTGCTGCGAGACTAGCTACCTGGGACTCTAGTCGTAAAGCCATCTCTCTTTTCTCCTTTTCCATCTCCTCGGAGAGCCTTCTATCCTCCTCAGCTCGCCTCCTGAACTCCTCATTCTCCCTTTCTAGTTGCCTGCCTAGTTGTACATGCCGTGGGCTTTGGACCAGCCCCATGACCATGTATATAAGCTGATCGCTCTGGTCCAAGCACTGCCTCAAACCTCACATCCTCGGTCATGGGAGGAACGCCCTCCTCCAATGGTTGAGACTCTAGTTTCTTAAGCTCGTTGATGAGTTCACAAAAGATACACTTTCATAGCACTATTTTATGAGTTTTCAAAGATAAAAGAACTCAAAACACTATTTTTAGCATAAAAATCATAAAACTCCTCCCCATCATGCTTTGCTCATATCTTTCCATTATATATAGATGGCCATTTGTATGCATTTATATGAGTTCCAATGGCTTCCATACAAAATATGTTAAAAAATACTCTCAATTATGTTAATTTCTCTTTGTAGGTGTTAATTGAAGATTAATTTGAAGATTAAAGTTGAGATTCAAGAGTTAAAGAGAATAAGGATAAGTTTGGAAGACAATTAAATGAAGAGATGACAAAGTTAGGCCAACAATAAGAAGAAAAATAAAAGACCTGGGTTGGTATTTTGACCATATATTTTTATTTGGGCGTCCGATTGAGGTGATCTCAGAAGCATTGGAAAGCTTGTTCTAAGATCTACAAATCATATTTCACGACATTTTTCCCAATTCGGATGTTTCGGGGGTCAAAATCGCACATCAATCTGGAAACTGTTTTCTAGCTCAAGAATGACATTCATATGTTCATATTTCCATTCTTGTCTAGTCCCACATCGGAAAGAAATCAAAAGAGAGCAAGGCAAATGTTTCTATATAAGGAAAGGAGCTTTAGGCATCAAACACACAAGCAAGGAAAGCCTCCTCCTCTTTACTTAAGCTTTTCATGTAATTGAGAGCAATTGTAGAGAGAAAGTGAGGAAAGCCTTGTAAAAATTTAAGATTTGGAATGGAATTGAAAGCTTTATCTTCTCCAATGGGTGGCTAATCCATTTGATTGGATCTTCTAGGTGAAGCTAAGTTGATCCTATTCCTTTTGCTTATGATTTTTATTTTAATTCCATTGTTTATGTTCTTAATATGTTAGAGTAGATTTTTCTTCATTGCATTGTGCAACCTTCCATGCTTAGTTTCTATATTAGCATTCTTTTTACTATCTATGCTTAGGTTTGATAAATCATGCTTAGGAGTTAATATCTTTTGATGGTTTATGCTTATTTTTGATAGATAGTCATTAGGAGTCTATTCTTTTATGAAGGGAAGAAAATCTTAGCTATTAGATTGTCAATTTCTATCTTAGAGCTTTAAAGTTATATTTTTCAAATCTAAGCATTGATTTGTAATTAGATTTGAGTATTCTTTTTTGGAAAAAGAGAAGAGCATTAGTGTCACTTAGTGGATTCTAGATGATTCAATCATCCATTAGTATTGCTTGTTTCTTGTTTTACTTACTTTAGTTTGATTCTATTCACTTTCTCACACACTTATTCACTTATTTCGATTCTCACACTCCATTTATCTGTTTACACCATCAATTCCACATTTGATTTTACACTACTTTAGCATATTTCTTTATCTTTATCCACTCTTTTTTTGTCTTTCACATGTTATTTTCACACACTTATTCATTTGACCTATCTAACATTTCTTCATTGTTCTTGTATTAACCTTGTTATTTTTTTTGTCATTGACTTTGTTACTTAGCTTGTTCTCACTTGAGTTTTTCTATTTTTACTAACATCTCTTTTTTATCTAGTTCTTGTTTTCTTTTAGTTTGCATTTTTTTATTTTCCTTGTTATTATTTTTTGTTTCCATTGTTTTTGTTATTTTCATTTGCATTTGTTAGCTATATTTGAGTTGATACTCCTTTTCATTGATCATTGTTATTTTCCTTGTAACGATCCTCGTAGGAACGATATTCGGACTTCCATAGTCTATATTACTTGAGACAACCGTATACTTGCGGAAATCGCCATCAAGTTTTTGGCGCCGTTGCCGGGGATTGAAGTACATAGGAATCCTTCATTTTAAGGATTTTCAACTCTCATATAGCTTAGTTGCATTTTTATTCTTTCTTTTAGTTTTCATTGCGGATTCTACACATTTTACTTGTTTGTATTTTCAGGGATTCCGCGGTTGGAGCGAGGAAAGAGGAAAAGAGCAACCAAAGAACTATAACTTAGGAATTTAATTTCCTTTCTTAGAAAATCTTGTATTAGGATTCATTTCAAGTTTGTAATAATTTTTAAAGTTCATTTAAGTTTTTAAAGCATTGTAATAATTAAGAAAGGAGGATGGTTGGACGATACCGTCTCGGCCCCCTAAGTTCGTACATCGAAATTGGTGTCGGTGGCTTGGGTTGACTTCAACCGAACTTCCCCCAATCTAGTTTGGGAGGTGCATGTTTCAATACACCCACGCATCCCCCGTTAGTGGGTTAATTTTGTTGATTGTTTGATTGTTTAATTGCTTTGTAGTGCTTAATCATTTTCAAACACACAAAGTAATTGGGAAAGCACACACTTAGTAAGGGCAATCATACCCCCAATAAGATAAGGTTTGGATTTCATCACCATTTCCTTGCCCATAGGAACTCATTTTCCTCACTACTTAGGAATCCTTAGCTTTTAATAAAATTTGAGTAGAAACGTGACCATAGGACACGAGCTCATTAGGAGAAGACCATCAAAGGTTGTACCATTTGCGCTCCTTGACGGAAATCAGTGCCTAGAATAGCCTTGTCCCTTAAGGGAGACAGTTCATCTGTTCTAGGAGTTTGGTATTTAAGCGGAACCTTTGCCACGCGCATCGTGATCCCACCAATCCCCTGGGGGTTGCCTGGCCGACTACGTTTCATACGACCGGATTGGAGGCCTAGGTGTACTCTTCACAGTTAGGAGCTGTCTAGTTTAAACTTAGGTAGCCTTAGTTAAGCATAGTTTGGTTTGTTTTTCAAAATCATTTTGTTTTGCTTGTTTGTGTTTAAGCATTAATCCTCGTTCATCATCACTTGAGCGGACCATCACTTTCGGAGTTGAGCGGTAGTTTATGCACAATTGGTTACATGTGCAGGGTCATTTAGAGAGCTTCAATTTATTCGATATCCCTGTTGAGAATTTTACGGACCCCATTGCCAATGAGGAAATGGCTGACGGAAACCCACACCTCCAACCCATGACTCTTAGGGAGTACATGTACCCAACCCGATCTACCTAGCCCTCATGCATCATCATACCCACCACGAATGCCTCATTTGAGCTGAAATCCGGCTTAATCCAAATGTTACCAATTTTCTGAGGGGTGGAAAATGAGAACCTATATCAGCATGTGAGAGAGTTTGAGGAAATCTGTGGGACCATGAAGTATAACCATATGTCTGAAGAAGCCCTTAAGCTTAGGTTGTTCCCATTCTCGCTGAAGGAGAAGGCGAAAGCATGGCTTGACGCCCTACAGGCTAATTCCATAAACACATGGGAGGGACTAGTCGAGGCCTTTTATAAAAAATTTTATTCAAAACAAAAAACGGCCTTCATTAGACATACCCTGAACAACTTCCACCAACTGGAGCGAGAAACCATGTATGAGTACATGGAAAGGTTCAAAGACTTACTGTTACAATGCCCGCATCACGGATTCGAAAAGATCCGGCTAGTCCAAATCCTTTATGAAGGACTGGACTATCCCACCAAGACCATGGTGGAGTCTTTCTGCAATGGAGTTTTCACTCAAAAGACAGCTGGCCAAGCTTGGACATACCTTGAGGAGGTCGCTGAGAACACTCTCCAATGGGAACCTATCAGAGAGGATCCCAAAAGACCCATTGTTGTAGAAAAAAGGGGCATGCATCGAGTGGAACCCAAATTCGAGGCTGAGGCCAAATTGGCCACACTGACAAGGAGATCAGAAGCCCTTGAAATGAACCAGACCTGTCAGCAGACCACCCCAAAGACCCTAAATCATTAAAGATGAGCCAAGCAGTTAGTGACCCTACTGCCCCACCCTGCACCAATTGTGGAGATTTTACCCATCCTGGATCCTAATGTAGAGCATTCTTTGGTCAAAGTCAGAGTGAGAGTATGGAGGAGGTGAGTGCATTTTACCAGAATACCAGATATGAGCGGCCGAGGTATGATCCGTATTCGAATACATACAATCCTGGTTCGAAGGATAATCCTAAGTTTTCATGGACCAAAGGACAACACTAAGGAAACCCTTCTTAGCTAATGGGTCAGCATATGCCTCCTCCAGGATAACAAAAGCCTCAAGTACCCCAAGTGTCACAGGGACCTCCCATGGTCCAAGGTTATCAGAATCTTAATCCCCAGAATCAGCAGATAAGTTCTCTAGAGGACACAATGAAAATGTTGGCCCAAAATACCCTCCAATTCCAGCAAAGCACTACTCAGAATTTGAATGCCAATACCCAGTCCATTGCCAAGCTGGAATACACTGTCAGTCAGCTGGCCAGGTCAATAGCTCAAAGAGACGAGGGTACATTTCCAAGTCAGCCCGAAGCCAACCCCAAAGGCCAAACTTCAACTGACCAATTTGTTGTCCATGATGACAAGGGCAAAGTCCATGAGCAGGTCAATGCCGTGCATGCAGTTACCACCCGTAGAATGGCCTCAAGGGAGGCTGACACACCAGAAGAGGACCCTAGGCAATCTGAATGGACCCAAGTGAGGAGGGAGCATGTAGTTTTGGAAAAAGAACCCAAGGAACAAAAGAAGGACTCAGAGCCTACTAAGGAACCTGAGAAACCAGTAGGAGTTGCCTCACCAAGTGAGCCCCCTCCTAGAACCTTTGTTCCCAAGGCCCCATACCCTCAGAGGCTAGGTCAAATGAAAAATAATGTCCAGTTGGATAAGATCCTTGAAGTGTTCAAGCAAGTGAGAATTAACATCCCACTGTTAGAAGCCATCCAACAGATCCCGACTTATGCCAAAGTCCTCAAAGATTTATGCACATTCAAGAGAACAACCAATGTACCGAAAAAAGCCTTTCTAGCCCAGCAATGCAGTTCCATCATTACCACTTCAACCCCAATCAAATACAAGGACCCTGGGTGTCCTACAATTTCTTGTCAAATAGGAGATCATCACATATAACAGGCTTTGTTGGCTTGGGTGCGAGTGTCAACCTGCTCCCATATTCAATATACGAGGAGTTAGGTTTAGGGGAGCTGAAACCGACCAAGGTGACCTTACAACTAGTTGATGCTTCAGTTAGGTACCCCAAAGGTGTTGTTGAGGATGTTTTGATTAAGGTAGGTGAGTTTGTTTTCCCGGTGGACTTTGTAGTCCTTGATACCTGACCACCAATCAGAAATGTCATGAAGATCCCGGTAATTTTAGGGAGACCACTCCTTGCCACTTCCAATGCCCTGATTAATTGTCGAAATGGTGTGATGCACCTATCATTTGGGAATATGACAGTCCAGATAAAAATTTTCAACGTTGGCAAGCAACCCAGAGATGAGAGTGATTATGAAATTTGTGAGGTGAGTTACCTAGAGGAGCTTATTGAGAGTGTAGGATCACAATTAGTTTGTGAGGACCCACTAGAGGCCTGTCTTGCACATTTTGGAGGTAACATTGATGTTGTAAATAACATTAAAGAAGTGAATGCGTTACTGGATTCTGCCCCTACTTTTGAGAGGAGTCAATGGCAACCCAAGCCAGAGATCTCGACTCCATTGGCTGCCCCACCTGTTCCATCAATTGAAGAACCGCCCAAGCTCGACCTAAAACCACTACAGACACCCTCAAGTATGTGTTTTTGGGCCCAGCTGAAACTCTCCCTGTCATTATAGCCTCGGACTTGGAAAAAGTCCAGGAACAACAATTGATTGAGATCCTGATGGATCACAAAGAGGCTATAGGCTGGACAATTGCTGATATAAAAGGAATAAGCCATCTGTGGTTCAACATCGGATCCATTTGGAAGAAAATGCAAAAACTTCCAGAGAACCACAGAGGCGTCTTAATCCATCAATGAAGGATGTCGTAAGAGTGGAGGTTCTGAAACTACTAGATTGATGTATCATTTACCCTATTTCGGATAGCTCATGGGTGAGCTCAGTCTATGTTGTGCCAAAAAAGTCCGGGATAACTATTGTGAAGAATGAGGGAAACGAGTTAGTGCCCACAAGGACCCAGACGGGCTGGCGAGTGTGCATTGACTATAGAAAGTTAAACTCGACGACCAGTAAAGACCATTTTCCCCTCCCATTTATGGACCAGATGCTTGAGAGACTAGCCGGTCATGCCTTCTATTATTTTCTTGATGGATACTCATGCTATAATCAGATACCCATAGCACCCGAGGACCAGGACAAGACAACTTTTACATGTCCTTTCGGTACATTCGCCTACCGGCAAATGCCTTTTGGGCTGTGCAATGCACCTGCGACATTTTAACGGTGTATGATGAGCATAGTTTCGGACATGGTCGAGCGATTCTTAGAGGTGTTTATGGACGATTTTTTGATCCATGGGAGTAGTTTTCAAGAATGTTGCATCACCTGAACCTTGTTTTAGTGAGATGTCAAGAGAAGAATCTTGTTTTGAATTGGGAGAAGTGTCATTTCATGGTGAAAAGAGGAATTGTCCTAGGCCATGTTATTTCTGAGAATGGCATTGAGGTCAACAAGGCCAAAATTGATCTCATTTCCAACCTGCCACCGCAAAAAACGATGAAGAACATCAGATCTTTCTTGGGCCATGCAGGTTTTTATAGATGGTTCATTAAGAATTTTAGCAAGATAGCTGCACCCTTGTGCAATCTATTATCTAAGGATGTGCCTTTTGTCTTTAATGAACCTTGTCTACAAGCATTTGAACAATTGAAAAACGAGTTGACCGCTACTCCGATAATAAAGCCACCTGATTGGACAATTCCCTTCGAACTCATGTGTGACGCTTCTGACCATGCTCTTGGGGTTGTGTTAGTATAGAGAGTGAACAAATCGCCCCATGTCATATATTATGCCAGTAGGACCTTGAATGACGCTCAGCTGAATTACACAACCACAGAGAAAGAGCTGTTAGCTGTCCTCTTTGCCCTGGAGAAGTTTAGACCCTACACCAAGGTCATAGTTTACACCGATCATTCGGCCCTTAGGTACCTATTGATGAAAAAAGATGCAAAAGCCCGTTTGATTAGGTGGATTCTGTTGCTACAAGAGTTTGACCTTGAGATTCAGGACAATATAGGTTCTGAAAATTTTGTAGCCGATCATCTCTCCCGATTACCTACTGACCACGAGCATGAGAGCATCCCATTGAGTGAGAGTTTCCCAGATGAACAGTTGCTGAGTGTCTCCCATTTCCCTTGGTTTACGGATATCGTTAACTACCTGGTCATTGGACAGATGCCCGATCACTGGTCCAAACAAGATAGGTCTAAGTTTTTGTCTGAGGTTAAGCATTTCTTCTTTGATGACCCATATCTGTTCAAGTATTGTCCGGACCAGATCATTAGGAGATGCATTCCAGAAGAGGACTTTTTAAGTATGATATCCTTCTGCCATGACCATGCCTGTGGTGAGCATTTTAGTTCTAGGAAGACCGCTGTAAAGGTGTTGCAATGCGGATTTTACTGGCCCACTCTTTTCAAGGATTGTCACACGTTTTGTTTGCACTGTGAGCGTTGCCAGAAATTAGGCAGAATTACGCGAAGGAACACGATGCCTTTAAATCCGATGCTTATTGTGGAAATTTTTGATGTTCGGGGCATAGACTTCATGGGTCCATTTCCGAGTTCCTTCGGCAACTTATATATTTTGCTTGCTGTAGATTATGTCTCCAAATGGATAGAGGCGATTCCAACTAGAAAGAATGATCGTCACGTGGTTATCAAATTTATTAAAGAAAACATCTTTTCTAGATTTGGTGCCCCCAGGGCGATTATCAGTGATGGTGGGAGTCATTTTTGTAATAGCACCTTCGAGAATCTGATGAAAAAATATTCTATCACTCATAAGGTTGCTACTCCGTATCACCCACAGACTAGTGGACAGGTGGAAGTGTCAAATAGGCAAATAAAGCAAATCTTGGAAAAGACAGTTAGTCATACCCGAAAAGACTGGTCTTCAAGACTGACAGATGCTTTATGGGCTTATCGGACTGCCTATAAGACCTCGATCGGAATGTCTCCATATCGAATGGTCTTTGGGAAAGCATGTCATCTGCTGGTAGAATTGGAGCATAGTGCTTACTGGGCCATCAAAATGTTCAATTTTGATTTAGTTAAAGCCGGTAACCTGCGCAAGTTACATCTCAATGGGCTGGAGGAACTTAGAAATGACGCCTATGAGAATGCCAAGATTTATAAGGATTGGATGAAGAAAAACCACGATTAATCTATTTTGAGGAAATCCTTTGAACCAGGCATGAAAGTTCTTCTGTATAATTCTCGCCTGCATCTTTTTCCAAGAAAACTGAGATCCCGTTGGACTGGACCCTTCATCGTGCGCACTATCTATTTTCATGGGGCAGTTGAGATTGAGAACCCTAAGAATGAGGATGTTTTTAAAGTCAATGGCCAGAGGTTGAAACCTTTTCTGGAGCTTAAGGACAAGGATGTCAAAAAAACCCTTCTTCAGGACCCTGTGTATATTGCATGAGTAATTTTCAGGGTTACTTCGAGCTGACAACGTGAAATTTAGAGCTGGTTGGTAGGCAACTCAATAATCATTTTTTGCATCAACCCATGGTAAGGCGTTCCAATTTTTTTCCCTTGTCCATTTATCATTTCACATTTTACATTGCATATCATTGAGAACAAGGTTCGGTTTAGGTTTGGGGGTGTTGCACTGCATTGCACACATGTATTTGCCTGTAAATATTTAGATTTAAAAAAAATTTCAAAAACTTCCATGGGATTTTAGCTTGTTAATAAGTTTCGATATCTTAGTTTAGTATACTATTCAAATCCTAAAAAGAGTGTCACAAAATCAAGTCTTGGAAAAATTCTTGAACATTTAGCCACATGAAGTGTAGTCTAAGAGAAGAGTGGGCACATCTGAGTGACCCTGGCAAATCACTAGTGGAGACTAAACCAATTGAGTGTAGAGCCTTTCTAGTCCTCCAGGGTAAGGACTCTTCTGCACTAGTTCCGAGTAGAATGAAGAGCTACTCAAACTCGTAGTTTCGGCACATTTTTTCTTATCTCATTAGTGCCTATTTCTTTCCAACCATTGAGGGTGTCATCAAAATTGCGAACTAACCTTGACTTGTAGCTTGTGAGCACCTTTCTAGACCTAGTAAAATGATGATAGGCAATTTAAAATTAAAACCCCATAGCCATTAAAAACCTACCTATAAAAATATTTCCCTAGTAACCCTTTTTGAACCTTTATCCTTTATGCATTTTTCTTTAAAAATTCCCAAAGACTCTCCACCCAACTAAAAAGCCCTCAACCCATTGTTTTTGAGAAGTGTAAGGAAAAGATGAAGAAAGAAGGAAGTGTGCATTGATGATACTTCACATGATCTATTCAAAGAAAAAGTATTCTCTAAAAAAAAAAAAAAGAAAGGAAAGTTGAAATTCATGGGAAGACAAAGAACTACAAAAAAAAAAAAAGGGTGAAGAGGAATCAAAGAAAAATCCTTCAAAGAAAACTTAAGACCTTAGCTTCTCAAAAACTCTAAAACCTCATTTTCCATATTTTTACCAAACCCTTTCCCCTAACCCCATTACAACCAATAAAAGACCTATTGGATTTCAGGAAAAGTTAGGATGTTCAACAAGTGAGAAGTTGAGTGAGCATTTTCACCCTCAGTTAAATGGTTGTTCTTTCCATGAGATAAATACTCTAAAAATTCTTCGTTCTCAAAAGATATGTAAGTCCTTTTGCCTTGCCAATACTCACATATAGAGTGATAAGTCAGAAAATCTAAGCGATTTTATTTCCGAGAGTATGACTGTGAGGCTGAAGTCAAAACAAATGGATTTAGAAGGTGATCAAAGTTGTGTTTTCTCAGAACCCAAAACCGCACAAGTGTTGGCTAAATTCACTCAGGGACTTGAGCATCATTGAAAGAATTTTTAGCAATTGGATAGTGTTCAAAACTCTCTCATTTTTATTAGCTTGCTAAAAACCCGAGGATATAAATAAAAAGAATTTTGTGGGATTTATTCGCTGAAAACCCTCACGAGACAAAATTCGTCCACTAAGGGAAACCTAGGGGTTAAATGGCTTGTTGCATGAGCTAAGTGCAGCCGTGATTTCTGCGAAAGTGAGTTAGGATTTTTTTTATCGTTTTCTGCATTTAGTTAGTTTTCTTTTATTTTGCTCGGGACTAGCAAAATGTAGGTTTGAGGGTGTGATGAGTTCACAAAAGATACATTTTCATAGCATTATTTTATGAGTTTTCAAAGATAAAAGAACTCAAAATACTATTTTTAGCATAAAAATCATAAATTTCCTCCCCATCATGTTTTGCTCATATCTTTCCATTATAGATGGCCATTTGTATGCATTTATATGAGTTCCAATGGCTTCCATACAAAATATATTAAAAAATACTCTCAAGTATGTTAATTTCTCTTTGTAGGTATTAATTGAAGATTAATTTGAAGATTAAAGTTGAGATTCAAGAGTTAAAGAGAGTAAGGATAAGTTTGAAGACAATTGGATGAAGAGATGACAAAGTTAGGCCAACAATAAGAAGAAAAATGAAAGACCTGGCTTGGTATTTTGACCATATCTTTTTACTCGTGTGTCCGATTGAGGTGATCTCAGAAGCATGGAAAGCTTGTTCTAAGATCTACAAATCATATTTCATGACATTTTTCCTAATTCGGACGTTTCGGGAGTCAAAATCGTATATCAATCTGGGAACTGTTTTCTAGCTCAAGAATGACATTCATATGTTCATATTTCCATTCTTGTCTAGTCTCACATTGGAAAGAAATCAAAAGAGAGCAAGACAAATGTTTCTATATAAGAAATGAAGCTCTAGGCATCAAACACATAAGCAAGGAGAGCCTCCTTCTCTTTACTTAAGCTTTTCATGTAATTGAGAGCAATTGTAGAGAGAAAGTGAGGAAAGCCTTGTAAAAATTTAAGATTTTGAATGGAATTGAAAGCTTTATCTTCTCCAATGGGTGGCTAATCCCTTTGATTGGATCTTCTAGGTGAAGCTAAGTTGATCCTATTCCTTTTGCTTATGCTCTTTATTTTAATTCCCTTGTTTATGTTCTTAATATGTTAGAGTAGATTTTTCTTCATTGCATTGTGCAACCTTCCATGCTTAGTTTCTATATTAGCATTCTTTTTACTATCTATGCTTAGGCTTGATAAATCATGCTTAGGAGTTAATATCTTTTGATGGTTTATCCTTACTTTTGATAGATAGTCATTAGGAATTTATTCTTTTATGAAGGGAAGAAAATCTTAGCTATTAGATTGTCAATTTCTATCTTAGAGCTTTAAAGTTATATTTTCCAAATCTAAGCATTGATTTGTAATTAGATTTGAGTATTCTTTTTTGGAAAAAGAGAAGAGCATTAGTGTTGGATTAGTGTCACTTAGTGGATTCTAGATGATCATCCATTAGTATTACTTGTTTTTTGTTTTACTTACTTTAGTTTGATTCTATTCACTTTCTCACACACTTATTCACTTGTTTTGATTCTCACACTCCATTTCTCTATTCACACCATCAATTTCACATTTTTTTTACACTACTTTAGCATATTTCTTTATCTCTATCCACTCTTTTTTTGTCTTTCACTTGTTATTTTCACACACTTATTCATTTGATTTATCTAACATTTCTTCATTGTTCTTGTATTAACCTTGTTATTTTTTTTGTCATTAATTTTGTTACTAACTTGTTACTTAGCTTGTTCTCACTTGAGTTTTTCTATTTTTACTAACATCTCTTTGTTATCTAGTTCTTGTTCTCTTTTAGTTTGCATTTTTTATTTTCCTTGTTATTGTTTTTTGTTTCGATTGTTTTTGTTATTTTCATTTGCATTTGTTAGCTATATTTGAGTTGATACTCCTTTTCATTGATCATTGTTATTTTCCTTGTAACAATCCTCGTGGGAACGATATTCAGACTTTCATAGTCTATATTACTTAAGAAAACCGTCGTATACTTGCGGAAATTGCCATCACTCGTCCTACATTCAACAACCAATTTTTATTATCAATCAATTTAGTGATATAATAATATAAAAAATTGAAATGGAAATAAAGAATGGAACAATAAGTTACATAGACTTCCTGGGAACACGAATCCACCCAAGCGTTTCTCTTCTTGCTAAACCGGGTAGTGAACCACAACTTAGTTCAGGAAGGCCCGTTCCCCGTCTCAAGATCACGCTGCCATTACACAAGTTAACACATATAATATTTATTTAATAAACAAATTGTTCTAAACATTATGAGTGAAGTTTACACTATCATAGCTGATCCGAGTAAAGGTCTTTGTCCCAACGATATGGCTAATTGTCTGCTTTTTCTTGTTCTCCTTGTTTCTATTGCTAATTTTCTGCATTCAAGAACCATAAATTATAAGCAATACATGTATAAATGATAGATTGAAATGGTAGACAATATAACTTAATTAACATCCATACCGTGAATTCTTTGGATCCGAAGTACCTAATAAGATCAACCCAATCATCGCTGCTCACACATATCTATTATCCACTGTTCTGATTCATATAGATAAGATTTACCGAACAGTGCCTCAGAGATTTATCATGATACAACAAAATTAATAGTAAAAAAAAGTCCCAACATCCTTCACAATCTCTTCATGCTCTTATTATTCACTCAGATCTTGGTAGTAGTTGTTGATGCTCATGCTTCTTTCTTTTGATCTGCCCCTAACACCAACATCGATGGCAGAGCTTCAGCTACTAATGGATGGAGCAATGGTCAGTCATTCCATGAATAGGTTTAGTCATGTCCACAATATTCATTGTTGTAGTCGACTCAGATATAACACCTGTCTTTTACTTAGTTTCAACTTGAGGGCATAAATTCTAGTATGGTGCCAACACGGATACCATAATTCAGGTAGCTGTTTTCTTGATTTTTTGATCAATACATCATATAACTTTACACTCCAGAGATGATTTCTATGTGAAACAGTAAATTGATGTTCAACATGAAACAAGGATAAAGATTATTCAAATGAATTAACCAGCGGCACATTATAAAATTTGAGATCGAACAAAGTAAATAAAGAGGAAAACATAAACCCAAAGCCAACTCATTAACATCCCTACTACCCCGAGGCCTGTCTTGAGAGGATAAGGGTTTGAAATTCATGTTATTTTAATCCATTCTCATGAGTTGGGAGGTGGAACTCCACTACTTCCATATCAGGACTTGATATCCGATAAGAACAAGCATAACATACCCTCACAAGAAGTTGGATTTGTAATTTGTTTATTGAAGGCATGCCTCATTGCATGAATCTCGCCATGATCATTTATGTGGTTACCTGCTTTTTTTTTTTTTTTTTTTTTCACACCATACACATAAATAATAAAATAGTGTGATGTGTTAAATATGGGTCCTTATTCCTTGGTAAAGAGTGAGGTGTAGGATAAGTACTTTAGATAGTAGTAGAGGCAGAGGAAAGACATGGTAGTGTACTGTTTGAGTGTCTCAGTATGTGTGTGTAGAGACAGAGAGGTAGATAGAGTAGAGAAGGTTTACATTTACAAAGGATGAGTGTTCTTACTTCTTACTGTGAGTGAACTGTGGGAGGAGAGCTGTATATTTAGCTCACTAAAAGGACAAGCTTGAGGGAGTTTAGAGAGTAGATGGAAGAGAGTTCACATTGATGAGAGTGTTCTTACTTCTTGCAGCGAGGAACTGTGAAAGAGAGAAAGGGAGTGAGGAAGGTTTTGAAGCTATTTGTGTTTTCAACTCCCTAGAATGCTAAGCTGGAGAGAGAGAGAGAGAGAGAGAGAGAGAGAGAGAGAGAGAGAGAGAGAGAGAGAGAGAGAGAGAGAGAGAGAGAGAGAGAGAGAGAGAGAGAGAGGAATTTGAAGAGTAAATGGAGACGAGAGGCTTGCATTTACAGAGGATGGGGATTCATCTAGTTCGAGTGGGCTGGACTAGATATTCACATACCCAACGCCCAGCTAGAATTAACATGTAGATTTGCCCAAGCTCAGATGAGGAGGCTTCAACTGCTAGTCCAAGGCCCAAACTCAAATTCAACTTGGTAATCCAAAGCCTGACTAATCTTGGTGATGTTATCCTATATTTAATATCCATGATATTTTTTTTGGTAGATAGTAATATTCATACTTGTTAATAACATGTTGATAAGAGCCTAAAATACACCACTTAGGCCCCTCAACGAGGACTTTGTTATACCTTCAGTTGATATTAATTAGCATTAATTATGTTATTTTATTATTTGCAGGTGTTTTAGGAGAAGATAAAGAATTCAGAACAAAATAGGAAGAAAATGGCAAATATTCATAAAAACTAGAAAAAAATCAGAATCGACCCGGAGGTACTCAGCCTTCGGGCGTGCGGATGCCCGGAAGTTGTAATTTCTCCATCATGCGTTGTGTACTTTGTTTTCTGCCACTGGGCGTCCGGACGCCCGGACCGTCTGAGGACCGCTTCGTTCTGTGTTTTGACGAGTTTCGAAGAATTTTTCTTCCAAAAACCTATAAATAAAAGCCCCAGTCTCATTTTCGAGATATTCACATCTTGGGAGAAGTTCTGAAGGCTGGTTTGGGAGCTTTGGAAGAGCGTCAATGAGAATTTCGTCAGAGATTCTTCGTCAACCTCTCGCCATGAGTAACTAAATCTCCATCTTTTGGTTGTGATGAAGCCCTAATTTTGTGTTTATGGTGATGTATCAGTTCTAGGGTTTTATTTTGAATGCTTTCATTATATGACATTGATGATATCCATTGTTGGATTCTATTTATTAATGCAAGATCTAGTTTTAGTATTTTATTCTTGTAGTTTGGAATACCAGTCATATAATATGGTGCTTGAATGTGTGTGGATTTAAAGGTTGGACAATCTATGCCATTGAGATAGGTTATGCCCAGATCTAAACCCGCACCCCTTATTTGTTGACTCTGTGAAGGTTTGTAACCATAATGACTCTTGAAAGTATTGATAGTGAAACCCTAGATCTATATTCGCCATTGCACGAGGCTAAGGTGGATTCATACCCTAAGACTTTTCTCTGATTAGATCAAAACCTTGTCTTTTAATTTGTTAATTTAGGAATTACAACCAATCAAACCAACACTTCATTTTCTAATAGGATTAGTTGAAGAATCAATACTTTAATTTCTATTAGGAATTTAGGAACCAATACAACTTAGCCTTTTTGTCCCATTGGATATGATACTCGGTTAACATCTTTGTTTTTTCAAGCAGAGATAGTAGCGGGGAATAATTTATATTTGCAAAGCTGTTTTAGGACGATCAAATTTTGGCACCGTTGTCGGGGATAATTAGCACGGTTGTTTGTTTCTTTTAATTCTAACATTAGTTTAGCTTTTGCAAATTTTTTGATTTATTTTTATTCTATTCTACTTTATCATCCTTTCTCACATCTTTACTATTCTTACTACAGGGTATTGATTCTAACACAGAGAATCCTAGAGTTTGTGCAGGATCCAGGAGAGCTCTTAAAAAGTTAAAGTTCTACTCAAATAAAAGTTCTCCTTTACCTAAATCATGATAAGCCTAGACTTTCTGATTCTTTTCATATAATTGCAGTAAGTTTTTTGTGTGCATGCTTGGTTGTCGCTCTTGTCATCCAGATTTGGTATCTCTAGACCAAAATATAGAGTGAGTCCTTAGAAAAATTAGATCATCTAAACACTCTTCTGATTTCTCACACACAAATTTACAAATGGCTGAGGAAAGAAAGGAAGAGGAGGCTCCACCTGGTATACCCCCTCTCCAGCCCTTGAAGGAGCACTATACTCCTTCGGAATACGCGTCACCATCGTGTATTCAGCTGCCTACAGTTCAGGCAACTCAATATGAAATCAAACCAAGTACCATAAATCTTATTCCCTCTTTTTATGGTTTGAACAATGAAGACCCATATAATCATATTGACGACTTTCTAGTTATTTGCTCCACTGTGAGAATAAATAACTTCAGTGGTGAGGCCCTAAAAATGTTTCTCTTTTCGTTTTCTCTAAAGGACAAAGCTAAATATTGGCTGAGTACTTCACCTGCAAACTCCATAACCACTTGGGCCCAACTACAACAAAGACTTTTAGACAAGTACTTCTCTGTGGGCAAAACCAATCAGTACAGGAGATCTATCACATCCTTCGCCCAAACTGATGGTGAACAGTTTCATGAGGCGTGGGATAGATTCAAGGATCTCATTAGGAAGTGTCCTCATCACCAAATTGCCAAGTGGCAATTGGTACAATTTTCTTATGATGGATTGTCTCTTGACTGGAGAAATATGGTAGTTACTGCCAGTGGGGGATCAATAATGTTAAAAATTAAGGATGAGGCATGGGAGCTTTTCGAGAATATGAGCGAGACCTTTCAACAATATGCCTCCACTGCTAGATTGGAGAGGCCGGCAACCTCTAACTCTAAAAAACCTAGAGGGGTACGTGTTTGAAATTCAACCCTCTAATGAACTCACCACTCAAGTGCATGCCTTGACCCAAAAGTTGGATCAACTATTGTCTGTGGGTCAATCTCTCCAATCTTCATCTACTCAGGGCATTTGTGGTTTGTGCTCCAGTCCTGCTCATTTTGTAAGCAATTGCCCTACAGCCTCTCAGTTCCCTGAATTTGTGCAAGAGCAAGTGAATGCTGCACATGGGTTTTCCAAACCGGGTAATGAACAATTTTCAAACATTATAACCCGGGATGGCGTAATCACCCCAATTCTTCCTGGAAGTTGCCCGGCCAGGGCACTGCATCCGCTCAACTGCCTAGGCAGAATTTCCCTATTAATCCGGCGGCCTATCATTCCCAACGGGCCTACCAGCACCCCAACTCCTATCCACAACAAAGGAGTCCACCCTTTGAAGAGACATTACTACAAGAGCTCAAAGAGCTCAAAGCAACCACTCAGCTGGTCCATTCCCACTCCCAATCCATAGCCAAGCTAGAGGTCCAGATCGGGCAAATAGCTAATGCTCTTACTAGAAGAGAGGAGGGACGTTTGCCTAGCCAACACACGATTAACCCTAAGAATACTATCGTGGTGGCTTGCAATTTCATGATACCTATCATGAGCAAACCAAAATGGTTGTTGCATTGAGAAATGGGCGTGTGGTTGAAACTAGGCCTAAGAAGGATGTGAGCAAACCTATAACCGATCCCACAATTTCTGAGGTTGAAAGGGTTTCTAAGGGAAAGGAGGTCACCCATCCCAGTGTTTCACCTGTCCCGGCTGTGGCACCCCCATATGTTCCTAAAGCCCCTTTTCCCACTTGTCTTGACACACCCTCCCCCTTTAGTAAAAAGGGAGCCACCATGGATGAAATGCTAGATGTGTTAAAGCAAGTAAAGATCAACCTACCTTTGCTGGATGCTATCAAGCAAGTGCCTTCTTATACGAAATTTCTGAAAGATTTATGCACTCAAAAGCGTAAATCTAAATCTCATGTGCCAAAGAAGGTTTTGCTCACTGAGCAAGTGAGCTCGATTTTTCATAATGACACTTCTCCTAAGCTGAAAGATCCTGGCACTCCTACCATTACTTGTACGATTGGGAGTCACATCATTGATCATGCATTATTGGATCTTGGAGCGAGTGTCAATCTCTTGCCTTACTCGGTGTATGAGCAGATTGGGTTGGGGGAATTGAAGCCCACTCAGGTTACCTTGCAACTTACTAACAGATCTATCAAGGTACCCCGGGGAATAATTAAGGATGTTCTAGTCAAGGTCGACAAGTTCTATTTTTCTATCGATTTCATCGTCCTTGACACTGAACCAGTACAAAACTCAAGGAAACATACTCCTGCCATTCTTGGTCGTCCCTTTTTGGCCACGGCTAATGCGAACATTAATTGCCGCACCGGAGTTATGGATGTTTCCTTCGGCAATATGAAAGTGAGGCTGAATGCTTTTAGGGCCTCGCATCAACCTTCAGACTGGAAAACTGCTTTGCAGCCAATGTTGTTGCTGAGCTCATGGAAAAAGCTTTTAAACATGCAAATACCTTGCCTGTTATTATTGTTTCTGATCTATCTGACGCTCGGGAAGATCAAATAACGGAGGTAGACATGAAAGAAGTACTGAGTCATGTCTTTATGCAGGTTTGGATTATACTTCATAGGTTTTCTTTATTTTCGTTTTTGGTGCTTACCGCTAACATTTTGCAGGTACTGTGGTCCGAGTTGGGGGGTGTCCTCCCCGTTTTCCTCCATTCCACCTTATGTTAAGCGATACCCAGGTGATATCCTTCATTTTCCTTTACTTTCCTCGTCCTTTATATCTCATTGGGTTTTGTGCTTTACATTGTGGACAATGTTAGGTTAAGTTGGGGGGTGGGGTATTAACCTTTGGGTTAGTCTTAGTAGTTTTAGTTTTTTTTTTTAGTTCTTTTCCTTTTCTTTTAGTTAAAAAAAATAGATTTTTGCTCCTTTATTTAGTTTTTCGGGGGATTTCTAAGAGAATTTTTATGAAACGAAGATACCTTGATTTTTGGAAAGTTTTGTGAGGAAAAAAAGAAAAAGGGTTCACTATCTTGTTTCAGGAAAGAGTTTTTGAGAAATTGTTGAATTATTGATCCATCACTTAACACGTATGTTATATAAATTTTTGAAATGTGAAGCTATGATTTCCATACTTGTGAGAACTTCAGATCAATTATGATGGAAAGCCGACCCTTGGTCATACAGTGCCCTAGTTAAATTGAGTTGATTTATCCACAAATCGATGAGTTAATTCGGGCATATGGAAAGGGTTGCCTATTGTTGGGGACCTGGTAAAAAAAAAGAAAAAAGAAAAAAAAAAGAAAAAAAAATAAAAGTGCTATTATTGAGACTAGTTTGGGCTCGTAGCCTTTTTAACCCGAGCCAGTAAGCCCGTAGGGGTATTTACCTACCAAGTGCCCTAAAGACATCTGTTTTGGGAGTCATTGGCTGAATGCTCGTTCCATGGAGAAAGTTTAAGGGACCTAGGCATTGCACAGTCACATGTACGATATGTTTCATATTATAAAAAAATCATCACTAGAATAGTGTGTTATAGCCTTTCGAAAAACAATAGTGTGAAAGCCACCACAAACGCCTTGAGAGGAATCATGTTATCTTTTACTGAGGTTAGATGGCCCAGAATTTTGAAAGGAAAATAAATATATTTGTTTTCACGGAAATTTTTAGTGGATCGTTTTATGCTCTATTGCTTCTATATATAGACAATTTTCACCATGCACGATCAATTTTTCCATCATGATTTTGAGGATTTCTGACCAAAAGATAGGATTTGTGAACCACATTTGAGATGTGTATTGAAAACCCCATAATGAAGAATATCCGGTGTTTGTAGATATTATTTTGGAAAAGACCCCCCCTTTTTTTGTTTTAGGAATTTTGTGGGTAGCTTCACTACAAACCCTCACGAGACTATAACTCGTCCTTTAGGGGGAACTTAGAAGTTTAAAGGCTTGTTGCACATGCTAAGTGAAGCCGTGCTCCCTACAAAAGTGGTCTTAGTTAGTCTTTCATTTTGTGTTAGCTTTGCTCGAGGTCTAGCAAAGTGTAAGTTGGGGGGGGGGGGGGGGGGTGATAAGAGCCTAAAATACACCATTTAGGCCCCTCAACGAGGACTTTGTTATACCTTCCGTTGATATTAATTAGCATTAATTATGTTATTCTAGTGTTTGCAAGTGCTTTAGGAGAAGATGAAGAATTCAGAACAAAATAAGAAGAAAATGGCAAAGAATTAGAAAAACTGGAAAAAAATCATAATCGACCGGGAGGTTCAGCCTCCAGGCGTCCGGACGCTAGCTCCGGGTGTCTAGAAGTTGTAATTTCTATCATGCACTGTGTATTTTGTTTTATGGCGTATGGACGCCAGCCACCGTCTGAGGACCGCCTCGATCCGCGTTTTGACGAGTTTTGAAGGATTTTTCTTCCAAAAACCAATAAATAAAAGCCCCAGTCTCGTTTTCGAGATATTCACATCTTGGGAGAAGTTCTGAAGGCTGGTTTGAGAGCTTTGGAAGAGCGCCAATGAGGATTTCGTCAGAGATTCTTCGTCAACCTCTCGCCATGAGTACTAAATCTCAATCTTAGGGTTGTGATGAAGCCCCAGTTTTATGTTTATGGTGATGTATAGGTTCTAGGGTTTTATTTTAAATGCTTTCATTATATGACATTGGTGTTATCCATTGTTGGATTCTATTTATTAATGCAAGATCTAGTTTTGGTATTTTATTCTTGTAGTTTGAAATACCAGTCATATAATATAGTGCTTGAATGTGTGTGGAATTAAAGGTAGGATAATCTATGCCATAGAGATAGGTTATGCCCAGATCTAAGCCCGCACCCCTTATTTGTTGACTATGTGAAGGTTTGTAACCAGAACTAGTGAAACCCTAGATCTATATTCATCATTGCACGAGGCTAAGGTGGATTCATACCCTAAGACTTTTCTTTGATTAGATCAAAACCTTGTCTTTTAATTTGTTAATTTAGGAATTACAACCAATCAAACCAACACTTTGTTTTCTAATAGGATTAGTTTAAGAACCAACACTTTGTTTTCTATTTGGATTACTTTAGGAATTTAGGAACCAACACAACTTAACCTTTTTGTCCCAGTGGATACGATACTTGGTTAACATCTTTGCTTTTTTCAAATAGAGATAGTGGCGGGGAATAATTTATGCTTGCAACCATATTTTAGGACGATCACATGTGTATTGTGGGTGGGTGCATGTGTTCTTGAAGTACCTTCGTAAAGCTACAAAGAATTATATTCATTCTCATCATTATCACCATCATTTAAATATGGGTATTGTTTGCAATGATGAACAAAAGATCCAGAGCTATCTATATGTTCTTTTGATAATTGAGTATTTTTTAGTTTCTACATGTTATCCATCATATGAATCAAGAGAACTTGATTTCACATTGTGATAGGGAGCTCACATCATCCTTTTGAAATCTAACTTTACTAAATATAAGACAACAAGAATTGAGCAGAACTTGGAACTAAATCACACGTTTCTCTCCTGCATCTGGTTTCTTCACATCTCTCTTCACGCAAAAAAAAAAAAAAAAAAAAAAAAAAAAAAAAAAAAAACGAGATCCATCACAAATTCTCTCACAAAACAAAGCACACCCACCCACTTTCAGAATCCATCAGAAATTATCCACAAAAAAATACACACACATCAAATAAAGATTTTTCCATGTCTGCAAGTTTTCTTATTTTAGTTCTCATTCATGGCAGAATCTAGAGATACCCATGTCGTCGAAATCTCGATCGACGAAGAGCACCAGCAGTAAAACCAATCCATACCCAAAATGCCTCTCTAACCCAATACCACCCATAAATGGAGATCTCCCAAAGCCCCGTCCCAGAGCCTCGTCCATCTCTTGCTTCTCAAGCTCTGGCAAAGAGAAGACCTATTCAGGCATCGAATCTCCCTAAAAATAATAATAAGACAATGAGACGAGAGCAGGGAGATGACATGTGACCATCATATGCAAAACTCCATTCTAATTTATCCATCATATGCAAAAACATGATCTCATTGAAAACCCCCTTTCTTAACGAAAACAAGAAGAGAGATAGATAGAGATAGCGAGAGAGGGTTACTGAGAGAGAGATTGCAGATACTGATGATGGTAGCTAGGGACCGGATCGCTTGATCAGAGCAAAATTTCCCCTTTTCCGACTTAGGGAGAGAGAGAGAGACTAAGAGAGGTTTTCTACGTTTCTTTTTGGTAGAATGCGGGAGAGAAGAATTAGGGCGCCGAACTTTAGTCCTTAATTAGAATCCACCCTTTTTTTAAGTGGAACCGAAGTTATTTTATTAATTGAAATAATTTACTCCATGGGCCTACTTATGAAAAATATAAGCCATTAAAAATAAATGCCTCCTCTTGATGTTGGCTCTCAAAATTTTTTTATCAAACTAAAGTTGGGCCCGTTGAATTTGTCACTTGTAATTCCTTGGAATAGAAATTTTCTCTTATACTCCTGTAATATAACCTAGTTATAGAAAAAACTAAATCACTTATAACAAATGCCTCCCTAATATGCCCTTAAATAGATTTTATCTTTATAAGAGTTGGGTCCAATGTCATATTGATCATTTATAAAAATGTCAACAAATTATTAAAAAGAAGTCCAAGTGTTCTTGTAGTCAATGTGGACTACAATATTAACTGATCTGTATATTAAAGAGTTGACAAAAACATTATAACATGAGAATATGCGCGTAGAAAATTAATAAAGATTAAACAATGATACCAGATGGTATGATTTAGGGGCCGATATTTTACTTTATAGTTGTTACTAATGGAAATCAACATTATTCTTTTGTATTTTTACAATATTCTGGATTACTTTTGATATTTTCTCAAAAAAATCTAGAGTGAAAAAATCTTTGCCACAACGACCGCGATAGATAGAGCCCCGTACGTGGCCGATACCATAATGGTATCATTTTTGGGATCGACCAATATCATAATTTCCATCCATGCCTTAGTGTAAGCAAAGATGGTTTATTCTTGCATGGGTCTCTGCACGTGTTTCAGTCATACACGTAGTTTCCTGATGCCTCAAGTTTGCTCATTCGTTTATTTTTTTTAGGCTCAAATCTCAATCCAACTTGGTTTTAAGACTCATTGATTCTGCCAGGAAGACTTTGTCAGCATCTCTAATAGTGTGTGATCAGTCGTATAGTGGGACCCACCTCATTCAAAGTAAATTTGACGATACCCCATAAAAAAAGTATTGCTAAAAGTAAAACACCTAGGAAATTAGCTATGGAAAAAAAGGTTCTCGCTAATTATAAACTCCTAGACCACATTAGTGGTGAAAGAATAAAAATCGATACTAATCCTCTTTCCCCTCCAAAATGACCTTTAGCCACGATATATAAGTTGTCACTAAATGTGTTTTCTACAATGCTTTTTATTGTTGACATCATAATTTTCCCACTAAAAGCCAACTTTCGTATATATATATATATATATCTTTAGCAATAGAAATCACCGCAAAAGGCGGCTCGCGGCCCATATAGTGGCAAAAAACATGTCACGGATAAATGTAAGACAACTAAGCGATTAGACACGAAAATAAAAAGTTGCCACTAAGATTCTAGACCATTAGTGGCAAAATATAAAAAATTGCCACTAAATCTCCTTCCCTGTCCTTTAGCTATGACATATAAGTTGTTATTAAATGTGACCACCATTATACGTTTAGTGTCGACATCAAATTTCTCCACTAAAGGTGAGTTTTTAGTGGTGAAAATTAAATTGTGGCAAAATATGTTGCCATTAAAAGTCAACTTTGTTGTGATACATCTTTAGTGGCAATATAAAGTAGCCACAAAAAATAGAACATATAGTGTCAAAAAATATACCGCGGCTAAATGTAAGAATCTAAGCAATTAGTGGCAACCATAAAAAGTTGTCACTAAAATCATACACCATTAGTGGCGGCAATAAATTAAAGCTTGTCACTAAAAATCTCTTTCCCTCCAAAATTTCATGGCATCAAAAATTCCCGCCAAGGAATTAGTGACTGAATTTAGCTGCAACATATAAGTTGCCACTAAATATGGGCATTATATTACCTTTGGTGGCAACATCAAATTTTTTCCACTAAAGGTGAGTTTTTAGTGGCAACAGTTAAACCGTGGCTAAAAAAGTCGCTGCTAAAAGCCAACTTTCTTGTAGTGAATTACGTACATTCAATTCTCATGCAAACAAATAGGTTAAAAAAACAGTTAAAATAGAAGATCAAGGGTGAATATTAAAATATTTTTTTTGGAGCTACTATTGGCACAACTCCACTTGCTCATTGCACATCCCTTTTTTTAAAATTTGGGCACCTCTATAGGAAATCCCCAAACTACCCCTCTCCCTCTGCGGAGGTGGGCGAGGTCAAGAGCCGGGCGAAGGTGGGCAGCAAGCAGGGAGAGGGAGAGAGATAGGGAGAGTGAGAGGGAGAGAAACAAGGAGAAGGAGAGGGTCGGGCGCGGGCGGATGTGGGGGCGAGTAGGGCGAGGGAGAGAGCAAGAGGGAGAAGGATAAGGAGGAAAAGGGAGAGGGCGCGGGCGGAGGTGGGCGCCGGACGAACGTGGGCGGCGTGCAGGGAGGTGGAAGTAGAGGGAGAGGGGTAGTTTGGGGATTTCTTACAAGGATGCCCAGGTTTTGGAAAAAAAGTATGTGCAACGAGCAAGTGGAGCTGTGCCAATAGCAACTCCCTTTTTTTTTGTATATACCCCTAATGTTTGTAGGATTTATAAATAAGCCGTTTCAATATTTGTATATACCCCATGCTTTTTCATTTTAATACCTTCCATGTCCCAAAATTAGTAGCCTTATCATCACCATAAATTTTTAGAGTAAAATGACGCTTTTCCTATCTCTTTATCCATATAGCATAATTCAAAATCTTGTATCTATTCTTCTTTAAAGCTTGTAACACTAACAGTTGCTAGAGTACATTTAGTGGGTGAGAATAACCCTACACAAATCCATTTTTATCAATATGGGGCCCATTTCATTAAATCTACATCGATCACAATGAAAACTAACACTTGTACTAACACTTGTACTTATAACTGACCCAATCCATGCACAACCCCCTTATTAGATTGATGAGAGTTTCAAATACGTAATTACTTAATTAGGGTTCATGTGCATGGGATGATTTGAGAGAGACTATTGCGACTAGGAATAAAATAATGATATTTATATAAATAATGACATACTTATCTTTGTTTAATGAACTTAAGGGCAATGTTTTCATTTTTATAAAAATCCAACATAAATCTTTTGGTGGTCGCCTATTTTGATTATGACTATTTATTTTGGGGACATGGAATGTATTAAAATGAAAAGGTAGGGGATACTGAAACCACAAGGGCCTATTTACAAATTCTATAAACCCTAGGGGGTATATACAAAAAAAGATAATTATGTATGGAGATTGAATGGGAAATGAATACTTAGATATCACATAATAATTTAAACCCAAAAAAAGTTAAGATCTCATCTTTATCACTACATTTTATCCATCATGCCTCACTTATATAGTTCACATTTCACATATTCAACAATCCTCTGATCGAGCTCATTCATGTGGGGAATTCCTACTTATGCAATGCTTATCTATTCTATGCAAATAAACAAGCTCTCTGAAGGAATTTTTTATGAAATCACCTCAACTTGGCATGATTATATGTTAAAGTTGCTATACTTTCAGTTTTTTTTATAGAAAATTGCTTCTGGCTACCAAGTCAACATGTTGAAGAGACAAAATTGTCGTTAACTTTCTTTCATTTATATTATTTGTTTTACTTTATTTTTTATTGCTAAATGTCTTTAGTTGTCTTTATAGTGAAAGTATAACATCAAGTTTGCGGAACAACAACATAAGAAACATGTAAAGCCAACTTGTGGACTTCTTTCTTACTACGGATTTCATAAGTTCTACTGCTCAGTCTCCCCTGACCTCACTCCTTCCCCACTCCTTACCACTTATATTGTGAGAATGAAGGCCTATTTATTTGCACATAATATATAAGAATTGAATACTGAGAAATTCATTTCATAGGTGGTTAAAAATAAGGATCCAAGGTGAATACACGAAATTGATCATCAAATAACCTCCCCTTAATAGAAAGTGAGGGAAGATGAGAATTTAATACCCAGTCATCACCATAGTAATTCAAATTCTAGGAAAGTCAAGGTTTCATCTACATTGCTTCATTGGTGGAGCTCTTTGACCACGTATTCTTATGTATTCAATTCTATATATTCTAATGCGAACAAACATGTGAGACCTTAATCCGCCTGGGTAATCACATGAGATAAGACCAAGTCAAGTGATTTTGTGAGCTAATGAAGGAAAATCTGCATGGGTAAGGGTAGAGTTCTTCGGTTACCACCGTAAGGCCTTATCCAAGTTCTGGATTTTGATAAGACATCCAAAAGCCCTTAAACATTAGTTTACCGAATATCTTCAAATGGGTTAGGTCCAAATCAGTAATAGATCGGGTTAAACAGATGATTGCCCCCCATTACTCCTATTATGAATCTGTTTGGTAATGAGTATATTGGGTTTAGGGCAAGTTTTGATTCTGATTTCGCCTAACCCAATCTGTCTGGATTAGTACTTTATACATTAATTTGTAACAGTTCTATAAAATATTAGTGTAGCACAATTGTTACTCAATAAGAGCATTAGGTGGCAGGCTTGAATTTAGTCCTTAACAAGGTATGTAATATTTTGTTTAGTTTTTAAATAAAAAATAAGTAATATTAAATTCAATATATTCAGTACAAGTCATAGGTCGGGTTTGGTAGTACAAACCATAAACTCCTTATGGGCAATGTCCGTGCACCAATTCCATTGGATTTGAGTTTAGACATACTTACCAAATTCGACCTCTTTTCATTCCCTACAAATTAGCCTTAATTGATCACCATTCACATGCTATTGCAATTAGTAAGGTCTCTTCCTCGATACCTTTATGGTAGTTTCTTGGGTTTGGAGTGGGAGCTGGGTATAGATTTATATAATGTAAACTGACTTGGGTTCAAGAATAGATTCGGGTTTTGCTGCCTCGCCCTATTTATTATAATTGTTCTAGATAGTTAACAAAATTTAAAATAAAATTTTCATGTGTTTCAATGATAGAGTGAGTATGAAATGGTGATGGGTTGTGGGTTCAAAACTTCAGTTGAGGTGTATGAACATCACATCTTTAAAAACTACTATTAATTTTAATTTTTAACACAAAGAAAATGTTTATTTGCATAGAACAAATACACATTGAACACATTGAAATTCATGGTCAAACGACCTCTACCTAAGAATTGTTAAAGAGTTTAGGGGTGAAAAGGCAACTCCCGATGATTAGAGAGGCAAGGGGTACAAATATGAGGTGAGAGGTGAATGATGTAAGCCAGTTATGTAGATGAGACCTTAATTTTCCCTTTGGTATGAATTACTAGAGTGATGACTGAAAATGCATTTTCCACCTATCCTTAATTAATCTTTCATTAATAGAGATGTACTTTGATACTCATTTTTGGGTGTTTTACCTTTGCTTATTCGTTTTAACCACAAGTTTGTTTGTTAAAATTACTTATATAGTGAAGTGAAGTGAAACGAAGCGAAGCGTCAAGTTAAGAGAAAGAAAAGAAGAGGGGGTCAAAGTTAAAGTACTAAATGAGAAAAAAGATATCTTCTATTTACCAAATTTTTTTAAAAGAAAACTATTCTCTCATGACACTAAGAAGCAAAAAGCACCTATTCTTCTTACCAAAAAAAGATGAAGAAACTTTTACTAATTTTAACCCATTTTCTTTACTTCTTTTTTGATTTGACTCTTTACTTCACTTTACTATATGAGTAAATTACCAAATAGTGCTGTCATAGGGAAGTCTTAGATATTTCGTAATTAATTATATGAAAAAATCACGCTCCTAGTGAGGTATTTTTATCAATATCTTTTAAATCGAACAATTATTTTAAATGTCTTGCTTCTTGTTATATGATACTTTAACTTTTAAAATACAATTTTATGTTTTTATTGAACAAACTCAACCATCAAATAAAAAAGGATCTTTCCACATCCATGCATTAGGAGGGTGACTAGGTCATAATCATAAACCACATGACTTGTCTTTTCCATGTGGGATATTATTTCGCATGACGAGCCAAATTCATAGAGTTCACTTGGGTGAGAATGACATTAACATTTAACACCACCCGCTCTCTTTCCACAAACTCGACCGACCAACGCCTCACTATTATTCCATATCTATACCCTTATACTAAAAGGCAACATAATGTCGTGCCTGCTTGCTTGGACGAATTCCCCTCCACACCTTTGGAGCCCATTTAATGCTAGTTGTTTAGTTAAGGGCTCAACTCAAGGCCATCTAAACGACTTGCTCCTCTCTGCACTTCCATTGCTGCTGCCTACTTTTGTGGCCAGCTTAGATGAACGAAATGATGATAGATGCTCTGCTTTCTCTACACCTTGCTACTGCCTGCTTTTGGGCCTCACTCAGATGCATGACAAGTGATCCATACATGAGCTTGCCAAATGGCGGGGGATATGCAACCTGTTTACTTCTCATACCTCTCCCACAGGACCCACATAGATGTAGTTTTGTTTCAATTTTTCTTCTTTCCCGCCACCAACGACTGTAAGAAGAAAGAAAACGGGAAGAAGAAAGGGAAATAATTTTTTGCCCTTGTTGATCTAGCAGGTACGAGTCTAATACTCTTTTTGATTTATTCATAGGATAAAAAAAAACTTCAAGAAAGCATGAAAGAGCTTCTCAAAGAATATCTGGATTTATTACATGGTGTAGAATATGTTTGATGAAATGGGTATGCAGAAACTGTTTGATGAAATGCCTAAGTTCAATTTTTCATAAAGAGCCTATGAAATAATCCCTTCATTTACATGATGAAAAAGTTGTTTGATGAAATGCTTCGCTCAAATCTTCATGAAAAGTGCTGTGAAGTTTTTTTATTGCAAGAGAGGTTGTGCAATAATTTCTTGATTTACATGATGAAGAGATAGTTTGATGAGATGGGTTGATATGTTTTGTAGTCCAGGCCCAGTTACTTATAATCCGACTGGACCATTACAACTATTACCAATTTTAGTGTTAATAGTTAGAAGCAAAACTGTAGCTCTAACAGTTGGGAAAGTCTAAAAACTCCACAAGTTAGAGTACTTCTGTGAAATTGGTAGCTGCAGGCTTGCCACACTATATCACTTGCCTATGGCTTATGGCATCATTTTATAAAATTTTTTCTGGGACATGTCTGATAAAGTTGATTGCAATTTGCCTTGATAAAAGTATATTTAAAATTTGATTCCTGAATTTTTTTATTTGATTTTTAGCTGGATAGCAAAATTGGTCTATAGTCCAGACCCAATTTTTTATAATCTGACTACAACCATTACCACTATTACCGATTTTACTTTTAATAGTTTGAAGCAAAACTCTAGCTCTAACAATTGGGTAAGAAAATAGAATCTAAGCTTTCATTCGATATATTGCGGTTTTGAAATTTGTTGGAGAATAAAGTGGGTTTTAACTTTTAGCATTTGTCTGTAGGTTAATTTGCCTTTCCCTCTTTCTTCTCCTTTGGTAAGACCCAGAACCTTTTGTCTATTTTTTCAGGCTTTTGCAGCGTTTTTTTCGTAAGTTGTTCGATTCTCAAACGGTTGAGGAATTGGGTTTTGAGGTGATTTTGATTGGTTTATGTGAGATGAAGACTTTGTTTGTTTATAAATTGTTTGATTCTGGTTGACTACATATCAGTTTTCACTTGTGTTTTGGAATTGGGTTTTGAGCTGATTTTGATTAGTTTATGTGAGATGAAGACTTTGTTTGTTTATAAATTGTTTGATTTTGGTTGGCTAGAGATCAGTTTTCACTTGTGTTTTTAGCTAATTCATGAGTATTGCTGTAAGGAGCTTCTGTTTCTAAACTCTTCTATTTTACAAGTCTATTAGCTGGATTTAGAGCAGTTTTTTTACTGATTTTGTGTACGATTATTGGGTGTTTTTGGAATTTTGATTCTCTGGTAGAATGTTAAGTTTGTCTATGTGTTGACAGTTTTCTGCTGTTTAAATTTGTTTTGAATTGTATGAGTTGTTAAAATTTCTTCAGAATTTTGGTCTTTCTCTTGTAAGTAACTCCAACTCTTGAGTATTCAAAATCCAACTTTGAATCCAGTCTTGGTTAAACTCTATAGAAGTATGGCCTTCATTCAATTCTTCATTGCTGTGAATGCTTTTTTGTCTTTTTTTTTTTTTTTTTTTCAAATCTTGAACCATTAATTAAATTTTCATAACTTTTTTCGCGCACATCATATATCAAATTCAGAACATTTTTCTCAGCTGTATCCACCTGTAGTTTTTGTTGACAGATAATTTTACTTCTGATTTTGACTTTCCTAATATTTGAAGCTTTCAGGCGAAAATTTGAAGCTTGGAATTTTGCAGGTGGTTTCAATATTCTATAAATTTCAGTATCCTGAAAAGATTTGGATAGTACAAGGATGGGGAATGGAAGCCCTACACCAATAAAGGAGAAGAAGTCACAAAAATTCGAAAATCTCTTGGATGAAAATTCTCCTCTGTTGCCTAGAAATCAAGAGGACGTGGAACATGTTAATGGGTTTAATGGAGCTTCCTTTGCTGGGGTTGTGTTTAATTTGTCTTGACAAACATCATTGGAGCAGGAATCATGGCTCTGCCTGCGACAATGAAGGTTTTAGAGCTCATTGTTGGAATTGCTCACAGGGGTTGTGTTTATGATCTTCTTCGTTGCATTCCTCACAGGGCTTCAATTGAGATGCTCCTCAGGTTCAGCAAAGCTGAGAAATCAGTTACTTACGGACGAGTTATGGGCAATGCCTTTGGAAGAACTGGAAAGATAGTGCTGCAGATTTATTATGAAGCATCTCTGTAAATCATTGACACAACCCGGACCCAAATAATATTATACCATCCTTATTTCTTTATGAGAATTTAAGGTTTTAAATTAGTAGTAAAATCAGGACTTCTCCATTCCTCTTAAAATCTCTCAACCAACTCTAGTAGGATTGTGTTATTCATTTAGAAATTTATCAATTTAATTGGTATTTCGAGGTTTCAGTTCCCCTCCAAAGAATTGAAGGAGGTGTCGAGTTCCCTCAAATGTTCAGCCATTTTCTTTTATAGTGTGGATTGTAAATGTCTTCATAAGGCACCCCTTTTTTCGTCACTAAAATTATATCTCTTGAACTCTGCTAGGCACTTTTCCTATATTCTTTTAAAGAGTGTCGAGGTAGATTATGGATCTATAACCAGAAAGACAAGTGGTCAACCTTGACCTCATCAAATGCTCGTTTGCTTATCACTTATTGGGGTCCCATGATTACATCTTCGAAAAGACAAAGGCCCTTGCTTTGAATGTTATCAATTTCTTCTTGGGATCCAAATCTGATAGCAAACCAACCTTTAACAATCACCGAGATGGGAGGCGTCTCAAGATTTCCCCAGTTGGCTTTCACATTCCTTTGTAAGTCTTGGATGATCATTCTCTTCTTTGGTATTAGATAGTCCACATGGTGAAAATGTCTTCGTTGTCGGTTTCTTCTCTATCATCGTCACACTCTAATATCACATATTTGAGCTGCCTTGGCATCATGGTTTAATTCCAACCCTTAATAATTACCCCAACTAGCAGCAGGTGCTACTTCTAGAGCCTGGGGAGTGCAAACTCGCATTTTCTATTGTCTATTGTCCTTTGAGGGGATCTTCACAAATCTCGTGATTTGAAGATCGTTTGACCAAGTCATTGGCGTCCAAAGCATTAAAGAAACATGTCACATATATGAGGCTTATTAATTTTCCATGATAAGGATTGTTTATTCATATACGTGTTGGGCCTAGGTCCAGCCCAATAAGGGCTTATTTTGAAGTTTATGTGTTTCTAGAGGGGCAATATGGTCCTTCAAAATCTTAGCACATAATCCTTTTGAAGCCCTAATCTTTAGCAGAATGCAAGAGACACCATAACAGAGAGAGTGCAGAAATTCGTCCATAAAAAGAGGCTCTGCGCAGTATTTTTCAAACCGACGATCGGAGGTCGATCCGTGGTCCGATTGAGCTGATTTTTTGTCAG
Source organism: Litsea cubeba (assembly GCA_012931725.1). Lineage (NCBI taxonomy): Eukaryota > Viridiplantae > Streptophyta > Magnoliopsida > Laurales > Lauraceae > Litsea > Litsea cubeba. Next base: position 43,799,212 of record CM022954.1, read on the forward strand.
CAGGATCCTGACTCAATCGCTCTACATTCTGAACGGTTGATCTGTCATTTGAGATCTCTACGTCAGATTTCTGTGTCCATTTCAGAGGACGTTTTTGGGTGAGATCTTCCCATTTCTCTCTTGTTGTCATTTGCTTTATCTTCACTTATATTTTGTGGATTCCATTGTTGTTGGAGTTAAGGAGGTTTTGTACCTTGCTAGTGTTAGGTTTTGTACCTAAACATTCTAGTGAAGATTTGGTGGACTCCAAGAAAGGTCCCGTGGTTTTTATCCCTCTCTTGAGGGAGTTTTCCACGTAAAAATTGTTTTAGGTTGTTTGTGGTTGATTGGTGATACTTTATTTGTGGTTTGCATATTCTTCCATTGCTTTTGTTCAATTGTTCCTCACAGGTTCACCCAAGGGGGGAAAAGGTATTTGTTGTTTCCAAGAATTTTCCCATCAAAGTGGTATCAGAGCGCAAGGTTCGCCTTTAAGGTGTTTGATAAAATTCTTGTGTGAACAATGGAACAAAATTTGAACAGAATGGTTAGTTTAAATGGAAGAAATTATCATGTTTGGAAGGGTAAGATGGAAGACCTTCTGTATGTGAAGCGTTGGCATCTACCGGTGTTCGGTGAAAACTAACCCGATAATATGACCGATGTCGATTGGGCTCTTGAGCATAAAGTGGTGTGTGGGTTCATTCGACAATTTGTGGATGATAATGTTTTGAATCACATTAGTAAAGAATCACATGCTAGGACTCTATGGAATAAGCTTGAGTCATTGTATGCAAGGAAAACCGGCAACAACAAAATGTATTTGATAAAAACAATTTATGAGCTTGAAATATAAAGATGGTTAATCTATGTCCGATCATTTGAATGAGTTTCAAGGAGTGATAGATTAACTTTCAGCCATGAATGTTAAATTTGAAGATGAGTTACAAGGACTTTGGTTACTTGGTACTCTACCGGATTCTTGGGAGACATTTCGTATGTCATTAAGTAACTCTGCTCCTGATGATATTGTCACCATGGAATTTGCTAAGAGTGGTGTTTTGAATGAGGAGATGAGAAGAAAATCTCAAGGTTCTGCATCCCATTGTGAAGCTTTCATTACCGAGAGTAGGGGGAGAAGTCAGAGTAGAGGTTCGAAAGGTAAAAGCAAGAGCCGAAGCAAGTCAAGGTCATGGCAAAAGAATGTTGAGTGCCACCATTGTGGCAAGATGGGTCATATTAAGAAAAATTGCTTCAAGCTGAAAAGAGAGAAGAAAAATGGTAGTGACAACAATGAAAAGAAGGATCATAATCAAGATGATCGGGTTGCCGCTGTCACTGAAGAACTTGTCATTGTTTGTTATGACAATAATGTGAATTTTGCTTGTAATGAGACAAGTTGGGTTATTGATAGTGGAGCTTCGCTTCATATCACCTCAAAGAATGAGTTCTTTACTTCCTACACGCCGGGAAACTTTGGCACTTTGAAGATGGGCAATGATGGCTTGGCCGAAGTTGTAGGTGTGGGAGATGTGTGCTTGGAGGTCAGTAATGGAACAAGGCTTGTTCTCAGAGATGTCAGACATGTACCGGATATTCATCTGAATTTGATTTCGACTGGGAAGCTTGATGATGAAGGGTTTTGTAATACCTTTGATAATGGACAGTGGAAGCTCACCAAAGGCTCATTAGTTGTGGCTAGAGGAAAGAAGGATTCTTCTTTGTATTTGATGCAGGCCAAGATTTTCAAGGGTATTTGTAATGCTGTGGAAAATGAGAATGCATCTGAGTTATGGCACAAGCGACTTAGTCACATGAGTGAGAAAGGCATGGGCTTATTAGCTAAGAAGAATTTACTCCATGGAGTGAAGAGTGCAAAGCTTGAGAAGTGTGTGCATTGTTTGGCAGGAAAACAGAGAAGAGTTTCATTCAAAAGTCGCCCTCCTTCTAAAAAATCAGATTTGTTGGAATTGGTACATTCAGATGTTTGCGGTCCAATAAAACCTCTAACACTTGGTGGTGCAGCTTATTTTGTGACCTTCATTGATGACCATTCAAGAAAACTTTGGGTTTATTTCTTGAAGACGAAGGACCAAGTGTTAGATGTATTCAAGCAGTTTCAAGCTTCAGTAGAGAGACAGACAGGAAAGAAGTTGAAATGCATCCGATCAGATAACGGTGGTGAGTACATTGGACCATTTGATGAGTATTGCAGACAACAGGGTATTCGACATCAAAAGACACCTCGTAAAACACCTCAGTTGAATGGTGTGGCAGAAAGAATGAACAAAACATTGGTTGAGAGAGTAAGGTGCCTGATTTCAGATGCCAAATTTTCAAAATCTTTTTGGGGCGAGGCTTTGAATACAGTGGCACATGTTATTAAGTTATCTCCCATTGTTGCTTTGGATGGTAATGTGCTGGACAGAGTTTGGTTTGGCAAGGATATCTCCTATGATCATTTAAGAGTATTGGTTGCAAAGCTTTTGTTCATGTTCCAAGGGATGAGAGGTCCAAGTTGGATGCCAAGACGCGAGAATGCATTTTTCTTGGCTATGGTTCTGATGAGTTCGGCTACAGACTTTATGATCCAATTGAGAAGAAAATTGTGAGAAGTAGAGATGTAGTATTTGTTGAAAATCAGACCATAATGGATATTGAAAAGGCAGAGAAGACAATTTTCCAAGATTCTGATATACCGATTGAGCTTGACTCGGTCCCATCCATCGAGTTGCAGAGACAGTTGCATGATCAGATTTATGATGGTACTCGGTATGATGTTCATGATCAGATTCAGGATCAAACTCAGAATGACCAGCATGGTATAGATGATAGTGATGCTCAGGTTGGTGATGCTGTTGATGTTCAGCAACATGCACCTACCGTTCTACCAGCTACCACCTTAAGAAGGTCTATCAGAGACCGCCATCCATCCACTAGATACTCTCCTAATGAGTATGTGCTACTGACTGATGCAGGTGAGCCTGAAAGGTTTGAAGAAGCAATGGAGGATGTGAACAAGAATCAATGGGTTGATGCAATGGAAGATGAGTTAAAGTCATTGCATGACAATCATACCTTTGAGTTAGTGACAGTGCCTAAGGGTAAGAGAGCTTTGAAGAATCGATGGGTTTATAGATTGAAGCATGATGAGAATACTTCACTTCCTCGATACAAAGCTAGATTGGTTGTTAAGGGTTATAGTCAGAAAAAGGGAATTGACTATGATGAGATCTTCTCACCCGTTGTGAAAATGTCCTCAATCCGAGTTGTTTTGGGACTGGCAGCTAGTCTTGGTCTTGAGGTTGAGCAAATGGATGTGAAGACTGCTTTCCTTCATGGTGATTTGGAGGAAGATATATACATGGAGCAGCCAGAGGGTTTCAAAGTGGAAGGTAAAGAGAACTATGTTTGTAAGCTAAAGAAAAACCTATATGGTTTGAAGCAAGCACCGAGACAATGGTATAGAAAGTTTGAGTCTTTTATGGGAGAGCAAGCCTATAAGAAGACCACTTATGATCATTGTGTTTTTATGAAGAAGTTCTCCGAAGATGACTTTATCATTTTACTGCTTTATGTGGATGACATGCTTATAGTTGGTCAGAATGCTACGAGGATTGAGAAGCTAAAGCAAGATTTGAGCAAGTCTTTTTCAATGAAAGATTTGGGGCCGGCTAAGCAAATCCTTGGTATGAAGATCAGTCGCGACAGAAAGGCCAAGAGGTTATGGTTGTCTCAAGAGAAGTACATAGAGAAAGTGCTTCAAAGGTTCATATGGATAAAGCTAAAGTGGTAAGCACCCCTCTTGCTACAACAGTTTAAGCTTAGTAAGAAACAACATCCATCAAGTAAGAAAGAGAAGGAAGACATGAAAAGAGTTCCTTATGCATCAGCCGCGGGTAGTTTGATGTATGCAATGGTTTGCACAAGGCCAGACATAGCTCATGCTGTTGGAGTAGTTAGTCGGTTTACTTCAAATCCAGTAGAGAGCATTGGAATGCAGTGAAATGGATTTTAAGATATCTCCGAGGCACTTCTAGTGTGAAACTTTCATTTGGAAGTGAGAAGCCAATTGTTGTTGGGTATGCTGATTCAGATATGGCAGGGGATGTTGATACGAGGAAATCTACTTCAGGTTATATGATTAATTTTGCAGGGGGAGCTGTGGCTTGGCAGTCAAGATTGTAGAAATGTGTGCCTTATCTACAACAGAGGCTGAATTCATTGCAGCAACCGAAGCATGCAAGGAGTTGCTTTGGATGAAAGGGTTCACGAAGGACCTTGGTCCCACTCAAGAAAAGTATGTGTTATTTTGTGATAGCCAAAGTGCTATACATCTTGCGAAGAACTCCACTTTTCATGCGAGATCGAAACACATCGATGTGAGGTATCATTGGGATACAAGACACATTAGAGGCCAAAGAGCTGGAACTCGAGAAAATACACACCGAAGACAATGGTTTAGATATGATGACAAAGGCACTTCCGAGAGAGAAGTTTGAGTTTTGTCGGCATCAGGCCGGCATGGATTCCACTTGAGGAGTTAGTGTTGGAATCTCCCTCATTGGGCTGGAGGAGGAGATTTGTTGGGCCTAGGTCCAGCCCAATAAGGGCTTATTTTGAGGTTATGTGTTTCTAGAGGGGCAATATGGTCCTTCAAAATCTTAACACATAATCATTTTGAAGCCCTAATCTTTAGCATAATGCAAGAGACACCATAACAGAGAGAGTGCAGAAATTCGTCCATAAAAAGAGGCTCTGCGCAGTATTTTTCAAACCGACGATCGGAGGTCGATCCGTGGTCCGATTGAGCTGATTTTTTGTCAGCAGGTTCGTGACTCATCGCTCTACATTCTGAACGGTTGATCTGTCATTTGGAGATCTCTACATCAGGTTTCTGTGTCCATTTCAGAGGACGTTTTTGGGTGAGATCTTCCCATTTCTCTCTTGTTGTCATTTGCTTTATCTTCACTTACATTTTGTGGATTCCATTGTTGTTGGAGTTGAGGAGGTTTTGTACCTTGCTAGTGTTAGGTTTTGTACCTAAACATTCTAGTGAAGATTTGGGTGGACTCCGAGAAAGGTCCCGTGGTTTTTATCCCTCTCTTTGAGGGAGTTTTCCACGTAAAAATTGTTTTGGGTTGTTTGTGGTTGATTGGTGATACTTTATTTGTGGTTTGCATATTCTTCCATTGCTTGTGTTCAATTGTTCCTCACAGGTTCACCCAAGGGGGGAAAAGGTGTTTGTTGTTTCCAAGAATTTTCCCATCAATACGCTGTTGGGATTCATCAAATCTCAGTTGATGTTTCAAGTTTTGTTATGACAATCTCATATTCTTACTGTATGTTTCCAAAAAATCTTTTTCTGCTCTTAAAGGTCATTTTGTATTGAAACAAAGAAAACAAACAAAAGCATGGCAAGTCCACAACAATCATGACTAAGCCTCCAACGAACAAAGCAAAAAGGACCCTGAAATCCAAGAAGAAACCTATACAGAGCCAAAAAAAAAAAAAAAAAAACAGAGCAAGAATAGACTTTTAAACTTAGATAGCAGGTCTGAAAGCTAATTAAGGAAAAAGAGGAGCAATAGGTGCTACGCTCAGCAAAAGGGCATCAATTGCTTTTCCTAAGTAGGCGTTGAAGGAGAAGATAGAGTTGTTGCCTTTGAATGCGATCTCGGAGGCTATTGACCATCTTTGTGATGTGCTCAAGAAGTTGAGATTTGATTCGAGGCAGGGAGGTGTTGGAAATAGGGTGGGCCTCTATGATAGGTTTCAAAAACTTTTGACCCACTTGATGCAAGGATCAACTATCTAGAAGGCTATAAAACCCAATCCAAGAAGTAAACCCTCAATCTCAGCCATCATGATAAGTAAATACAATCTATTTAGAAGATAGAAATAGCAACTAATAAGCATCCATAATAATCTACAACATGCAAGGAAGTGGATTATACCTTTGGAGCTCGGTTGTGCTCTAATGGAGAAGTTGCGTCTTTCTTTGATAATGAAACTCTTTCACTAATCAAATAGGGATCTCCAAGACCTCTTGATCTTCTACGCTATGACCTGTATCAGATTTTCCTTTTTCTCAATGGTAGGATCTTCAAGAGAAAACTACTAGGAACTCTAGAGAGGAACTAGAAAGAGAACTAGAAGAGGGAGAGGAGAAAGAGCATGTGCAACTCTTCCACAAGGGGGCCTTGGGCGTGAATCCCAATGCTATGGAGCATACATGGACGTCCAGCCTTCCTCTCCTCTATTTATAGCTTTTGCAAGCCCCACTTACTAATTTCCATTAGAAGTCTTACTTCCAAATAATTAGTAACTATCTCTTCTTAATTAAAATAGAAGTCTTAACTATCTCTTCTTAATTAAAATAGAAGTCTTACTTCCATTAATTAATTAGTAACTTATCATATCATAATTAGAAGTCTCACTTCAAATATGGTTAGTAACTTTCCAATTCCTTTCTAATTAAAATAGAAGTCTCACTTCTACTAAAATTAGTAAGTCTGCTATTACCACTATTAGAAGTCTTATTTTAAATAAAAATAGTAACTTTCCTTTTAGAGTTCAACTAGAATTAGATACTTTCTAATAATAGGGCTAACGTGGGGACCACTAGGGATTCCTTAGAAAGTTGACTCCAACTGGGACACGCGACCCCATATCTCATGTGTAATTCGGGCCCACAGTTAATTGCAAATAACTCCATTATATAAATGCAATTGAACTCCAGTCTTAGGAATATTACATATAAGACCCTAAACTTCCACATTACCACAAGTAGACCCCTCTATCAATATTCATGGATCAATTGGACCTGTCTTCCAAAATAGATCCATATCGTATTATCCTTGAGCCCCAATTAATTACAATGATCATGATACCTTTCCAATTAACTCTTAATCGGAATGGGTGCGCACTTACCAATGATAAATCCATCAATTGGCACAAGGGGATATTAGAGATAGATTCCATCTTGACCATTGAATGTTCCAATAGCTCTACTACCACGTATCCAAATCACCGAGGTGTGGACCTACAGTTGGCCTCACTCATTGGTGACTCAAAGCAAATGAATAGATAGAAACTTGAGTTCATTAATGTCTTAGGATTGAGAGCCTATTGCTAGGGAATTATGAGAGCAGACCTTAAAGTAAAGACAGTGTTTATAAGGTGCTTCTCATGGTCCTTCAATACATCCAATGTACCAGCACTATAATCCAGAATCTTCCATTCTGATGATCGAGACAAATCACACTATCTCATAATGATCAAAGTGCTGCAACCTTATCAGTATGAGATGTCCAGTCTCATCACTAGTTATGATAATATTTAAGTATAAGATTTGTCACACATGTCTCTCGTATGTGGATCTCATCCATACACATGTGTTACATCTAATATACTTGTCGACTCCGGTTCATCTCATGAACCATCATGTCATTCGTATTGGTTATGTGCATATATATAATAAATCACAATTCATCTCATGAAAGGAAAGCATGAATATACTGATAAATAAAAAAATTAATCAATTTATTATATCATTTATTGGATTGAGTCCATAAAACTAACAGGAGGGGCTATAATTGTTGAGCTTTGAGTCGTCAATGAGGTGGAAGAAGACCACTTTTTCTACCAATATTATCTTTATCCTTAAAAAAGAGCTATAATTGAGAGCCTGCCGAGAGAGTGGGTGAACATGGAGACCCATTTAAAGAAAGAAGCCACTTCCACAAATGAGTAGCCATTCCGCATTCAAAGAAAATGTGTTAATCAGATTCCTCGTTGGAGTGACAGATATGACATCTCGATGCTAAGGAGAAACATTTAGATTTTTCTCAGATTTCAATCAGAGTTTTCCTTTTTAACCGACATCAAATCATGCAGGAGAGTCTCGGATGGATGAAGGTGCTCCACACCAATTTAACCCAAGGAACTACAGGTTCCAGAGAACGAACAAGGTTCCAAGCTTCCAAAAGAGAGAACTGCCTTCATTGTTGCCCGCCCTTAGCCAAATCATCTTATCATGAATTCGATTCACTGTGCTTCGCAATTGGATCTGATGAGCATGCTATAAGAATTGTTGGCTGTAAGAATTGTTGGAGGGGATAGGGAATGTCATGCCCCCAAAAGTGAAACCGGGGTTAATGCGTGAGATTAGGGCTAATTAAAATTTTTCAACATAGATAACAACACTTAGCCCCAATCGTGTCCCATAGGATCGAAGTCCGCGGTGAGGTATAAATATTTCCTCGGTAGTCATAAAACACAGCGGAACATCATGATTAACAAACGGTACGATATAACATTTCAGAGTATGCATATCTTTATTTTCTATAATTTAAGTTTAGCAAAAGATAATAAAAGTATATTAATTAATGGCTTCTATCTAAACCTAAGCCAAAAGAGAATAAATATAAACTAACCAAAGTATGAAGGCACTCGTGTGCTGGTCACGACGATAATACTGTCGACACGCAACTCGTACTCGCCATCAGGCTAAACTACCTGAAGCAACGCCTCCACTTTCCCAAAGGGTAAATCTACTCGGTACCTATGCACCAAGAGTAGCATCGTCAACACGACGGATGGTAAGCAATATATATATATATATAAATGACAACAAGATATGCATATCGAATCAGAGTAGACAAGAGACAAGATCAATAGAAACATATGCATTTCAGACATAAGAAATACATAGATACGACTCATAAATAATCTAATATAAACATCTAGCAAGATAGGCCGTCCACATCAGCTAATTACCATGGGGATATTGCCCTCCCATGCTCATATTGAGTTGTGGTTGGAAAACCAAGGCACAGGATATACCTGGCAACAAGGCACAGGGTTAAAAGCCTGGCAACAAGGCACGAGTGTGAACTCGGTAACAAGGCACGGGAATGACCCGGCAAACAAGCAAGATATCAAGTAACAAGTCGTACTGCGCAGACGTTCATCAAGGTCCTCACACAGATCGTGCCCCATCTGTGTTGGGCGATATACAGCTAAGTGGTGCCTGACACAAGGATTTCTAGACAACAATAGTGAGGGGCTAGGCTTTCTTGCGTGAACAAGATTCATCAAAAAATAGAGAGACTACTTGTCATTTATCAAATCAAGAGATCAAGAAATACAAGCAAGCTTCTTCAATATCAATACCATCAATTTATCAATACCATAAGTAGTCCTCATCAAGCTTTTACAATCAATCATCAAGAACAAGGTAAACAAGACAATAAGGGGATCATAGGTCATCATCTAGGTTCATCAAGTAATCCCAAGTAAAACAAGTAAACGAGGCTAGAGAACATGTACAAAACATGTAGATAAGTACCAGACGGTACAGTTCAGAATCAGAAGCGATAAACAATTCAATCCTAGGTACAATGTTATTACTGTGATCTCGTACAACTCTATTCAGTCAACGAAAGGAATAAGGTTCGCGATACCCGAATAAACAATCTTCGTGCATAGATATAAAAGAGGGTATCCCGTTGTCCCGTACCATTCAAGATTGATATAAGTTGAACAACCGAGAAAACAGGAATAACGACGAGAAAATGCATGCCTGAAACATTCCTCGTATTAAGTCAAATGAGTCCAAAAGGTAGCCAAGGTTCCATACAAGTCCAATAGAAAAAGAGGTCAAAAGGACCCTTTAAAAGGTTCCCAGCAGTTGTCCAGGTCGACCCCAACCATGGTCGGTCGACCCCCCCCCCCCCCCCCCCACAAGGAAGGCTCGGTCGACCGAAAGGTCAACCTCCTTCATGTTTGGTCGACCGAGACCCAAGTTCGGTCGACCGACAGTTGTAACCAATAAATAGGAACAGTAAAATGATCAGGTGCTAGGCGCACCTGATCCTGTGTCTTCGATCGACCGAGCCCCTGGGCCGATCGACCGAGTACACTACAGTTACCGAACACCAATTCTGTAACATATGTGCAAATGGTCCAATCCCTATCCCATAATCCCTGAAACTTGTTCCTGATGGACCAGTGCATTTTGCCTGGTTCTACTGGGGTCGGTGGACGTGGGAGTCCGTTTGGGTCCGACCCTTTCGTTACCGGGGGGCAGAGGAATGCATCAACATTTCATTTGTGTGGGTGTGCCAGATTTTCTATTTTATTTGGAATTGCAAGTAGTGATCCGGAGATCAACCTTCGCAAGTAAAAAGGAAATCAGCTTCTTTCAAGTTTTTCATTGCACATATATTTAAGAAAAGAGACATTTTCTTGATTTGCCGTGAAAGGCGATTTTTTGGCATTTATAGCCGATTTTTGGCGTTTATAGCCGATTTTGGCGTTTATAGCCGATTTACAATCCTTATCAATAATGAAATACAAGAGTTGTGATTTTTGTCTCTTTTGAAAAAATACAAACTACAATGAAAAGCAAGAAAAGGAGGATCTAACTTCTTAGGAGATTGTGGGAGACCCGTTCAGATTGACGGTCGCAAACCATATGTGGACTTCGCCATCATCCATGCAGATGAGAACAGATGATGCTATTGATTCGCTTGGCTTGGCTATAACCTCAGGTTTTTAGAGGACAAAGACGAAAAAGAGGTCCTATGTCAAATAAAAAACCAAGTAGACAGGCTGAAAAGCCACGTTTAAGCCATTGGAGGCAGAAGGAGAAGGCAAGGACCTTAGGGGGTACCCCCCCAAGGGACTTTTGTCACCTTGTAGCGGTGGTCGGTGTAGAACTTCCACAGAGTCTTTTCTTGCTTTCTCTGGATTTCTGTGCTTTTTTCTGATTTGGGATCTGTCTTGTTTTTTCGATCTCGAATTCTTTGGAATGCTCTCCTATTTATAGGCTTTTAGGTAGCCATTTAGGAGGATTTATGAGCCTTAATTTCATAAAGCTACATAAAGGGAGGAGTTACAAGATTGAATTCTTTATTTTGTAACTCTTTTTTCTTGGCTTCTGATTGGCCGGAAGAGATTGAAGGCATTTAATCGCCTTTAATCGCCATGATGGGAGGAGTTTCATGGGTTAAATGCCATGAATCAATTGACTTGTAACTCCCGGATGCTTGCTTCTGATTGGGCCGTCCAAGGAAATGGATTAATGACTGTAATAAAGCTAGTCAATTAATCGCAGTAAGTGGTCACCGAGCAGTTGAAGAGTCGCGGGTCGTGCCGCGTCTTTGGGATTCTTCTGGTGATGATCATCGATTGATCTTCATGTAGATCGACATCGGATGACCATGTAACTTCAGGTATTGGTTGCCAACAGCGGGTCGGTGCCATCTGTCCTATCGATTTCTCGATCGGTCGGGTAGAAAGCACACTTTTTTTGTTGACCGAGTTGGCGATCAATGTTGATTTTCGATACTCTTGATGATTGACCCGTGATTTTGAGGATGTCAGAGGATTTGATGTCTCAAAAGTATGAATTTTAGAAAATACCAGAGGTCAGAACGCTTCGAATCGCGAAAAAAAGGGCAAAAAAAAACGGGGTTTCCAGGGGCCCTCCTGGAGACCCTGGGGGGTTTTCCCCCCTCTTTCCCGTTTTGTGTCCGTTTTTGCTGTTTTTTTATTCTTTTTTCTTCTGTATTTTTCCTTGAAATTTTTTATCATTTATTGGTCTTATTTTCCTGTAAAAAACCTGATGAGAATCCTTGCATTTTGTTTTGCAAAGTTTCCAATTTCCTGAGAAAAGCCGAAGACTTTGTCGCGCAGAGCTGCCGATTTTCCGTCAGAAGCTAAAACTGGGTCAAACGATGTCGAAATGACCTCAAATCTGGGTGAAGCCTGCTGAGCAATAAATAAGACCAATTATAGGCTTTTGTTTGAGTTTTGAAGCCGTTTGGGGTCCTATCACCAGTAGACTTGCTTTTATCGCGATGAAGATGTCGGGGCTTGATGTGCGGTCAACCGATGTCCGATTAACTTGAAATTTGACACGGAACCTATTGGAGTCATTTTAAGATGATCCACAGGCTCTGTCTTGGAAACCATGGTCCCGGGGAGCTTCGCGGCCGAGAAGCTTGATTTGGCTTCCGAGCATCAAAGTATGGTCCAATGTTGTCGAAATGACCTGAAACTTGACGTGTAGCCTTTTATAAGAATTTTGAAGTCGTCCATGTGCTCTATCTAATGAGTGATGGCCTTGGAGGTTTTCACCACCGAGAGGCTTGATTTAGCTGTTCGAGGGTTGATGTAGGGTCAAAACGTTGTCGGTTTGACTAGGAACTTGACGTGGAGCCTTTTGGATTTATTTTAGACGATCCATCGGCTCTGATCGAAGATTTGGTGCCTTCGATGCTTTCGCCGCCGAGAGCTCCTTTTCAGCTGTCAGAGAAGCGAAGTTAGGCCAAATGATTTTGAAATGGCCCGAAACTTCTTGTGTACTCCTCTTTTGGCTGTCTTGAAGGATCTTGCAGTTTTTGTTTGATTTGACAAGATTTGATTTTTTGGAAGTAGCATTGCCTATTTATGGCAGGTTGCGACTTCATACAGTTTTCTGGATCTTGATGAAGCAAAGTGACATTTTTGGTGTCAACAGTTCCATAACATTTCAATGATAAAACCACATCAATTCAGGTTCCATAAACCTATCAATCTATCCATTTCATTTCCAATCCAATTCATTTGACAATTAACCCAAATTATCATGTTTTCAATCAAAGTTAATCAAGATTAGAGCATTGGGTTATCTAGACATATTCAATCATCATTTCAAGGAAGAAACAACATATCAAAGCATAAACATATAGATTAACTTGCCTTTGGTTGAAATGCCCAAATCCACAAATCTAGCTCAAAGCCCAACAAACCAAACCTAAGGGATAATTAGCAAAGTAAAGCTAAATTAAAACATAAATCAATGGGAAGCTCTAAGCTACTAAACACACTACTACAACCCAAGTATATTAACCCAATTCTAAGGGAAAGAAGAGCTTACCAAACAAATGGGTGGAATGAAGTAGTGGCTGGCAATTGGGGGATGAGAAGCTTGCGGGGTCCACGCAGAGATGATGATGATCGGAGGTTGTGGGGCCCACTTGATTGGTGGCCCACTAAGTTGGTGGTGAAGATGCTCGTGGCCCACTGGGCAAGGGAAATGGTGAAGACAGAAAGTAAGAAAGAGGAGAACAAGGAGAAAGGATTAAAGAGAGAAAATGGTGAGATGGGGGGGGGTGAGGAAGTCAACCGATGTTGACAGTGAGTGGAGTGGAGTGGAGGTGAGGAGAGATGAGAGAAAAGAGTGAAACAATGAAGGGGAAAAATGGGGAAAACAGAGAGAGAGAAAGAAATGGAGAAATAGAGAGAGATGGAGTGGGTTGGGTTTCACCGGGGATGGTGGTGGCCGGCGGCGACGAGGTGGCTCCGGGACAGTGGGGCGGTGAGGTGAGGTGAGGTGAGTGAAAGAGAAGAGCTGATATGAGAGATGAGATGAGAGAATGGAGAAAGGAGAAGAGAGAGGAGAAAGAAGGGTTGGACGGCAGTGGTGGTGATCGGAGGCGGCGTGGTCCGGCGGCGTGAGGCAGCAAGCCGTGAGGGAGGGAGAGAGAACGAGAGAGATGAGAGAAAGAGAGGAAGGGGGGGCTGCTGTTGTGGTGAGGAGTGAATGAAAAGAGAGGAAGAGAGTTTGACCTAAGTAAAGGAAAAGGGAGAAATGGGTGATGAGATGGGTGAGATGTTGCACGTGGGTTAAGGGGTGGGGTGTGATGAGAGTGAGATGAGTGAGGTGGGGCTCACATGGGATAAAGGTGGGGTAGGGTTTGACTTTAGGAAATTAATAAAAACTTTAGGTGGGTTCGGGTCAGGTCCGGTTTTGGGTCGGGTTCGAGGGTCCGGATCTACCCTGTGTGGGGAGATTTTCAAAGTTCCAGGATTACGCTAATCACGGCCATCAGATGGGACTAAGCATTCTCACGTGCCTCACGTGCCATCCGCGTGACATCCACGCGACACCAGACTCACCTCGGCTACCAGGCCAGAAGCCTCAGCCGAAGTCAGGCAGGTCTTGGCCGCTAGCACCGAGCTCGGCTACCCAGGTGCCCACCTCGGCTGGAAGCTTAACCTCAACCAAAGGAGCCGGGGCGGGAGCCGAAGCGATATAGAACCTCCACTCGTGCCCTAGCCCGCCACGCCATCAGACACGTGGAGGAATAGGGGCGCGAGCCAGTGAGACAGATGCGACATCCAGCCGTCCACAATCTTCGCCAGATCACTGGTAGGCGGCATCCATCCGGCTGAAGCCAAATCAGGGCAGGCCGCAGGGAGAGCCGATGGGTAACATCTACCCGCCAAAGGCGTCCAAACAGGATTTGGCCCCCAACAGGACGCATATAAAATGCGATGCGGGCTGATCCGACTGGCATTAAATGCAAAGTGGGCCTAGAACGAGACCGCATTTATTGCTTTGTGGGCCTGATGATGACGTCCTTATCAAATTCACGGAACCCACACCAAACTATTATCAAGCATATCCGTCCAAGTCTCTATAATATAGAAACCCCTTTCACAATGCATAAGGTACGCACAATCAAACCCTGAGAGTCGTTACCTCTGCCTCTCTTCTTCCTCTCCAGTCCTTTGTTCCAGTTTCACTTACTTAGGCATCAGAGAGCCTTGCGCCGCTCAGGCCAGGGTTCTCTGACGTTTGCTCTTCCCTTTCAGGCTTTCTGGCAGCAAGTCATCTTCATCATTTGGATAAGTCCTGTAAGGCACCCCGATTATTGTGGGTCATAATTTTTTTGCACCTCACAATTGGCGCCGTCTGTGGGGACGTACTATCCCAACCTTCCCAACCTTCTCAATCTTCCCAAAAACCATCGCCTCCGAAAGCTAGAAAACGCGGAGAGTGATTGGACCGCGCTCCCGATGCCCGGGTTCCTACCGAGGTCGGCGGACGTGGGAGTCCGTTTGGTTCCGACCCTTTCGTAACCGGGGGGCAAAAGGGCGTGCATCAACATTTCTTTTTTTGTGGGTGTGCCCAGATTTTCTATTTTACTTGGAATTGCAAGTGGTGATCCGGGGATCAACCTTCGCAAGTAAAAAGGAAATCAACTTCTTTCAAGTTTTTCATTGCACATATATTTAAGAAAAGAGACATTTTTCTTGATTTTGCCGTGAAAGGCGATTTTTTGGCATTTATAGCCGATTTTGGCGTTTATAGCCGATTTTTGGCGTTTATAGCCGATTTTGGGCGTTATAGCCGATTTCAATCCTTATCAACAATGAAAGACAAGAATTGTGATTTTTGTCTCTTTTGAAAAAAATACAAACTACAATGAAAAGCAAGAAAAGGAGGATCTAACTTCTCAGGAGATTGTGGGGGACTCGTTTAGATTGACGGTCGCAAGCCATATGTGGGCTTCGCCATCATCCATGCAGATGAGAACAGAGGATGCTATTGATTCGCTTGGCTTGGCTATAACCTCAGGTTTTTAGAAGACAAAGACCAAAGGAAGGTCCTATGTCCAATAAAAAAACCGAGTAGACGGGCTGAAAAGCCATATCTAAGCCATTGGAGGCAGGAGGAGAAGGCAAGGACCTTGGGGGGGGGTACCCCCAAGGGACTTTTGTCACCTTGTTGCGGTGGCCGATGTAGAACTTCCGCAGAGTTTTCTCTCTTTTTCCTTTCTCTGGATTTCTGTCTGTGTGCTTGTGCTTTTTTTCTCTGATTTTTCTGATGTCTTCTGATTGTCCTTTCTTCTTGGAGAGCCCTCCTATTTATAGGCTTTTAGGTAGCCTTTTAGGTGGGTTTATGGGCTTTTAATGTCATTAAGCCGCATAATGGGAGGAGTTACAAAATTGAATTGTTTATTTTGTAACTCCTTTTTCTTGGCTTCTGATTGGCCGGAGGAGATTGAGGGCATTTAATCGCCTTTAATCGCCATGATGGGAGGAGTTTCATGGGTTAAATGCCATGAATCTCTTGACTTGTAACTCCGAATGCTTGCTTCTGATTGGGCCGTCCAAAGAAATGGATTAATGACTGTAATAAAGCTAGTCAATTAATCGCATTAAGTGGTCGCCGAGCAGCTGATGAGTCGCGGGCCGTGCCACGTCTTTTGGAATTCTTCTGTCGATGATCATCGATGGATCTTCATGTAGATCGACATCAGATGACCATGTAATTCAGGTGTTTGTTGCCAACAGCGGGTTGGTGTCATCTGTCCTGTCGATTTCTCGATCGGTCGGGTGGAAAAGCACACTTTTTTGGTTGACCGGGTGGCGATCAATACTGTCTTTGATACTCTTGATGATTTACCCGTGGTTTTGGACGGATGTCAGAGGACTTGGTGTCCTCAAAAGCATGAATTTTGAAAGTACCAGAGGCTGGGCATCTCGAATCGCGAAAAAACGGCGAAAACCGGGGTTTCCGGGGCTTTCCCGGCGACCCCGGGGTCCATGGTCGCCGGCGACCCTGGCCCAGGGTCGCAGGGGCCCTGGGGGGGTTTTCCCCCTTTTTGGTCCCGTTTTGCGTCCGTTTTTGCTCTTTTTTTATTCTTTTTTCTCTGTACTTTTCTTTGACATTTGATCATTTATTGGCCTGATTTCTTTGTAGGAAACCTGATGAGAATCCTTGCATTTTATTTTGCAAAGTTTCCAATTTCCTGAGAAAGCCGAAGACTTTGTCGCGCAGAGCTTGCCGATGTTCTGTCAAAAGCTAAAACTGGGTCAAACGATGTCGGAATGACCTGAAATTTGGTGTGAAGCCTCCTGAGCAATAAATAAGACCAACCATAGGCTTTTGTTTGAGTTTCGAAGCCGTTTGGGGTCCTATCACCTGCAGACTTGCTTTTTGTCGCGATGAAGATGTCGCGGTTTGATGTGCGGTCAACCGATGTCCGATTGAACTTGAAATTTGACAGGGAACCTATTGGAGTCATTTTAAGATGATCCATAGGTTCTGTCTTGGAAACCATGGTCCCGGAGAGCTTTACCCGCCGAGAGGCTTGATTTGGCTGTCGGAGAAGCGAAGTTAGGCCAAATGATCTTGAAATGGCTTGAAACTTCTTGTGTACTCCTCTTTGGCTGTCTGGAAGAATCTTGCAGTTTTTGTTTGATTCTGACAAGATTTTATTTTTGGAAGCAGCATTGCCTATTTATGGCAGGTTTGCGACTTCATGTAGCTCTTTGGATCTTGAAAGGCAAAGTGACATTTTTGGTGTCAACAAATGCCCCCTCGAGGTACAAGCGGCGAGTTGCTTAACTTTTGTAGTCGATGTGCCTCGAAGAGATTTTTTGAAGGAGAGCCTGTGACTTGACCAAGAGTCTTTGAGCAATCTTTCTTTTGGTATTTGTAGCCTTTTGAGCTTCCAGGGGAATTTATGGTGGTGAAAGGGATCACGTACCATCTCGAGGCAAAGTTTTGAAGATGACATCAGGGATGTGGATTTGGGTTTTGACCTTGTGACCTAACAGGCTATATATGGCAGGTTAGGGGGTCAGGTTTGGTTTTGATCGTGTGACCCAACAAGCTGTATGTGGAATGTTGGGGGATCAATTTTGGTTTTGATCTTGTGACCTAACAGGCTGTATGTGGCAAGTTAGGGGATCAGGTTTTGGTTTTTGGTTTTGGTCTTGTGACCTAACAGGCTGTATGTGGCAAGTTAGGGGACCAGGATTTGGTTTGATTTTTGTGAAATGTCAATTTCAAGATTTTGGCTCAATTTGGTAGATGAGGCTGGATGGTTTGATTTTTGGAAGCTCATGGGGCTTGGAATTTTCTTTTGTATGGTCCAATCAACTCAAAAGAGGCATGGAACCATTTTTGTATGCTCTTGGTAAGAGGGATTTCTCTTTGACTAAAAGCCCAAAATTTTTTCTTCTTTTTTTTTTTTTTTTTTTTTGTGCCTAGGTGGTCAAACCTGGCTCATATGGGCTAACCCATGGGACCTTAAGCTTTTGAAATGGCTTAGATCTCATATGGTGTCATTTTTGTAAAGAATATCCGAAATATCTCATTTGGATAGAGAATATCTAAGAATATCTTTACTTGGAGAGAATCTCTCATGATCCCTTTATTTTGGGATAGAATATCTCAAGATATCTTTCTTTTGGGAAAGAATCCGTCATAGATTGATTTTAGGAGAAAATCTCTCAAGATCCCTTTATTTTGGGATAGGATATCTCAAGATATCTTTCTTTTGGGAAAGAATCCGTCATAGATTGATTTTAGGAGAAAATCTCTCAATATCCCTTATTTTGGGATAGGATATCTCAAGATATCTTTCTTTGGGAAAGAATCCGTCATAGATTGATTTTAGGAGAAAATCTCTCGATATCTCTTTCTTTTGGTAAGGTTACTAATTAGTAACACTTACCTCTTTCTTCTTTCCTTCTTTGGTTTGCTCTCCTCTATAAAAGCAAGGAGAAGGTTGGATCTCTTGCTCTTATTACTTTCTTTTGCACATAATCTCAAGAGGCCTTCAAGACCAAGAGCTTTTCTTCTTCAGATCTTCAAGAGTTTTCTTCTTCTTCTCCATCAATGGCTTCAAGTAAGTTCTTCTTTTTCAAGAAAACTCCATTGTAGGGAAAAAAAAAAGTTCTTCTTTCTTTTTTTTGTTTCTTTCTTTTTCTTTCTTTTCCACGTGTTTTTCCCCTTTTTTTTTTTTTTTTTTTTTTTACACGTGTTTTTTTTTTTTTTTTTTTTTTTTTTTTCATGTTTTTTTTTTTATTGTGGGGCCGTACGGACAGATCCGTACGGATCTGGCCGTACGGCCACGGGCCTGTGGGCCACGGCCTGTGGGCCAGCCCGTTTTTTTCTTTTTTTTTTTTTTTTTTTTTTTTTTTTTTTTTTTTTTTTTTTTCTTTTTCCTCCACGGGTTTGGTGAGAGAGTTTTCGTTCCGTTTTTGGTTGTTCTTCTCCTCCTTTTTTGTTTTAGAGAAAGTTTCCTTTTCGTTTCTTTCTTTTTTTTTGCCTCAGCATGAGAAGGAATTTTTTTCGAAAATCTAGATGTCATGCATGACGTTAATTGGTAATGTGAAACGGGTAGGCATGATGTGATTCATACCGGAAAAGTTGTGCAAGGTGGGAACTTGGAGCTCGCAGTGATGTGAGCCCTTCCTGATGTTGCGGAGACTTTAGGTTCGAAGTTTGGAGTTTTCGGAGCTCGCAGCGATGTTGAGCCCATCTTCAGAGCTTTCTATTTCTTTCGGAGATAGTTCCTTTTCTTCGGAATTGCCCCGTCATCATGTCAAAAGTTCGCCAGATTTTTTAGCGAGATTCTGTCATTTTGATGTTTGATCTTTTTCTTTCCATCCTTTTCAGGTGGTTCCTCCAGAGCGAACAAGGGTAAGAGCCTGCTACAAGCGTACCTCGTCGGTCTTCTAGATCTCTAATCCGGCCGTTCAGCAGGCTTTTCGAGAAGGTCCAGTATGTTGAAAGAAACCTGGAAGAGTGCGACTCCCTCAACAGAGATGAGATGAGGCAGCGACTGATCACTCTCAAGGGAGAGGAATTCTATAAGATTAATGGTAAGCAGTCGTCCATGGCTGATGGAAGATCAGAGCATTTTGCCCAAGCCTACCTTCTTCTTTGGTGATGCAGTCCCTGACGACATTACATACCAGAGGAGATCTTTTCAGTTTTCCTTCACAGCAGATGGTGAGAAGAAGACTGTTACTACCCGGTCGATGTTTGATCGCACCGTCTCGATTCTGAGCCTTGCCCCCACGTGCCCAAGAGGGAAGATCCTCCAAGTTGGGTGAGAAGGACAAATGTAATCAAGACCGGGGTTTTTGTCGGCGGTTCTCCTGGATATACGGAGAGGTCGCCGTTGACATGGACTTGTTGATGCCATCCAGCGGCTACCAGGGCTCTGATTATCCGTCGGTCGATTTGAGACCGGTGGGCCTTGGTATTTTCAGCGGTGACGGCAGCAATTGGATCAAGCCTTTTCGACTTCGAGGTCGTTTTCAATGCTGACTCCGAGTGGAAGTCGTGGACTGATCGCGTCCTGCTGATTGGTGGCGCCGTTTTGAAGGAAGCCGGGATTTTTGATGCGGTCCGCGCTTTTGGGGAGACCGTGATCTTTCCGACGAGGCCTTCATGGCTATGCTGGAGTCGTTCCTCCCTCAAACCAATACCTTCGTTGTGACGAATGGTGAGATTGTTTTTCCTTGAAGGAGCTGAGCGCTATTACCGGATTGCCCATCCTCGGCAAACTCTATGAGGAGTTTATGCCGATTGACAGCGTCCTCGAGGGGCAGTCTGAGGAGTTCAGGCTTCTATACTTTCAGCTCGTCGCCTTCTATGATTTTTTGAAGGAGAAGGGGGGTTCGAAAGTTAGATCCAGCAGTTGGAAGAGTTTTTGCTCTTCATTCCCCAACTTCTTTGATAGTAGGGAGCCTTCTGATAGCATGACCCAGGAAGCTGGAGCTCAGGATCCAAGTTCAAAGAAGATCTTGGCCATGCAAGAAGAGTTAAGAGATTTCTGTGCAAGTACAAACGCCATATGTCCTGACGTTGCACTGAGGAGAGATCTCGCTGTGTACCTCACTTATTGGCTTGGTGAGGCTATTTTTGCTGGAGGAGATGGAACGCACATCAGGCCGCATTGTATTTTCCCGGCTTGTCAGATGGCGTTTGGAGAGCAGCTTGCTTTGGTGCCTGCTCTTTACTCCTACCTGTGTACCGAACTGCAGGCTGCTGCTTTTCTAGTTCGGCTTGGGCTTCCCATGAATAGGGTATTTTCAGCCCATATCTTTTATTCGTGGTATGTATACCACTGTCCTGGCTTCCATCGGCTGGGTGCTGCACAGGATGATGATCCTCTGATGATTCGACTGGCTAAGGGCAAAGCCGTGTCCGAATCACTTTTGTTTGCCCGCATGAGGATCCGACGGTTCAGGGACGTCGAGATGGGGCAATCTTCAGTAAAGCTTTCTCCGGAGTTGCGGAAGAAGGCTTTTGATTTTGGTGCCTCCCGAGACTCTACCAGGGCGGGGTCGGGAAGGCATTATTCCTTGACAAATGCAGAGAGAGAGTGGCTTTTCAGCATACGTGTCGGCACAATGGTGTACCGCAGACATCTTTTCGTCGACATCCAGCCGTATGTACCTTCTCGCTTTGCTTTGCAGCTTGGCTTTTCTCAAGGCGTTGTTGGAGCGCCTTCAAGCATGGTGAAGCGCTTTGGAGGCTTACAGGACGGGAGAAATGCATGGGCTTTTTATAGTGCTGAAGACACTACAGCCATGATTTCTTATCCTGTGTTGCTGACTTCCCGGACTGCCGGCTTTGCGAAGTGGTTCGCGGAGAGCTTCTCGGCATATCGGGGACTTTCCAGGAAGGAGCTTGATGTGAAGCTGGTATCTGGAAAGGGCCTTGGAAAGTCGGATGGCATCCGGCGAGAGGAAGTTTGGGCCTTCCTTTCTGGAGAGAAGCACAAGATAGGCTTTCTCGGTGACCAGGGCGTCATCGGTTCTGAAGCTGTTCGAGAAATACCTGACGAGGCTTTGGAGCAGCTAGAACAGGAGGAAGCTGAACTTGGCGCTTGGATGCAGGCGGCACAGAGGCAAGCTTCCGTGGAGTCTACTGGCAAGAGCAGACCATCCAGTGATGAGTCAAGTGGGAAACCTGACTCTGACAGCGGGGCAGGTTCCTCTAAAAGCGAGCCCGCAGAAGTAAGAGGAGGAGGAGTCATCATAGTAGCAAGGGGCAACATGAGGACCCTCCTAACTTGGAAGTTCCTCTTACTATCAATGAGGATGTGCCAGTGGATGCTGACGAGCCTCCAGAGAAAAGAAGTCGAGAAGAAGAGACCGTCGGTGAAGGTATGATTCTTCCTTTTTCTCTTTCCATTTCTTTTCATGGGATTTTTCCATGTTATGATTTGCTTCTTGTTTCTGCTTTTCTCTTTTTTTTTTTTTTAGCAGAGGAAGACTTGGTGATGCCTGAGGTCCCAACCGATGAGGTGGTGATGGATCCTGTTGAGGCACCTGAAGAAGAACCGAGGGACTCTGGAGTAGATCCAGAATCTCCAATTGGTACGACTTCTTTTGCTCTCTTTTTTTTTGTTTGTGACTTGGCTTGCTAACACATTTTTTTTTGTCAGCTGACTTGCCACAGGGTTCTGATGACTTTGAACCATCGATGGACGCAAATGTTGATGATGCTTTCGATGAGTTCATGGAGGAAGAAAGTGTTCCGCCAGTCGTCGAAGAAGGTATTTTGTAGTTATAACTCTGATAATGATTTTCAAACAGGGTCATATTCATACCTTTTTGTGTTTCCTTTGCAGATTTTGAAGTGGCAGAGGAGGATCCGTTGCTTCCAGAGCAAGAGATGCCAGAGGTTGATCCAGAGGTAGAGATTCCCGGGACCAGCTCTGACAATATTGAGGAGATTCCTCGCGCTGAGATTCCTTCTCGAGCAGGAGCAGCTTCAGCTGGAAAGAGTTCTTTTGTTACTCTTTCGACAGATGATGACATGAGTAGCCGACCAACGGAGTTGGGCGAATCCTCAGCTGGGCCATCTCTTCTTTTTGCGAAGAAGGTGGTGGTGCGAGTTTGTGCGCTCTTGGATTGAGACTCTCCTTTCTGGGCACTTGGAAGTCGGATTTGGCATGATCCAGCATGTGCAGGAGATTCTCAGTGATGCTGAAGAGGCTGGTCTGGATGTCACAGGTGCCAGGGCGATCGTTGATAGGATCATTGCACTGGGTGACAAGTGGTTTGAGACCGTGAGTTTGGCTGATGACCAGTTCTTCAAGGAGATGTTCCTGGACCCTGCTGATAAGGCTAAGTCTGACCTAGATGAGGCTACAGAAAGCAGGAAGGTGGCAGTCCGAAAGAGGAATAGAGAAGAGGTAACCATCATCGAGCTGACACATGACCTTAACATCCTTGATAGGGAGGTCGATGAGGCCAGGAAACGTCTTGAGCTTCTGCAGGCACAAGTCGCTGCCAAGTGGACTGCCATAATAGAAGCTCGCGACAGGGAGAGTGTCCTGATTCACCAGGTTGCAGATGCCGAACGGGTTCTCAAAAGGAAGTCTGATGAGGATAAACAATGGCAAGCTGCTCGAGGTAAGCTTCCTGGTGTGAGAGAAGGGGTACAGCCCACTCCAGCATCTCATGGCAAGTTCCTGAAGAAGCGTGCCTTGGAATCCTTGACAGCTGAGGCTAAGAGTTTGCTTGGGGAGTTGAACTCTTGGCTGGAGATCATCTTTGATTGAGCTCCTGTATACAGAAACCATCCTTCTCTTTTTTTTGGTACCACTTGTATTTTTTTTTGGTACTTATTTTTTGTAGTGCTTGTGAACACTTTCTTTTTTTTTTGGTACCACATGTATTTTTTTTTGGTACTCTTTTTTTTGTAGTGCTTGTGAACACTTTCTTTTTTTTTTGTTATCCCTACGCTCACTTTAATCTTTTTGTAATAAAAGTAATTGCTAAATGGGATTGATTTATTTTTTTTTTGTTATCCCTACGCTTACTTGAATCTTTTTGTGATAAAAGTAATTGCTAAATGGGATTGATTTTTTTTTTGTTATCCTACGCTCACTTGAATCTTTTTGTGATAAAAGTAATTGCTAAATGGGATTTGATCAAAAGGTTGTCATTTTGTGAAAATCTTTTGTCAAATGATTGTTTGGCATGAAAGCCAGGTTTTTGTTTGTGGCATGGAAGCCAATTTTGGTGGCATTGATAGCCGAATTTGTTTTGTGGCATCTATAGCCGGTTTTTGGTGGCATTGATAGCCGGTTTGTTTTGTGGCATCTATAGCCGGTTTTTGGTGGCATTGATAGCCGTTTTTGAAATCCAAGTTTTTTTTTTTGTTTGTGGCATCTATAGCCAATTTTGGTGGCATTGATAGCCGGTTTGTTTTGTGGCATCTATAGCCGGTTTTTGGTGGCATTGATAGCCGGTTTGTGGCATTTATAGCCGGTTTGTGGCATTTTATAGCCTGTTTTGATGGCATTTATAGCCGGTTTGGTTTTCAAAAATGCAAGTATCGACTAAAAGTCGCCTCCCTGCTGAATGTTCTTGCAAGTATCGATGGAATGTCGCATCCTTGCTCATTCGGTTGCGAGTATCGATGGAATGTCGCATCCTCGCGGATTTGGGTGCAAGTATCGATGGAATGTCGCATCCTTGCTTTTCAAAAATTTTGGTTTTGCGGGTACTGACTTGATGTCGTTTCCCCACGATTTTTGAAATTTGTGGTTTTCTCGAACCTTTGGGTCATGGATATCAACTGAAATGTTGCGTCTCCACAGTTTTTTTAGGTTTTTTCGAACCTTTGAAATTTGGGTTGTGGATATCAACTGAAATGTTGCGTCTCCACAGTTTTGGATTTTGCAAGTATCGACGAAATGTCGCTTCCCTGCGATTTTGGAAGTGTCGAACGTGGTTCGCTTGCTTCCGATTTGTGCGAGTATCGATTAAGTGTCGCTTCCTCGCGGGTTTTTGAAAAACCATTTTTTTTTTTTTTTTTTTTAAAGACACGAGGGTCATAAGTTTTGACCTAAAACCATTTTGGCGGTAAAAGGCAGGGTGGACTAGGGTGGAAATCCCTGAATCCGGATTTTGTTTCAAACTATGAATTTGGGTTCAAGGGTTGAAAATTTGGTCAAGTTAGGGAAAGGTTCCTAAACTTGGATTTTTGTTGAACAATGAAACGATGAAAGTAAGCATTGTTTTAGATTTCTAGAAATTTCAACATTTGATATGAAAATTCTAAAAAGGGTGGGTTTAGCGAGCGTGTACCTGGAAACCGGTTTTGGCCGTACAGGCATTGCTCTTACCCTGTTGGGTAAGTCTTCAAGGGTAGTACCGCTTTAAGAACTTGCCATTGATGGGCAGCATACATCTGTCACCTTCCATGTTTAGGAGTGCGTATGCGCCATTGGAGAAAACTTTGTCGATGACGTAGGGTCCCTCCCATTTCGGCTCAAATTTGCCTTTGGACTTGTGAGCGAAGACCATTGGTCTTTTTACCGCAAGAACCAAGTCATTCTTTTTGTAGGCACGTTGCCTGACCTTTTTATCGAAAGACCCTGCCATACGTGCTTGGTAAAGTTCAATGCTTTGTTGAGCTTCGAGCCGTCTCTCATCGAGATTGTCCAGCTCATGGAGTCGCAATTTGACATTGCTTTCTTGAGTCATGTCATTTTGCAAGGATACCCTCAAGGAAGGAATTTGTACTTCCAAGGGCACGACAGCTTCGCATCCATAGACCAAGGAGAATGGTGTGCTATGGGTTGGTCCTCGAACGGTGGTTCGATAGGCCCACAAAGCTTCAGACATTTTGTCGCTCCAGTCTCTTTTGTGACTAGAGACCATTTTTTTGAGGATTTTGCAGAGTGTCTTGTTGAAAGCTTCTGCTAACCCGTTTGCTGCCGGATTGTATGGAGTCGAAGGACAGCTTTGAATTTTGTATTTGTCGCAGAACCTGTAGAATCGATGATCCCGGAACTGTGGTCCGTTATCATGGACGAATCTTTTGGGTATGCCGAAACGACAAATGATGTTGGTGCGCAGGAAGTGAAGGACTGATGAGGTCTTCATTTCGTTAAACGCAAATGCTTCTGACCACTTGGAGAAATAATCCGTAGCGGCGAAGATGAAGCGATGACCTTTGCTTGGAGGGGGAGAAATAGGACCTATGATGTCCATACCCCAGGCTTCGAAAGGCCATGAGATCGCTGTAGGATGCAGCCATTCTGGAGGCATGTGAATGTAATCTCCATGAACTTGGCATTGTTGGCAGCGCTTAGCAAATTGCATTGCGTCAGCTACCATGGTAGGCCAGTAATATCCTAACCTTTTTATCTGATCATAGAGCTTAGGTCCAGCCTGATGAGCTCCACAAAGACCAGCATGAACTTCTTTGAGTGTTTCTTCAGCCTCTTGTTGTGATAAGCAGCGTAGAAGTACTCCGTTGAAGGATTTCCTGTAAAGGATTTTTGAAGGAATATCCAAATGGAAGCTTGGGGTTCGCCTTTGGATGCTTACCCGTTCTTTTGGATCTTCAGGTAGGATTCCGAACATAATGTAATCAATGAACGGATCCCTCCAGTCGCCAATTGAAGTTTGAAGGATTGAAATCCGACTTCCGACCACTTGGTGGCATTCAGCAACTGCTTGGTGTGTGTTAAGAGGAGGAAGGATTCTTCTTTCGCACACTGTGACTTGCATGTTTTCCCCTTCCTGGATTGCCATGGATGCGGCAAGTCCGGCTAGGGCATCTGCACGTATGTTTTCACCTCTACGAATGTGGGTGATGTGACAGATGTCAAACTTTTGCAGAAGTGACTGTGCCTTGTTGTAGTAGGGCAGCAAGTCTGGCTTCCTGACTTCAAATTTCTGATTCATCTGGTTGACGATCAGTTGAGAGTCTCCAAAGACTTCCAGCATAGTGATACCGGATTCGATGGCGAGTTCCAATCCTAAGATCAGAGCTTGATATTCAGCTGCATTGTTTGTGCATGGTTCCAGTAGCGAGAAAGCGTGTGGAATCATGTATTTGTCGGGGCTAACAAAGAGGATGCCAACTCCCGAGATCAGCTGTCTTTTTTCATTTGTCCTGGTTGCACCGTCAAAGTACATGTCCCAGGAGGCACTTTGTGAGAAAGTCTCCACATTGTAGACTGGTTCGTCTGGGAGATCATCTCTGAGTGGAGAATCTTTAGGCAATGGATGCTCTGCGAGGAAGTCTGCTAGAGCTTGCCCTTTGATTGCTTTTTGTGGTACATACCTAATATCAAGGGTCGAACTGTAGATATGAAGGGTCGAACTGCAGATTTGTAGGCCTTAGCAGATGCTTGTGGAGGCCTTGTGATGCATGACTTGATTTTGGGCTTGTAAGAACAAGCCGGCTCATGCTGGGATGACTTTGAAGTCAGGTTGGAGATGGGTCTCTCCTCTTTCATGTAAGCAAGAGGATAGAACTGGTTCTCCTTGAGTGGGGCCAGGAATGCTGGCTTAGTGGATGCCTGGGACCTTCTTTGTTTTGGTGAAGGTCTTGGGGACCAAGTCTTGGGGTAGACCTGGTTGTTTGCAGGTTGAGGCTTCGTGGTGCTGCCACGGGCTTCAGGTCTTCTGGTGCTCGCCTTTGGTGTCACGGTAGTGACACGTTGAGAGGCGAGTTTCTGCTTCTTGGAGGGAGCAGCTTGTTCCTCAGGAAGTGGGAATGGTCCCAACGTCCCGAAGACGATAGTCCGGGGAGTCGAGGTCGACCCGGAGTTCACAGAGTTGCCGAGGGAGTTGACACTTCGGCAGCTGATGGGGCGCTTGTAGGTGCGCGTGGTTTGCTTCTGTTGAAGCATGAGTTGGTGCTTGCTTTCGTCGAAAATAATGGTTAGTGAAGCTGCCATTGTTAGTTTTTTCGAAAATTTCTGAAACAAGACCACATCCATTAGTAATCACAAGAATATAATGATCATAAATGGGAAGTTCTATGGTTTCGTCTTTTCAAATTGCTTGAGGTAGATGACCCAAGCAATATGAGGAAGGCAAAATGCCATAGAGGGTACAATTGTTCTGATCGCAGGTGTGGTAAGCCCGGAATGGGCATCCCAGTGACTGCTAGAAGCAATTGTGAACTTAAATTCGACTTATCGAGAAGCAGAGCTTGCTCGAGGTAAGAAGAATATAAAGTTGGAGTTACAGATGTGCCGGTCGCAATACAGTAGACCCTGAAAGGGCGTACTAGTACCGCTAGACACAAATGTTTTGAGACCGCATCTATGAGATGAGATTCTCTGTTTTGAAAGGTCAAGATTGGATTCATCAAAGAGAGCAGATGGTATTCCAATCTGAACACGGGCTCAGCGATTTCCGCGAGCGCCAGTGCTCAGAAAGAAATGAACCATGATTTCTCGGATCTGAATCTAAAAATGACGAGTTTTCTTTTGAAAGGCCAATATCGGGTTCATCAAAGAGAGCAAAAGGCACTCCAATCTGAACACGGGCTCAGCGATTTCCGCGAGCGCCAGTGCTCAGAAAGAAGAAGACCAAGATTTCTCCAATCTAAACCCAAAATGACGGAAGTTTTTTTTTTTTTTTTTTTTTTGAAGTTTTTGAAGATTTTTTTTTTTTGAAGATTTTTTTTTTTTTTTTTTTTAAAAAAAAATCTTTTTTTTTTATTTTTTATTTTTTTTTTTAAGATTTTTTTTTTTGAAAAATTTTTTTATTTTTTATTTTTTATTTTAAAATTTTTATATTTTTTTTTATTTATTTTTTTTTTTAAAAGACGAGAGAGTACACATAGGCCTCCTAACCCGGTCTTATGAAATCTTGATTGATAGAATTGCCCCCAGGTAAGGGTAGGATTACTTAATGAACCCGTTTGGAGGACCCTTGCCTAGAACAGTCAAGCTGTCTCCACACTCTGGACAAGGCTTTTCTTTGAATCAACCATGATCAAAGAACACAGTTGGTTTAACCTTAGTGGTCTATGTCTTTTTTTTTTTTTATATATATATTTTTTATTTTATTTTTATTTTTATGAATTCATCGAAGAGAAACCATGGCCCAAAACCTTAGTCGAACAGGCTCAACATTTCTGCAAGCGCGATGAACGATAGGAACAGATCAAGGTTTCTCAATTTTGAATCCAAATTGAGAAATCCAAAAATTTTTTTTTTTTTATATATATATATATATTTTTTTATTTTTGATGAACTCATCGAAGAGAAACCATGGCCCAAAACCTTAGTCGAACAGGCTCAACATTTCTGCAAGCGCGATGAACGATAGGAACGGATCAAGGTTTCTCAATTTTGAATCCAAATTGAGAAATCCAAATTTTTTTTTTTTTATATATATATATATATTTTTTTTTATTTTTGATGAACTCATCGAAGAGAAACCATGGCCCAAAACCTTAGTCGAACAGGCTCAACATTTCTGCAAGCGCGATGAACGATAGGAACGGATCAAGGTTTCTCAATTTTGAATCCAAATTGAGAAATCTAAAATTTTTTTTTTTTATATATATATATATTTTTTTTTGATTTTTTAATGAACTCATCGAAGAGAAACCATGGCCCAAAACCTTAGTCGAACAGGCTCAACATTTCTGCAAGCGCGATGAACGATAGGAACGGATCAAGGTTTCTCAATTTTGAATCCAAATTGAGAAATCTAAAATTTTTTTTTTTATATATATATATATTTTTTTTTTTTTGATTTTTTAATGAACTCATCGAAGAGAAACCATGGCCCAAAACCTTAGTCGAACAGGCTCAACATTTCTGCAAGCGCGATGAACGATAGGAACGGATCAAGGTTTCTCAATTTTGAATCCAAAACTGACAAATCTGATTTTTTTGTTTTTTTTTTTTTATATTTTTTTTTTGAAAAGAGAAAGAGTGGAAATAAATTCAAAGAATTAGAAATTTCCAAACAAAAAATCTCATCTCATTTTTTTTTTTTTTGCGGAATTCAACATAGGCCACCAATTATAAAGTAGCCAATGAATCGAGAAAAGAAATATAAGCATAGAGCAAAATATATGATATGCAAATATTTCATTTCTAGCATCGTGTTCTCAAATAAACGAGTCCCACCGGGTGATGCCAGCTTGATGGACCGCGCTCCCGATGCCCGGGTTCCTACCGAGGTCGGCGGACGTGGGAGTCCGTTTGGTTCCGACCCTTTCGTAACCGGGGGGCAAAAGGGCGTGCATCAACATTTCTTTTTTTTGTGGGTGTGCCAGATTTTCTATTTTACTTGGAATTGCAAGTGGTGATCCGGGGATCAACCTTCGCAAGTAAAAAGGAAATCAACTTCTTTCAAGTTTTTCATTGCACATATATTTAAGAAAAGAGACATTTTTCTTGATTTGCCGTGAAAGGCGATTTTTTGGCATTTATAGCCGATTTTGGCGTTTATAGCCGATTTTTGGCGTTTATAGCCGATTTTGGCGTTTATAGCCGATTTACAATCCTTATCAACAATGAAAGACAAGAATTGTGATTTTTGTCTCTTTTGAAAAAAATACAAACTACAATGAAAAGCAAGAAAAGGAGGATCTAACTTCTCAGGAGATTGTGGGGGACTCGTTTAGATTGACGGTCGCAAGCCATATGTGGGCTTCGCCATCATCCATGCAGATGAGAACAGAGGATGCTATTGATTCGCTTGGCTTGGCTATAACCTCAGGTTTTTAGAAGACAAAGACCAAAGGAAGGTCCTATGTCCAATAAAAAAACCGAGTAGACGGGCTGAAAAGCCATATCTAAGCCATTGGAGGCAGGAGGAGAAGGCAAGGACCTTGGGGGGGGGGTACCCCCCAAGGGACTTTTGTCACCTTGTTGCGGTGGCCGATGTAGAACTTCCGCAGAGTTTTCTCTCTTTTTCCTTTCTCTGGATTTCTGTCTGTGTGCTTGTGCTTTTTTCTCTGATTTTTCTGATGTCTTCTGATTGTCCTTTCTTCTTGGAGAGCCCTCCTATTTATAGGCTTTTAGGTAGCCTTTTAGGTGGGTTTATGGGCTTTTAATGTCATTAAGCCACATAATGGGAGGAGTTACAAAATTGAATTGTTTATTTTGTAACTTCTTTTTCTTGGCTTCTGATTGGCCGGAGGAGATTGAGGGCATTTAATCGCCTTTAATCGCCATGATGGGAGGAGTTTCATGGGTTAAATGCCATGAATCTCTTGACTTGTAACTCCCGAATGCTTGCTTCTGATTGGGCCGTCCAAAGAAATGGATTAATGACTGTAATAAAGCTAGTCAATTAATCGCATTAAGTGGTCGCCGAGCAGCTGAAGAGTCGCGGGCCGTGCCACGTCTTTTGGAATTCTTCTGTCGATGATCATCGATGGATCTTCATGTAGATCGACATCAGATGACCATGTAATTTCAGGTGTTTGTTGCCAACAGCGGGTTGGTGTCATCTGTCCTGTCGATTTCTCGATCGGTCGGGTGGAAAGCACACTTTTTTGGTTGACCGGGTGGCGATCAATACTGTCTTTGATACTCTTGATGATTTACCCGTGTTTTGGACGGATGTCAGAGGACTTGGTGTCTCAAAAGCATGAATTTTGGAAAGTACCAGAGGCTGGGCATCTCGAATCGCGAAAAAAAAACGGCGAAAACCGGGGTTTCCGGGGCTTTCCCGGCGACCCCGGGGTCCATGGTCGCCGGCGACCCTGGCCCAGGGTCGCAGGGGCCTGCGACCCTGGCCCAGGGTCGCAGGGGTCTGCGACCCTGGGGGGGTTTTCCCCCTTTTTGGTCCCGTTTTGCGTCCGTTTTTGCTCTTTTTTGATTCTTTTTTCTTCTGTACTTTTCTTTGACATTTTGATCATTTATTGGCCTGATTTCTTTGTAGGAAACCTGATGAGAATCCTTGCATTTTATTTTGCAAAGTTTCCAATTTCCTGAGAAAGCCGAAGACTTTGTCGCGCAGAGCTGCCGATTTTCTGTCAAAAGCTAAAACTGGGTCAAACGATGTCGGAATGACCTGAAATTTGGTGTGAAGCCTCCTGAGCAATAAATAAGACCAACCATAGGCTTTTGTTTGAGTTTCGAAGCCGTTTGGGGTCCTATCACCTGCAGACTTGCTTTTTGTCGCGATGAAGATGTCGCGGTTTGATGTGCGGTCAACCGATGTCCGATTGACTTGAAATTTGACAGGGAACCTATTGGAGTCATTTTAAGATGATCCATAGGTTCTGTCTTGGAAATCATGGTCCCGGAGAGCTTTACCGCCGAGAGGCCTGATTTGGCTGTCGGAGAAGCGAAGTTAGGCCAAATGATCTTGAAATGGCTTGAAACTTCTTGTGTACTCCTCTTTTGGCTGTCTGGAAGAATCTTTCAGTTTTTGTTTGATTCTGACAAGATTTTATTTTTGGAAGCAGCATTGCCTATTTATGGCAGGTTGCGACTTCATGTAGCTCTTTGGATCTTGGAAAGGCAAAGTGACATTTTTGGTGTCAACAGAGAGTCCCTGAGAGCAAGACTCGAGCGTCCGGGCCCGTCGACCGACGTCCCTCCTCAGGGACGGTCCGGAGTGGACCATGGCGCGTCTGCAGGCGAGGAGCGCGTAGGCTCGCGACCCTTCGTCGAGATTCCCTTCCGAGAGGGAGTCGAGACCTCGTGCTTTGACGAGGAAGTCGCGCCTCCCCAACGGGACGAGCGTCGACGTGAGCGCCCTCTCAAAGGCAAAGCTGCGGCAGTGGAGGAGCCACGCCGTGTGCAACCCCCTGATGCTGGAGGAGACATCGCAGCTCAAAACGCTCTCCTCCAGGAGCAGGAGCGAATAATCCGCCAGCTCCAGCAGCAGCTGAGGGCGGTGCAAAATGCCTCTCTAAGGCAGCCCTCAGAGCCCCAAGGCGAGAAGAGAGTTGTCCAGAGCAAGGTAGTCCAGCCCCCGCGAGGATCTAAGAGCCTTTCTGAATCAGAAGTGTAGCCATGACCACGATGAGGGCTCGAGCAACACCCATAGCCATCGTGGCCACGACGGACAAGCTCATGGCCACCATAGCCGAGGCCATTCGAAGAGAAAGCCAAGAGCGCTGACGCCAGAGAACGACGACGAGCAGGAGCGGCTTGATAAGCGCATCAGGCTGGCCCTTCAACATAACCTGGAGATGCGGGACCAGCAAGAGATCTGTGGCCCCACTGATCTGGGGGCCTCTCCCTTCACACGGGACATCGAGAGAACTCCCTTGCCCAAGAAGTTCTCAGTCCCGCGGTTCGTCCCCTATGACGGATTGTCTGACCCATCCGCTCACCTCCGTCACTTCTCCCAAAAGATGTCCATCTGGGGGAACGAAGGCCACCTCAACTGCAAGATCTTCTCCTCCAGTTTGAGCGACCTCCCTCTGAAGTGGTTCTGCACTCTACCGGAGAAGTCTATTTCAAGTTGGAAAGAGCTCCAGCTCTCTTTCCTGAAGAAGTTCCAAGCCTACAGCGTCGTCCCCAAGACCGATGCTGACATCCTTGCTCTAAAGATGAAGCAGGGCGAGACCCTCACCCAGTTCGCCCAGCGGTTCTGGGCAATTTAAAGCCAAATCGAGGATACCAGAGAAGAAGTGGCGATTTTCGCCTTCCGGAATGCCCTGTTACCAGGGCACGAGCTGCAAAAAAGATTTAGCTGGAGATCCTGCTCCCTCCATGCCGGCCTTGATGTCCCGGATAAAACGTTATATCGCCCGGGAGGAGGACGAAATCCGGGCTCGGGAGGAGGAAGGCCGGGAGAACTCAGGCCCGGAACCCAAGGAAAGAAACAGCCAGCCCCAGCAGCGGGGTAAGAAGCCATACCAGAGGCAAGAGCCGAAGCAAGCCTGGGTCTCCAGTTCGGCGAGAGCTTCAACATCCAGGTCCGGGGGCAGCAGGAAGGCCAGACCTCAGTCCGACACCTACCAGGCTATCAACATCGTCTTCAAGGAGCCAATCCACCAGGTTATGAACAAAGTCAAGACCCAGCCATTCTTCAAGTGGCCTCGTCCCTTGTCAGGCGATCCCTCCACCCGTGACCAAACCAAGTTCTGTGCCTACCATAAGGGTAACGGGCACAGGACCGAGGAATGCAGGACTCTGAAGTTTCACAGGACCAAGGAAGGCCACCTTGCAGAGTTCGTGAAGGCAGGAGATGTCGGCAGCGGCGGCGGCAGCCGAGCTCATCAGAGCGCAACTAGGGATCCAGACAGTGAAGACTCTGAAAAGATCATCAACGTGATCCATCTGGCGCCCTCAGCCCCCTCTCCCTCAGCTCGAGACAGCCCTCAGGCTCGTGCCGAAGCCAAGCGGGCCTCGCACGGGAAGGAGGTAATGAGAGCCGAACTCGGGCCAGCGCCCACGAGAGCGCGCCACAACCGACCAGCCATCTCATTCCCAGACAAAGACCTGGAGGGAATCCAGCTCCCTCACAACGACCCTCTGCTCTTGACCATGAAGCTGAAGGACTTCACTGTGAAGAGGATCCTCGTCGACTCCGGCAGCTCTTCCGAGGTCCTCTAATATGAGTGCTTCAAGAAGATGAATCTCTCAGAAGCTGACCTCACGGAGGTCCGCACGCCCTTGCTGGGGTTATCCGCCAAACCAGTCTGTCCCAAGGGTAAAATCACCCTGGAAACCCGAGTGGGCGGAGCCTCCGTGACGGCCGACTTTCTGGTAGTGGACGCCCCTTCTCCCTACAACGTTATCTTGGGCAGAACGTGGCTCCACAAGCTGGAAGCAGTCCCCTCCTCACTCCACCAGAAGCTGAAATTCGTACTCGAAGACCAGGAGGGCAAGATGGAGGTGGTCACACTGGAAGGAGATGGGCAGCTGGCCAGGCAGTGCATGCTGTACGTGGTCCCCACAGAGAAGGAGCCAGAGCGCGTCAACCTGGCGGAGTTTGAAAAAGGTCTAGATGAGATCGGCCGAGACCCTGACAAGAAAAGTATAGAGGACCTAACCAAAGTCAGGCTCGACTCAGCAGACCCTGACAGATTTTTCCTGATTAGCACGCAGCTGCCAGATGAAGAGAGAGCCGAGCTCTCAAGGTTTCTGATGCAGAGCGTGGATGTCTTCGCCTGGACCCCGAGTGAAATGCCTGGGGTCAACCCCGAGGTCATGTGCCACAAGCTCAATGTGGATCCCAACCACAAACCAGTGGTGCAAAGAGCCCGAAGGACGGGGTTACAACAGACAGACGCGGTAGTCGAAGAGGTCGACAAGTTGCTGGAGGCAGGCGCAATCCGGGAGATCCAATACCCGGTCTGGCTGGCCAATACGGTGGTGGTTAAGAAGAAGACTGGCAAATGGAGGGTGTGTGTGGACTTCACCGATCTCAACAGGGCTTGCCATAAGGATAGTTTCCCCCTTCCAAAGATTGATCAGATGATCGACGCCACCACCGGCCATGACCGAATGAGCTTCCTCGACGCCTACAGAGGCTACCATCATATTCCGATGTATGAGCCAGACGAGGAGAAAACCGCATTCATAACCCCCCGCGGCACTTATTGCTACAAGGTCATGCCCTTCGGGCTGAAGAACGCGGGGGGCAACATATCAGCGCCTCGTGACAAAGATGTTCCAGGCTTAGCTTGGCAAGACAGTGGAAGTCTACATTGACGACATGGTCGTTAAGTCTAAGCTCTCCAGCGACCATCTAGCGGATCTGGCCCAAGTCTTCAGCATCCTTCGCGCGTTCAAACTCAAGCTAAATGCTTCCAAGTGCACCTTCGGCGTAGCTTCTGGCAAGTTCCTCGGAAGCCTGGTAACGCGGAGGGAATAGAGGCCAACCCAGACCAGATTACTGCAATCTTGGGCATCCAGAGCCCATCTACTACAAAAGAGGTCCAAAATCTCACAAGCATGGCTGCAGCACTCAATCGCTTCATTAGCTGATCATCAGATAAGTGCAGGCCTTTCTTTTAGCTTCTGAGAAAAAAATTAAAATTCCAATGGACCCCTGAGTGCGACTAAGCATTGGAAGCACTCAAAACTTATTTGTCTTCACCACCCTTACTCTCTACCCCAACTCAAGGGGAACTTTTGCATCTATATCTTGCGGTCTCGGATCATGCGGTGAGCTCCGTCCTCATCAGAGAGGACGAAGGAGTCTAAAAACCAATTTATTATACAAGCAAGATCCTGCTTGATGCCGAGACCAGATACCTTTTGTTGGAGAAGCTCGCGCTGGCACTCGTCAGCGCCTCCCGCAAGCTCTCCCATTATTTCCAATCCCACACCATTGTGGCGATCACGGAGCATCCACTCCGTTCTATATTAAAAAAAGCTGACTTTTCAGGGCGAATCTCAAAATGGGCAGTCGAACTGGGGCAGTATGACATTCAGTACCGTCCCCGGACTACGATCAAAGCCCAGATTCTAGCAGACTTCATAGTAGAGTTCGTCTGGCCAAGCTCGGCTCCGACCCAGTCCGGCACGGAACTGGGGGGCGTAGGGCATGAGCCTGAAGTTATCAGGTCGAACAAGCTCCCGCCTCGGCATGGAAGGTCTTTGTTGACGGTTCGTCCACCTCCAAGAGAGCTGACACCGACATAGTCCTCCAATCGCCAGAGGGACTGGTCATAGAGCAAGCCTTCACCTTGGACTTCAAAGCAACAAACAATGAAGCAGAGTATGAAGCACTGATAGTAGGGTTGAACAGCGCCCAAATCCTCGGAGCTCAGCACCTGGTGATCTTCAGCGATTCACAACTGGTAACTAGCCAGCTCGCTGGAGACTACCAGGCTAGGGACGACAGGAGGGCGGCCTACTTAGCCCTCGCAAAAAAAACTACTCTCTCATTTCCAGATAGCCGAGGTCAGACAGATCTCCAGAGAAACCAACACGCACACTGATGCGCTTGCAAACCTGGCCTCCGCTGTCGAAGCAGGAAAGAAAATGACTGTCGAGGTTGGATCGATATCAAGATCAAGCCTAGAGCTCTACTCACCTCGGCAAGTCCTTTGTGCTAATCTCGGCCCAAGCTGGATGGATCCAATCATCTCTTACTTGAGGGACGACCAGCTCCCCGAAGACAAGACCGAAGCCCATCGAATCAGACTCAAGGCGGCTCGATTCTGGCTATCTCCCGAAGGCAAACTCTATAGAAAATCCTTCACGGGTCCATACCTCCAATGCATCCATTCGAGCAAGGTGGACAACTTCCTGTATGAGATCCATGAAGGAATCTGTGGCAGTCACATTGGAGGCCGGTCACTGGCCTACCGGGCAATAAGCCAAGGTTATTGGTGGCCCTACATGTTGAAGGATGCGCAGGTATATGCCAGGAAATGCGAGAAATGTCAGAAGTTCCCCCACTCTCTTCATTAGCCAGTGCAAGACCTGAGTCCTCTCTCTAGTCCATGGCCCTTCGCTCAATGGGGGCTGGACATTATGGGGCCTCTCCACCGAGCTCCAGGGAACAAGAGATGGCTGATAGTTACTACGGACTACTTCACAAAGTGGATAGAAGCTGAGCCACTGTCCTCCATCACTGATAGGGACTCCAGGAACTTCGTGTGGAAGAACATCATAACGAGGTTCGGTGTCCCCAGGACCCTGATTTTCGGACAACGGGACTCAGTTTGACTCCAAATCCTTCAGAGACTTCTGCCAAGAGCATGGCATCAGAAACCATTACTCCACTCCGGCGTATCCACAGAGCAATGGCCAGGCCGAAATTTCTAACAAGATAATCCTGAACGGCTTGAAGAAGCGGTTAGACAAGGCAAAAGGGAGATGGGTAGAGGAGCTTCCCAGCGTGCTGTGGGCATACAGAACGACTCCAAGGCGCTCCACCTCGGCGACACCTTTCTCTCTGGCCTACGGGTTGGAGGCGGTCATTCCCTTAGAAATTGGCCTCCCCACCCTGAGGACAAAGTTGGTCGACCAGGGCCGAAACGAGACAAACTTGGCAATGGAGCTGGACCAAGCAGTTGAGCGTCGAGAAGCAGCAGCCCTACGACTGACTGACTATCAACAGCGGCTAGCCAGAGGATACAATGAAAAAGTCAGAGAAAGAGTTTCTCTGTAGGAGAGTTGGTTCTGAAGAAGACCCTGCCAGCCGACAGTGATCCGAACGAAGGAAAGATGGCCCCGAACTGGCATGGCCCATTCAGGGTGGTCTCACTGGCAGAACGATCATCCTACAAGCTCGAAGACTTAGAAGGCAAGCCGTTGCCGAGACCGTGGAATGCATCCCACTTGAAGAAATTCTATTTCTAAAGATGTAACATGAGTCGCAGAATCAATGAAAGCAGCGTTTGCCATGTCATCAATCTGTGTCATCTCGCCTTGTCTGAGTTTGGCAGCTTTGAGTCCCTGACCCTGGAACCTCGGATTCATACATCTAGTCACTTCCTAAATTTTGGGTCCTTGACCCTGGAAAAGGCTTCGGGTTCATACACTCTGTCGTTTCCTAAAGTTTGGGTCCTTGACCCTGGAAAAGGCTTCGAGTTCATACACTCTGTCGTTTCCTAAAGTTTGGGTCCTTGACCCTGGAAAAGGCTTCGGGTTCATACACTCGGTCGTTTCCTAAAGTTTGGGTCTTTGACCCTGGAAAAGGCTTCGGGTTTATACACTCGGTCATTTCCTAAAGTTTGGGTCCTTGACCCTGGAAAAGGCTTCGGGTTCATACACTCGGTCGTTTCCTAAAGTTTGGGTCCCTGACCCTGGAAAAGGCTTCGGATTCATACATCCAGTCGTTTCCTAAAGTTTGGGTCCCTGACCCTAGAAAAGGCTTCGGATTCATACATCCGGTCGTTTCCTAAAGTTTGGGTTCCTAACCTTGGGAGAGGCTCCGGATTCATACATCCAGTCGCTTCCTAAATTCCGGGTTCATACACCCCTCAAGATCATTCCCGAACTCAGGCTCGCGCAGCCGAGACCCTCAAGACTTTGTGTTCATCTCGGCAAAAGACAGTTCATCTCGGCCAATGGTGGTCCATTTCGGCCAATGACAGTCTTCAAAAGAAAAAGAGCAGTGTAAGCACTGAAGTGCAAAAAAGCAGTACAAAAATACAAGAATCACAAAACAGTACAAGAAAAGCAAAAAAGAATACAGAAGTACTGTACACAGATTGTATGATCACAAAAACTGTTCTTTTTGTTCGTTGTAATCACTTCATTACAAGGATTACAGAAAAGGAAACAAAATACAGCAAGGAGGCTCGCAGTCCTCTGAAAACAGAAAAAGAAATGAAGGTTGGGAGGCTCTGATCTTCACTGACTCTTCAGTCCGGTCTTCAGCATCCTGAGCTCTTCAACGCCCTCTGGATTACAAGCTTGAAGACTCTGAATCTCACAGAGTTCTACAATACCCTGTGGTCGGTTAGACCAAACTTTGCAAAAAAGAGCCCCCTCAGCTCGAGGACCTCTCGATCCTGCCCGCCGCTCGGAGGTCTTGACATCCCACAAGAAGATCTGTAGCATGATTCCACGCAGGATCCTGTGGGATGAAAACAAGACCCCCAAACGCGCGGGGCGCCACCAACCCACGACTGCAAAGATTCTAATGCAGCCGCATCGGAGAGGGTTGGCCGTGGACCCGCGTTCAGAGAGCGCGTAGTCCACGAGGATCGTCTTCAGAGAGTGCGCAGACTACGACAGACTGTCTTCTGGCGCAAGGGTTCCCCCTGGGTCAGATGTTCCTGATATTCTACCAAGCATGACTGCCAGATGTCCTGGTTCTTTTTTCTCTCCCATTGTGAGCTTGCCACTCCTATTTATAGGGAGAAGGAGGGCTCGATCTTCGAAGGGAATTATGAGGCGAGGTCTCCCACGCCCAACGTGAAATGCACGTCTTCCTACATGCTGACCAGCGGTTCCGATGGCGCCACGTGGAGTCATCCGCTCGTTTTCCTCACTGGCCATACCACCACACTTACTGCTATTTATGGTATTCAGAATACGGAGAATCAGCACAGATACATACGAAGATCGTTCGGTACTCTCTCCAACTCAAGGCTCACACGTCACGTCACATCGAAGGCATTCAGCCGGACTCAACCATAACGGAGCCGAACTCAAAAAAGAAAGTAAAAGAGCCCTGTTTTTCATTAAAAGTGAAGGACATTACAGAGCTGAGCGTTACACGCAAAAGATAGAAAAGAAAGATTACAAAAAGCAAAATCAAGAGCAGGATGTAGCTACTGCGGCTTCGGCGACTCCACCAGTACGATCACCGACTCTGATAAACCAGCGGTCTCGGTTACGACCGCAGCCCTACTAGTTGCTTCACCAGCAGGAGGGGCAGAAAGAGCTTCGCCTTGAGGTGCGACAGGGGCATCACTGGCAGGCGGAACAGTTGGAGCAACATCCGAGGTAGGATAAGCTGCAGGGGCTTCGACTGGGGCACTCTCGCCCAAAGGAGTAGAGCTCGGCTCAGGGACTGGGTCCGAGTACTTCGGCAAGTTCCGGTAGACCGGATGGTCTTCGGGAACCCCCGCATGCCTCAGTGCGGCCAAGCACCCTTCCTCGAACAGAATGGAGGTAATCTCCTCCACCTGCTTCTCGTACTCCTTAGTGGCCTGGTCCACCCCTTTCTGGAAAGCAGATTGTGCCTCGGACAGCAGAGAAGCCTTGAGACTAGCATTCTCCTTCTTCAGCTCGGCACTCCCCGCCTTCAGCTTCTCTATTTCAGCACGCCCGGCCAGCACTTCGCCGCGCAGCCTCGTCGCCTCAGTCGCCGATTCAGACCTCGTTCTGGCCAGCTCCGACTCCAGCTCGGCAATCATCTTGGTCTTCGTCCAGATATCACCCTTTAGTTGATGGGTCTTCGACGTGAGTTCAGTGATGCTGACCAGAGCTTCGTCCAGCTGAGCGGTCGCCTCGGCACTACCCTTCTTCAGCTCTTCCAGCTCCTTCTTCAGCCTCACCCTCTCAGACTCCAGCTGGGTGACCTTCGCAATGTTCTTGTCACTCCTTTCCATCACTGCCAGGAGCCTTTGCACGTTCTGCAAAAGGAAAAAGTAAGTCGAATAAAAGCAGCCGAGCTAAAGCACTTGAAGAAAGGCGTTGAAGATACTTACCAAAAGATTAGCCTGAATCGCCGAGACCAACAGGCTTTCGTTGTCATACCTCGCGTGCACTTCCATGTCTCGAGACAAGGCACAAGCTTTTGCGAGGGCTCCAATGACGTCGGTGTTCCCCATCAACCGGTCCTCGACGTTTAGAGGCTTCCCGGGCTGAGTCCCCATCTTGGGTCGCCATGTCGCCGGGGCAGTCTGAGGTCCGGAAGCCGATCCGGACCCTTGCCCTACCGAGACGGTGAGCTCGCGAGCCGCCCCGCCAGTCACCTTGCTGGTCGGCGCACTTTTCTCAGGCGGAGCCTTGCCCCCGGGAGCCCTGCAGGTGTCTTACCCTTCAGAGGCTGTTCAGCCCTGAGTCCTTCTCGCCCGCCTTAGACCTCTTCCTTGGCGGAGATCCCTCCCTTGGGCTATCAGGAGAGCGTCACCGCACTCCCTCGCTCGGTGTGGGGGCATGGAGCAGAAGAAGTGGATGCCGTAGCGCCAGACGCAGCTCGGCTCGCGGCAGGGTCAATCAAAGGAACACGGCATGCACGGCCAAGGTAACAGGAGGATGATCAGGCTGTGACTCGTCTCCGGAGCTGCTCCGATTCCCTTGTAGTGGCCGCGGTACCCTCAGCGTATACCCCAGCAGCTTCCAAGCCGATCTAGTCTCGTGCCCCGTGTACCTCTCGACCTTCTTGTGGTCGTCAACGTTCTTCCTCCAAGCCTTCGCTCACAGCCCGGCGTCGCCTCGCGTGCAGTTCTGCGCCACAAACGACAAAGAATATCAGCTCGGCAATATAAAGGTTCAGCAAAATAAACAGAGAAAAGAAGCAGTATTTACTTGGGACGGCCCCGAGATGGCGAGGGACCATCAGCCTCCTGTCCTCACCAGCGCCGAATTCCCAGTCCCCGACACACAGAAGAGGTCTTCCTCGGCATTCTTACTGGAATCTTGCAAGGCCAGGATGAAGCCTCTTCGGCGCTGCTTCACCCGGAGATAATAATTGTCTCCCCCACCCTTACAGATGTCATAGACGTCCTCGATGTCATGGACACCCAGGTTGATCCCCAAGATCTCGTTCAGTTTTGCCATGCCCATGATGACTTTGAAGCCATTAGGCATCAGCTGGCACGGGGTAATCGACCACACGCTAAGGCATGCCCTAAACAGGGGGTGCAGAGGAAATCTGACCCCGCCCTCAATCACAGAGATATATCAGAGAGAACGGCATCCAGCCGCAGGACCAGCCGTGCGTGGCATAGTCGATGGGATCCGCCGGCCTGAGGCGAACTCCCTCTGGGATGTTATAAGCAGCCCTAAACCTAACTATGCCCTCATCTGTATCTAACCGAAACCTAGGGGTGCCCATGTCTAAAAGAAGAAGATAGCGGAAAGAAACCCTAGAGGTGGAGAGAACCCTAAAAAACCAGATAGGGGCCGTGAATTTACTTACAAAAATAGG
The DNA here is from genome assembly GCA_012931725.1 of Litsea cubeba. Classification (NCBI taxonomy): domain Eukaryota; kingdom Viridiplantae; phylum Streptophyta; class Magnoliopsida; order Laurales; family Lauraceae; genus Litsea; species Litsea cubeba. Next base: position 43,841,041 of record CM022954.1, read on the forward strand.
AGGGCAAGTCAAGAGCAGGTCTGGACGCATCCTACGGTTGTCCTCGCCAGAGAGAACTCGAAGAGCAGAGCAGAAATCGAAGCAAGGGCAAAGGAAATCAGAAAAAAAGAAAGAAAGGAGACGACCCTATTTATAGAAAAAAAACCCTCTTTGGGCGCCACTTTTGAATTCGAAGAGACGGATTTCGCAATCCGTGCCTGTTCCATCAATGAGACAGCGCAATCAGTGAAGAAGCTACACGTGTAGCCGTCGGTTCGCTTCCCAGGACGGACAAGACGAAGCATTTATTGCCTCAAAAAAGTTGAAGCGACACCAAGCAATGATCGCTGCATCTCCAGACGGGCTCTCTAGCTTCTGATCCCTAAAAGCTAGGACGCTTGAGAGGTCACAAGCTAGGGGCAATTGTGTGGGGAGATTTTCAAAGTTCTAGGATTGCGCTAATCACGGCCATCGGATGGGACTAAGCATTCTCACGTGCCTCACGTGCCATCCGCGTGACATCCACGCGACACCAGACTCACCTCGGCTGTCTTGGCCGCTAGCGCCGAGCTCGGCTACCCAGGTGCCCACCTCGGCTGGAAGCTTAACCTTGGCCAAAGGAGCCGGGACGGGAGCCGAAGCGATATAGAACCTCCACTCGCGCCCTACGCCCGCCACGCCATCAGACACGTGGAGGAATAGGGGCGCGAGCCAGTGAGACAGATGCGACATCCAGCCGTCCACAATCTTCGCCAGATCACTGGCAGGGCGGCATCCAGCGGCTGAAGCCAAATCAGGGCAAGGCCCGAGGGAGTATCCGATAGTACCTCTACCGCCAAAGGCGTCCAACAGGATCTGGCCCAACATGATGCATATTAAATGCGATGTGGGCTGATCCGACTGGCATTAAATGCAAAGTGGGCTGGAACGGACCGCATTTATTGCTTTGTGGGTTGATGATGACTTCCCTATCAAATCACGGGACCTACACCAAAATATCATCCAAGATATCGTCCAAGTTCTCTATAAATAGAACCTCATTTCACATGCAAGGTACGCACAATCAAAACCTGAGAGTCGTTACTCTGCCTCTCTTCTTCCACTCCTTCCTTTGTTCCAGTTCACTTACTTGGGCATCGGAGAGCCTTGCGCCGCTCAGGCCAGGGTCCTCTGACCGTTTGCTCTTCCCTTTCAGGCTTTTAGGCAGCAGGTCATCTTCTTCATTTGGATAAGTCCTCTAAGGCACCCCGATTATTGTAGGTCATAATTTTTCTCCACCTACATACCCGATGGTGCCAAAATCTCGAAAAGCGGAAAATACTAAAAAGCCCTCGAGACTTTCCGGAAATAGCGACACACACCCCTACTGTACCCAAATGGGTTCGGATCTCAACCTAACTTCGCACACACGATCCTAATGAATAATCGGACCTATTTGGCTTATAAACGAGCTTAATTAGCTAAAAGTATAATTAACTAAACTAATTACAACCTTAGAATTCTGGGATGTTACAGGGAATGTAGTTTGGAATGTGCCAGGAGCCATCTTTAGAGAGGATTGTAGAGACCTTATCTAGAGGAGACAGCCTGAGATCTGGAAATTTGAAGGCAATTGGGTCGTGGTCAATCCATCTAACGAATCAAAGGCTTATGGATTTTCCATTACCACACACCACTTACCCGAATTTCGGATGAACAGAGAGAGAAGACGAATCCGTTTTCAAATACAAGAGCCAGACAGAGTATTCAGAGGGCACCGAAGAGAGGAAGATTTAAAGTACCAGGACTAGAACAAGTTAACCCAGATAGAAGTTCAAGTTGCAGCTGCTCAACCCAGATGCAATATACATGCATCATTGAACTCTTTGACCCTCCTCAAACCAAGGCCACCTTCACTCTTCGGAAGGCAAACAACATCCCATCTCACCAAGTGAATCTTGATTCTAATAGGATCTGCCGACCAGAGGAAATTTCTCACGATCTTTTCAATTTGCGAACAAGTTTTAGCCGGAATTGGAATTAAGAGGGAGATGTGGAAATAGAGACCACATAAAATGTGATTTACTAAGATCAGTTTACCTGCAAAAGTTTGTGTAGGTGCAGAAAATAATGACCCACAATAACTGGGGAGCCTTAGAGGACTTATCCAATATGGTGATGACTGGGGTACCATCTGAAAGCCTGAAAGAGAAGAGCAAACGGTCAGAGGACCCTGGCCTGCGCGGCGCAAGGCTCTCCGATGCCAAAGTCAGTGAATGAACTGGAACAATGGAAGGAGAGGAAGAAGAGAGGCAGAGTAATTGCATGTGGTATGAAGCTCTATTTATAGAGGCTGGGGCCGTATCCTTGGAGAATATCTTGGTGTGGGTCCCATGATTCGACTGGAAAGTCATGATCAGCCCACCAAGTAATAAATGAGGTCCAATCCAGCCTACTCTGCATTTAATGCCAGTCGGATCAGCCCACATCGCATTAAATGCGCATCTTGTTGGTCCAGATTGTGTTGGGCGCCTTTGACGGTTGGGGTACCATCGGATCCGCCCTCGGGCCTTGCCCTGATGTGCCCTCAGCCGCTGGATGCCGCCCTGTTAGGGATCTGGCGAAGTTTGTGGACGGCTGGATGTCGCATCTGTCTCACTAGCTCGCGCCCCTATTCCTCCACGTGCCTGACGACGTGGGGGATGAGGGGTGCGAGTGGAGGTTCTTTCTTACTTCGGCTTTCGTCCCGGCTTCTTCAGCCGAGGTGGAGCTCTCAGCCAAGATGGGCACATGGGAGGGCCGAGCTCGGCGCTAACAGCCTGGAGCTGTTTGATTTCGGCTGAGGCCTCTATCCCGGTAGCCGAGGTGAGTTAGGTGCCACGTGGATGGCATGCGGACGGCACGTGAGGACGCTTAGTCTCATCTAATGGCCGTGATTAGCGGAATACCGGGGTTCTGGAAATCTCTCCACACAATTGCCCCTAGCTTCTGACCTTGCGGAGATCGACAGTGCCGTGAGGTCGGGAGCTATGTGACGGGGTTTACCTGGCGGAGAGAGTCCCTCTCGGCCCTGATTCGTGGTCGCTTTGGATGATTGAGGCAACAACTGTAATTCCTTGGGATCCTAACCCTAGAGGGGGGGTGAATAGGGTGAGCTACACTTAATGACTAATTATGACCAATTTTAACTTCTTTAATTTAACTAGTCACTTGTGATGATTAACATACATAATGCGGAAGCTAAACAACATAATCACCACATAGCACACACCATAACACAATGATTTATAGTGGTTCGGCCTCAATGCCTACATCCACTACCGGCTTGTGTTCCTCACACCCCACCGGATTTCCACTATGTATGCTTTTCAATAGGCTAAGCAATAACCTTTACAACTATGCTTTTCTAGGCTAAGCAATAACCTCTTACAATATGCTTTTCAAGGCTAAGCAATAACCTCTTCAACCAAAAGGTTGGTTATCTCTCTAAGTAGTGTCTATAATACACTTGATGGAGATTACAAATTTAGCTCATTACAATGCCTCTTAATAGGCGGATGTGAAAGTGAAAAACTAATTCATGCAAACACTATATGAATGCAAAGATGTATGTTCAAAGTGTATGCATGATGTCCTCAATCAATTTGAAAATCAAAGCTCATAAATGTATGCCAAAGGCTTTAGAAAGTTTTAGCTCAAAACATTTATGATTGAGGAAATGCTAATCACATGTTAAAAGTAACTTGTAAAAGACATACCTATGTATTCTAAACAAGTTATGAAAATCAAAGAACAAAACATGTGATGCATAAGGATTTCAATCAAATTATCAATGACGCTTAATGATCGTATGCTAAAAGCATTTTTAAAGTGTAAAACACAAATATAGATTTGATTGAAATTAAGGGTCAAATCACATGTAATTAAAAAGACAACTTGAAAATGATATACCAATCAATGTTTAAACAAGTTGTAAAACTTTAAAACAAAATACATGTGATTTATAAAGTTGTTGAATCCAAAACATAAGATAGATTTGAAAGTGATTTTCTTATGATGAAAAACAACAACCAAAGATTCAACCAAGTATAGGAATCATGTTACATATGATTTCAAAGATGATTCCAAAACATGATTTACTTAGATATACCAATTTAAGTACTACTTGGTTTGAATCAAGGTGATGTATCCAAAACAATGAATCAATTCAAAACATAAACATGTTAAGGACACAACAAATCATAGTTTAGCATGCTAACAAGGATTTACCAATAATTAGAATAAAGCATGAAAACATATGATTAGGAAAAGCAAGCTTACTTAGTGATTTAACTTCATTAATCCCAAGCTTTAGCTTTCCTAATGACCCTTAGTATCCCTTAGCTCATTCCCCTTTGTTTGGCCTCAAATCACCTCAAGGAGGGCCTAAGAGTTCCCCTTTTAATCAACATTTTTTCAATGGGAATGAACTAGTATTTATACCCAAAAGTGGGTTTCTGCGAGTCCCCGGTCGACCCCATGACAGGCCCGGTCGACCCCATCCAAACGGTCAGAAAAATGACCGTTGGAGAGCCAAACGGCTCTCTGCCCAGTCGACCCGCAGTGTACGCGGTCGACCGGGATGTGTACTCGGTCGACCGGGTACACTGGGCCCTGGGCCACTTTTCCCATTTTGCATACTTTTGCAATTTTCAAAGATTTTTGATGTGGGACTTGTTGGGGCCATTAAATCAAGCTTGAAACATGATTTAAATCAATCTAAGTATTTTTTAAAATCATGAATCATAAAAAGCCACAAATCATTTGAGACTTTAAAACTTAGGCTAAGCTTGATTCTTAAAAACTCTTTTCAAAACTAAATGCATCCAAGTTTTAAAATCAAAACATGCATGAACCAAGATTTCTAAAAACAATGCATGTGAAAATCAAGATTTCAAGATTTCTAAATCAATGCTCATGTGAAAACTCAAATGATGATTTAAATGATAATGCATCCATCAAATTGCAAACACAAAATCCCTAACAATCTCCCCCTTTGCAATTTGATGGCAACTCACTCAACACTGAATTTTCACACTAAGTCTTCAGCTCCCCCTTAGCTGGACAAGTCTTGAAATCTCTTGGATGCTTCTTTGACTTAGCTTGGGCTCTTGTTCTTTTTTCTTCATTCTTGATGCTTGGAGCTTGATCATTCTTCAAGCTTTCTTTTCTTCTTTAGCCAAGCAACTTCTTTAACTCCCAAGCTTAGTCTTCTTTCAACTCTCCCCCTTTGACCATGCACTCTCTCTCTTTTTGGCAAGATATGCATCTTCTCCCCCTTTGGAAGATAATACAAAATCTCCCCTTAGATAAATTGACAATATTCTCCCCTTTTGACATCTAGAATATTCTCCCCCTTTGACATTAAATTGCAAAGGTACCTACACACATGACATAAGGAAAATACCTTTTAGTAGCACCTGTTAACGAAAGAAATCGAAAATGAAATATATAACAGGTGTCATGTATGGTAGTAGTCTAAGGGTATAAAGCCAATTCAATGGTGAATTTGATCAAAACTAATACTTCCTATGAAGGTTTATACTCCCCCTCAATCCATTCTCTCCTTTTGTCAAACTTTTGACAAAGATTTAACTATTTGGTTCAAGAAGAAGATGGTTTTACCAATTGAGGGTAAACTTCAAGGAAAGGATTAGATTCATTTAACTATAGAGCTCAATATGATCAAATTACCAAGATTAAGAGCAAGGTCATGGAGAAAAGCAACCATGGATACCAATTGGAATAAAGAAATACCAATTGAGATGAAAGGATATGACTATTATCTCAATCACTCTAAAATGGAGTTAAAAAGAATATAACTACTAGGATCAATCCAAATTAGAGCTATCCATGATGTTATGGGGTTTATTCAACATAGCATCAATCAATATACCTATGAAAAAACATATGCTATGTAAATTTTGAAATCATTTCATCCAATCAAAAAATATGACTATCATGTGCACAAGATGAATGAAATGAAGTTCAAACATGAAGCCTACCTCAACCATTAACCAACCAAGATTATTAACACATAAAAATGGTGGTCATAAGATTTACCTATATGAGCATGAGAGGAGGCAAACATGAAAGATTATGATGCTAATGGAATGTGACATGGAATAAAGAGATATAACTTATAAAGTTCAATCCAATGTACACAAGGTTTATCACAATCTCAAAATATCAATTGGATATGATAACAATCGAAAATTAAACTAATTGGAACCAATTGAATATGAAACATGATTAGGAGCATAGATGTGACAAACACAAAATTCCATCAAGCATCATAGGTGGAAAATCATCACTTTAATGATATAGTAACTTAGTGAGCATAGTGATGAACATTTTAAATTGCATGAAATGAAATGTCTTTAGGTGATACATGCAATTTGAAAATTAAAAAACCATATGAACTCAACATGAAGGAAATCCATCAAAAATAGATATGCCTATAAGATACAAAGAATGGATTTTGATGAGAGTCTCATATGATCATAAATATGATATTGAAAAATGCAGAAGCGATATTACTATGAAATTATGCATAAAACAATATCACAACCATCCATCTATAGCAAAGCGTATGAAGTACAAAGGATGGATTTGAGAGTTCTAGTATGGTATCCACAAATGTAACTTAAGAGCACAACCATACATGGAACTATTTGACATTTGCATAGAGAGGATCAATTACAATCAAGATCTAACTCATACCATATCATCAACAAAGAATATAACTATGCATGCACAAGTAGGTATGAAGTTAGAACGATGTCATGGATCGCATATAGATGAAAAAGGATCTCATATAAGGTATACCTATGAAGAACAATGGTTTAATTCCAATTCATCTAAAATGATCCATTAATCTATCATGTAAAATCTCCACTCTAGCAAATGTACTAAGCTTACAATGCAATGGAAAATGGATATGAGGATCATACCAAATGAGCTTAGCACACAAAATCAAATATGTACTTAAGAAACTCAAATGATAATGAAACAAAAGCACATAAATAATCATCAATTTGCATTAATGAAACGATATACAAAGTTAGGCAAAACATGCAAATCAATGACATCATACCCAACCACACAAAGTAAGACATAACAACAAAGTCAATTTGCATTTGAAAGAATATAACTTTGTTGAGCAAAGATGCAAATTGCTTGTAACATATATTTCCTTCTAAATAATAAAATTATAAGCACAAGGAAATAAACTCAAGGAAAATGTTTCACTAAATATAACTAATAAAGCTTAGAACATTTTCCAAATATCTTTAATTCACTCCACTATTCAAAATCCAACAATGAAACATTTATTAAATTATGATCAAGTGACTTTGAAAAACATGAAGTGAACTAATCTCAATTTGTAATCAAGGATATAAATACAAATGCTCATACAAATTGATTACATATTTTCCATACCAAAAGATATAACTTGTAAGTTCATGGAAAATCTAAATTGATTTGAATCATTTGTTTTACAAAATAATCTAACTATGATATCCAAACAAATGATTTTCCAACATCAATTGATCATGAAAAATCTAGCTAAGAAAGCTTTTGTAATCACAATCAATTGATGATCATCAAATAGAAATGCACTACAATAGTAATAACTATATGAGAACAAAATGCAAATCTATATGAGGATATTGCAATCAAATGATTTTGAAAACCAAGGATATAACTAAGAAAGTTCATGTAGACAAAATCAAATGATCACAAAGAAACATTGCATTTTAAGAGATGTGACTATGTAGAAACAAAATGCAAATGTAACATGACCAACAATTAGATATGACAAAAAAATAGGTTGGTCTAGTGAGGTTCAAGTCCTTAAGGTTAGTCCAAAAGTCTACCTTTGAAGATTCACTTAAGGTCTTGAAAAGGTTGTCCTTGAGGGTTTACTTTGAGGTCCCACCAACTCTTGGAGTTTTAACTTGAAAAAGTTTTAGAGTGGTGAGATAGATTCTTAGGGGAAATTAGAGAGCTAGGAAGGAAATTCATTTTCAACCATAGTGGAAATCATTCTAAAGATGTGCAATAAAACACAACTCTAGGGTTCAAATCTAGATTTAAGCAATTATGGATCAACTCCGGGTGTTTAAGCCCTAAATGGAGTAACCTTGCTCTGATACCACTTGTAATTCCTGGGGATCCTAACCCTAGAGGGGGGTGAATAGGGTGAGCTACACTTAATGACTAATTATGACCAATTTTAATTTCTTTAAACAAACTAGTCACATGTGATGATTAACATACATAATGCGGAAGCTAAACAACATAATCACCACATAGCACACACCATAACACAATGATTTATAGTGGTTCGGCCTCAATGCCTACATCCACTACCGGCTTGTGTTCCTCACACCCCACCGGATTTCCACTATGTATGCTTTTCAATAGGCTAAGCAATAACCTTTACAACTATGCTTTTCTAGGCTAAGCAATAACCTCTTACAATATGCTTTTCAAGGCTAAGCAATAACCTCTTCAACCAAAAGGTTGGTTATCTCTCTAAGTAGTGTCTATAATACACTTGATGGAGATTACAAATTTAGCTCATTACAATGCCTCTTAATAGGCGGATGTGAAAGTGAAAAACTAATTCATGCAAACACTATATGAATGCAAAGATGTATGTTCAAAGTGTATGCATGATGTCCTCAATCAATTTGAAAATCAAAGCTCATAAATGTATGCCAAAGGCTTTAGAAAGTTTTAGCTCAAAACATTTATGATTGAGGAAATGCTAATCACATGTTAAAAGTAACTTGTAAAAGACATACCTATGTATTCTAAACAAGTTATGAAAATCAAAGAACAAAACATGTGATGCATAAGGATTTCAATCAAATTATCAATGACGCTTAATGATCGTATGCTAAAAGCATTTTTAAAGTGTAAAACACAAATATAGATTTGATTGAAATTAAGGGTCAAATCACATGTAATTAAAAAGACAACTTGAAAATGATATACCAATCAATGTTTAAACAAGTTGTAAAACTTTAAAACAAAATACATGTGATTTATAAAGTTGTTGAATCCAAAACATAAGATAGATTTGAAAGTGATTTTCTTATGATGAAAAACAACAACCAAAGATTCAACCAAGTATAGGAATCATGTTACATATGATTTCAAAGATGATTCCAAAACATGATTTACTTAGATATACCAATTTAAGTACTACTTGGTTTGAATCAAGGTGATGTATCCAAAACAATGAATCAATTCAAAACATAAACATGTTAAGGACACAACAAATCATAGTTTAGCATGCTAACAAGGATTTACCAATAATTAGAATAAAGCATGAAAACATATGATTAGGAAAAGCAAGCTTACTTAGTGATTTAACTTCATTAATCCCAAGCTTTAGCTTTCCTAATGACCCTTAGTATCCCTTAGCTCATTCCCCTTTGTTTGGCCTCAAATCACCTCAAGGAGGGCCTAAGAGTTCCCCTTTTAATCAACATTTTTTCAATGGGAATGAACTAGTATTTATACCCAAAAAGTGGGTTTCTGCGAGTCCCCGGTCGACCCCATGACAGGCCCGGTCGACCCCATCCAAACGGTCAGAAAAATGACCGTTGGAGAGCCAAACGGCTCTCTGCCCAGTCGACCCGCAGTGTACGCGGTCGACCGGGATGTGTACTCGGTCGACCGGGTACACTGGGCCCTGGGCCACTTTTCCCATTTTGCATACTTTTGCAATTTTCAAAGATTTTTGATGTGGGACTTGTTGGGGCCATTAAATCAAGCTTGAAACATGATTTAAATCAATCTAAGTATTTTTTAAAATCATGAATCATAAAAAGCCACAAATCATTTGAGACTTTAAAACTTAGGCTAAGCTTGATTCTTAAAAACTCTTTTCAAAAACTAAATGCATCCAAGTTTTAAAATCAAAACATGCATGAACCAAGATTTCTAAAAACAATGCATGTGAAAATCAAGATTTCAAGATTTCTAAATCAATGCTCATGTGAAAACTCAAATGATGATTTAAATGATAATGCATCCATCAAATTGCAAACACAAAATCCCTAACAACAACTGGCGTCCCTCATTCAATGCTGAAGACAGGTTGACGGCTCTGCGTGTCGTCCTCTGGTTAGTCGTCTGTCTTCTCGAGATCGTACGCGCCGTTCCGTCAGGGACGTAATCAATTTTCGAAATGATTCGCGCGGAGCCCTAGGGGGCGCCCCTTGGCGCGCCCAACTAGGGCTTCTGGAAAGGGGACCTTTTGGCGATATATATGGGGCAAATCGAGGTTCGTTTTCTTCTCCGTCGCCATTCTGAATCAAAGGAGAATAAGCTACTGCGAGGGAACCTCGTCTGAGAAGTGGTGTGCTGTTGAGGCCGAGTCTCTTTGTTGCTCAACGTCTTCGTTCTGCTCCCGTAAGTTCCTTCTGCCCTACCTCTTCTCCTGTGGGTTTCTCTGTCTTTGGATTGGGGTAGAAATGGGAATCTATAGCCACTGGTTAGAGGGCGAGGCAGCAATCGAGGGCTTTAGGTCGGCCTTTAGGGTCCCTGCTGACGTCCAAGTTAGGGGTGAGGACCCTAACGGCACCAACCTTCGCGACTTCTCGGGGGGTTGGATGCCGTTTCCTCTAGTGGCCGTGACGGAAGGCGGGGTCCGATTTCCCCTTCACCCCCTTCTCAGGAGATGTCTCAGCCAATGGCGCCTCTGCCCTTGCCAGCTGCTACGCAATGCTTTCAAGATTGTGATGGGCATGGCTAGGTTAAATGAGGTTTTGGGCATTAACCTCGGTGTCTTCGATATCGAGGACGTATATGATATATGCAAGTCCGGAGATGCTTATTATCTCCGGGCAAAGCCAGGCCGAGACGGCTTTGTCCGATACTTGGAGGACTCGAGCAAGTATGCCGGAGACGATCTTCTGTATGTCTCGGGAAACTGGGAGTTCGGGGTGGCCGACACCGATAGAGGCTACCAAGTCCCTCGCCATTTCGGGACCATTCCAAGTAAATACCTTCTGTCTCTTTTTTATATAGTTTCTTTTTGTTCTGCCGCGCTAATGCTTCTGATCGTTACAGCTTTGAAGAAGAGAAAGCGGGCCGCCCGATACATCTGGAAGAGGAACGAGGCCTGGCTCCGCCTAGTAAAGCGGTATAGTGGTCATGACGGCAGGGCGGCCTGGTTGCTGCTAGGGTATCAGCAGAGGTACGGTGGGTATCTAAGGGGCACCGTAGAGCCGATCCAGGGTGAAGGTGCCGGTCCCAAAGTCAGGCAGGAACAGGCCAGTCCAGGGGCCGCTGAAGGGCCTTTGCGGGCGTCGTCTGACGTTAGGGCCATGTCCGGAGCTCTAGCTTCCACATCGGGGTCGAGACCTCTCCAGGTCCCAGGAAGGGAATCGAGTCAAATTGCCCGATCTCCCTCGCCAAGTTCCGAGATGAGGCACACCAGGCGCTTGTCCTTCGAGGACCTTGAGGCCTTGGCGCTCGGAGCGGAGGATGCCCGAGCCCCCCAAGAGCCTGTGAATCTGAATTTCCCTGAGCCTCCTCCGAGTGCTCGGGTAATTTCCCCTGCAGCTGCGGCGGAGGTTCCCGCATCCCCTAGCCCTATTGGTCTAGAGGTACGTTCACCCCCGGCTGAGGTCGAGCAGGAGGAGGCTCGGCCGCTGTAGATGCCGAGGACCGATGCAGGCCCTAGCTCGGTCGCTGCCTCGTCGCCCCAGGGGCCGGCGTTATGGGAGCCGAGCTTCATGCTTGAGCCGGGGAGGCCGATGACGATGGAGGATCGCGTCCTTCACAGGATCGATCCCCCGGTCCTCGAGGCCCTGGGGCGAGCCTGCGCCCTCCCCCGGGACATGGAGCAGCTGGACAAGTACAGCGATCAGAAGTTGATTCTGTCGATGCTGCAGTCTAACTTCACGGTAAATCTTTCTACATTTCCTTTCATCAATCCAGCGGTTTAGCATCTAACGCTCTTTGGATTTGACGTGGACGCCCCGTTTCTTTGACAGGAGGCACAGAAGTCCATGGCCGTTGCTGACAGGATCTACAGACACAGCATGGACGTTGCCGAGCTGATCGTGGAGAAAAACGGCTTGTAAGAATCTCTGGACGTCGTTACCCAGAAATTAGCCAGGGTGGAGGGAGAATACGCGGCGAAGCTTGAGCAGGCGAGGGGAGAAGTCGAGGCGGAAAGAGTCAGAGTGGCCGAACTCGAGGTTTCCATCTCGAAGATGGAAGACGATTACGCGGCCCTACTTCAAGCCGAATCCAAGAGGGCAGATGAAGCCGAGGCGAAACTCGAGTCGGAGTGCGATGCTGCGTTCGAGGACGCCAGAGCGCAGGTCACCACCCACTACAAAGAAAGGGTCCTCGTCGTAAGGGATAAGGCCTGGGCGAAAGGATGGCGCGCCGGCCTAAAGGAGGCCTGGGCTTCTGAGGACCACCCTTCCTTCCGGGAGCCTCCCCTGTATCCACTCCCGACGCCGGCCTCTGCTCCTCCAGCCAGCGAAGTTTCTGACGCTGCAGCCTGTGCGTCCGACCGGGCATGACCTCGGGACGTTCGCCTCTTTGCTTTATGCTTTTGTAATTTCCTTTAATTGTATTCGCTGCGTAATGTAATGATCAAGATTTTGATGCAATTGAAAGTTTCTTCAATCACTCGTCCTTCCATTTCTGTCTTTTCCTTTTTTGAGCTCGGTACTTCTATGCTTGAGTTTGGTACGGCGCTTTCTGCAATGGGACATTAGAATTGAGTGCCGAGCGGTCTTCTTAGGCGCTTGCGATGATACTCCGTATCTTGGGTGATCCTCTCTGGTATTCGCGCTGATACTCCGTATCTTGGGCGATCTTGAAAAGCAGTAAGCATGGTGATATGACTATTGAGGGGAACGAGGGGATGGCTCCACGTGGTATCATCGGAACTGCTGGTTAGTATAAGGGAAGTCTAGCACGCCACGCAAGGCGTGAGAGACCTCGCCTCATAATTTGCTTTGAAGATCGGGCCCCCCCTTCTTCCTATAAATAGGAGTGGTAAGCTCGCCATGGGAGGGACGAGAGAACTAGGATATTTGTATTTCATTCAAACAACCTAGCAGCCATGTTTGATAGATCTTCAGGGGCTTTTGACCCGGATGGAACTCCTATGCCGGTGACGGCTTCCTCCAAGGGGGAAGGTCTGTCGCACTCTGCGCGCTCTCTGAAGATGGTCCTCGTAGGCTACGCGCTCTCTGAACGCGGGTCTACAGCCAGCCTTCCCTGGTGCGGCTGCATGGGAATCTTTGCAGCTATGGGTCGGTGGCACCCCCCCCCCCCCCCCCGCGCTCGGCAGCCTTGTTGTCATTCCACAAGATTCTGAGCGGAGGGTAGGACTGGAAATGCCCTAGGAGGGGGCTCTTGTTTGCAAACTTTGGTCTGACCAGCCAAAGCGTATTGCAGAGCTCTTGGCACCGGACGTCTGGGGGTCCTGTTTCGTCCCAGAGGGCGGTTCTGAATCATGCCGCAGATCCTCCTTCTTGTGGGATGTCAAGACCTCGGGGCAGGATGCAACAAGCCTTTCCGCCGAAGGTTTCCGGTCGGCGGGCGGTGTCGGCGAAGAGCGGTCTCGAAGCCTACTTTCTTTTTGGGTCTTCAGAGGGCCACGAGCCTTTCTTCTGTGTATTTTGTTTCATGTTTATAATCCATGTAATGAAGCAATTACAATGAATAAAAAGGACGAGTTTTGTGTTCACTCAATCCGTGTACACTTGTATTTTTGTATTTCAGTGCTCGCACTGCTCTTCTTTTGAAAGCTGACCTTGGCCGAAATGGGGAGCTTTGGCCGAAGCGAACTGCCTTGGGCCGAAGTGAGTTCGGCGTGATCTCGGCTGTGTGAGTTTGAGTTCGGCGTGATCTCGAGGGTGTTCGAACCCAGAGTCTCGGAGATCTCGGCCGTGCGATCTTTAGGGGTGTATGAGCCAAGAATTTAGGAAACGACTGAGCATCGGAGCTCGGAGCCTTTTCCAGGGCCCAGGACCCGGAGCTTTAGGAAACGACCGAGTCTGGACTCGAGGCCTTTTCCAGGGCGGTAGACCCGGAGCTTTAGGAAACGACCGAGTGTATGAACTCGAGGCCTTTTCCAGGGCGGTAGACCCGGAGCTTTAGGAAACGACCGAGTCTGGACTCGAGGCCTTTTCCAGGGCGGTAGACCCGGAGCTTTAGGAAACGACCGAGTGTATGAACTCGAGGCCTTTTCCAGGGCGGTAGACCCGGAGCTTTAGGAAACGACCGAGTCTGGACTCGAGGCCTTTTCCAGGGCGGTAGACCCGGAGCTTTAGGAAACGACCGAGTGTATGAACTCGAGGCCTTTTCCAGGGCGGTAGACCTAGAGCTTTAGGAAACGACCGAGTCTAGACTCGAGGCCTTTTTCCAGGGCGGTAGACCCGGAGCTTTAGGAAACGACCGAGTGTATGAACTCGAGGCCTTTTCCAGGGTGGTAGACCCGGAGCTTTAGGAAACGACCGGGTGTATGAACTCGAGGCCTTTTCCAGGGCGGTAGACCCGGAGCTGTCGAAGTCATGTAAGGAGAGACGACACAGATTAGTGACAGGGCAAAAGGTGCTTTCATTGATTCTGAGACTCGCTACATCTTTTAGAAATAGAATTTCTTCAGGTAGGATGCATTCCTCGGTCTCGGCAGTGGCTTGCCCTCTAAGTCTTCGAGCTTGTAGGCTGATTTCCCCGCCAGTGAGACCACCCTGAGCGGGCCGTGCTAGTTCGGGGCCAGCTTCCCTTCGTTTGGTTCTTTGTCAGCTGGCAAGGGCTTCTTGAGAACCAGCTCTCCCAAGGAGAATCTCCTTGACATTTTGATTGTACGCCCTGGCTAACCGCTGCTGATAGTCGGTCAGACACAGGGCTGCTGCTTCTCAGCGCTTGTCTGCCAGCTCCAGCTCCATTGCCAGGTTCTTCTCATTTCGGCCTTGGTCGACCAGCTCTGTCCTCAGGGCGGGAAGGCCGATTTCTAAAGGAATGACCGCCTCCACCCCGTAGGCCAGAGGGAAAAGTGTTGCCGAGGTCAGAGACTGTTCGACCTTAGTTACTTCTGGCTCGTGCCCTATGTCCCACAGCGCCGTGTCGGGCTGGGTCGAAGCTGAATTGGGCGAGACGAACTCAACGATGAAGTCTGCCAGAATTTGGGCTTTGATCGCAGTTCGGGGACGGTACTGTATATCATACTGCCCCAGTTCAACTGCCCACTTTGATATTTGCCCTGAAAAGTCAGCCTTCTTGAATATTGAACGGAGTGGATGCTCCGTGATCACCACAATGGTGTGGGATTGGAAATAATGGGAGAGCTTGCGGGAGGCACTGACGAGGGCCAATGCAAGCTTCTCCAACAAAAGGTACCTAGTCTCGGCATCGAGCAGGTTCTTGCTCGTATAGTAAATTGGTTTTTGAATTCCCTCGTCCTCCCTGATGAGGACGGAGCTCACTGCGTGATCCGAGACCGCAAGATATAAATACAAAATCTCCCCCAGAGTTAGGGTGGAGAGTAAGGGTGGTGACATCAAATAAGTTTTGAATGCGGCCAATGCCTGGTCACACTCAGGGGTCCACTGGAATTTCAAATTTTTCTTTAGAAGCTGAAAGAAAGGCCTACACTTATCTGATGACCAGCTGATGAAGCGATTGAGTGCTGCAGCCATTCCCGTAAGCTTCTGGACTTCTTTCGTGGTAGAGGGGCTCTGAATGCCCTGGATTGCGATGATCTGGTCCGGATTAGCCTCTATCCCCCTCCGTGTCACCAAGCTGCCGAGGAACTTGCCAGAGGCTACGCCGAAGGCGCACTTGGAAGCGTTTAGCTTGAGCTTGTACGCGCGAAGGATGTCAAAGACTTGGCCAAGATCCGCCAGGTGGTCGCTGGAGTGCACTGACTTCACAACCATGTCGTCGATGTACACCTCTACTGTTCGGCCGAGCTGAGCCTGGAACATCTTTGTCACGAGGCGCTGATAGGTCGCCCCCGCGTTCTTTAGCCCGAAGGGCATCACCTTATAGCAGTAAGTGTCGCGGGGGGTTATGAATGACGTTTTCTCCTCGTCAGGCTCGTGAAGTGGAATTTGGTTGTAGCCTCTGTAGGCATCGAGGAAGCTCATTCGGTCGTGGCCAGTGGTGGCGCCGATCAGGAAGAGCCTATCTGGGTCTGCCGAGTTCAGCCTGACCTGGCCAGGTCCTCAATGCTTTTCTTCTCGGGGTCTCGGCCGATTTCATCTAGGCCTTTCTCGAATTCGGCGAGGTTGACACGCTCTGGCCCTCTCACTGCCGGGACCGCGGCCAGCATGCACTGCTTGGCCTGCTGCTGGTCTCCCTCCATTGTGACCACTTCCATTTTGCCCTCCCTGTTCTCGCGGACGAACCTCAGCTTCTGGTGGAGGGAAGAAGGGACTGCTTCCAACTTGTGGAGCCACGTTCTGCCGAAAATGGCGTTGCAGGGAGAAGGGGCGTCCACGACCAGGAAGTCGGCCAACACGGAGGCTCCGCTGACTCAGGTTTCCAGGGTAATCCTATCCTCGGGGTAGACTGGCGTGGCGGACTGCCCTAGCAAGGGCGCACGGACCTCCGTGAGGTCTGCTTCGGAGGGGTTCATCTTTTTGAAGCAATCATAATAGAGGACCTCGGAAGAGCTGCCGGAGTCGACGAGGATCCTCTTCACGGTGAAGTCTCTCAGCTTCTTCGTAAGGAGCAAGGGGTCGTTGTGGGGAAGCTGGATTCCCTCGAGATCTTTATCTGAGAAAAGAGATCGCAGGTCGGTCGCGGCGAGCTTTTTTGGGTGCCTGCCCGAGCTCAGCTCTCATCACCTCCTTCCCGTGCGATGCCCGCCTGGCCTCAACGTGGGCATGTGAGCTTCCACGAGATGAGGGAGAGGGAACTGAGGATGCCAGGTGGATCACGTTAATGATCTTTTTGGAATCCTCGCTGTCTGGGTCCCGGGCCGTGCTCTGGTGAACTCGGCCCCTGCTGCCGCCGGGCATCTTCTGCCTTGACGAACTCTGGAAGGTGGCCTTCGCCGGCGAGTCTCTCCAGGTACCACTTCAGAGAGTTGCACTCCTCGGTCTTGTGCCCTTTACCTTTGTGGTAGGAGCAGTAGAGCTTGCTTCGACTGCCGTCGGTGGGCTCATTTTTCAAGGGCTGGGGCCACTTGAAGAACGGCTTGCCCTTTATTTTGTCCATGATCTGGTGTATCGATTCCCTGAAGACGACATTGATGCCTTGATAGGCGTTAGCGTGAGGCTTGGCCTCCTAGTGCCCCCAGATCTGGATGGTGTAGGTTTCGCCGAACTGGCGACCCGAGCCTGCTTGGGCTCCTACTTCTGGAAGGGCCCCCGCCTCTCTGCTGAGGCTGGTTGCTCTTGTGCTCGGGCTCTGGCCTTTCGTCCTCTTCCCGGGCCTGGATTTCATCTTCCTCCCGGGCGACGAAGCGCTTTATCCGGGACATTAGCTCTGGCATGGACTCTGGAGGGTCTCCGACCAAGTCCTTCCAGAGGTCGTGGCCGGGGATCAGGGCATGTTGGAAGGCGTAGATTGCTATCTCCTCCCTAGTGCCCTCGATCTGGCTGTAAACCACCCAGAATCGTCGGGCGAACTTGGCGAGGGTCTCACCCTGCTTCATTCTCAGGGCGAGAAAGTCCCCTTCTTTCTTGGGGACGGCGCTGTAAGCTTGGAACTTCTTCAGAAAGGAGAGCTGGAGCGCCTTCCAGCTCGAAATCGACTCCTCTGGGAGGGCGCAGAACCACTTCAGAGGGAGGTCTCCCAAACTGGAGGAGAAGATCTTGTAGTTGAGGTGGCCCTCGTTTCCCCAGATGGACATCTTCTGGGAAAAGTGACGGAGGTGAGCGGATGGATCGGACAGTCCGTCGTAGGGGACGAACCGCGGGACGGAGAACCTTTTGGGCAAGGGGGTGCGCTCGATGTCCCTCGTGAAGGGCGAGGCCCCTAGATCAGTGTGGCCACAGATCTGCTTCTGGTCCCGCACGTCCAGGTTGCGCTGAAGAGCCAGCCTGACGCGCTTGTCAAATCGCTCCTGCTCATCGTCCTTCTCTGGAGTCTGGGCTCTTGACTTTCGCTTGGAGTGGTTCGGGCTGTGATGGCTATGGTTTCGGCCATCGCGGCTACGATGACTTCGGCTGTTGCTCGAGCCTTCGTCAGGGATCTGGCTCCGCTTATGGTCCAGATGGCTTCTGAGATCTTCGCGAGGAGGCTGGGCTGCCTTGCTGGGGGCGTCCTTCTTCTTTCCTTGAGGATCAGAGACTTGCCTCAACGAGGCGGTCTGCGCTGCTCTCAGCTGTTGCTGGAGCTCGCGGATCATCCGCTCTTGCTTCTAGAGGAGAGTATTTTGAGTTGCGACATCTCATCTAGCGGCAGGAGGCTGGACTCGACGCGCTTCTTCCGCGGCAACGGCCTTATTTTTGTGAGGACGCTCATGCCGACGCTCGTCGCGTCGGGGTGGCGTAACTTCGTCTGCTGAGAACGAGGTCTCGAGTCCTTCTTGGAGGGGGACCTCGACAAAAAGTTGCGAGCCTAAGCGGCCCTCGCCTGCTGACGTGCCATGCACCGTTCGGGAACGCCCCTGAGGAGGGACGTCTGCCGATGGTGCTGGCAGCTCGAGCGCTGCTCTCGAGGATTCTCCGCCCTTCTTAGCTTTCGGAGGCATGGCTTCTGGGAGATTGAGGTTGAGGAGGCTGGGAAAGTTGGGAAGGATGGGATATTACTTTCCCACAGACGGCGCCAATTGTAGGTGCAAAAAATAATGACCCACAATAACTGGGGAGCCTTAGAGGACTTATCCAATATGGTGATGACTGGGTACCGTCCGAAAGCCTGAAAGAGAAGAGCAAACGGTCAGAGGACCCTGGCCTGGGCGGCGCAAGTCTCTTCGATGCCAAAGTCAGTGAATGAACTGGAACAATGGAAGGAGAGGAAGAAGAGAGGCAGAGTAACAGCTCTGTGGGTTGTATTGTGCGTACCTTGCATGTGGTATGAAGCTCTATTTAGAGAGGCTGGGGTCGTATCCTTGGAGAATATCCTGGTGTGGGTCCCATGATTCGACTAGAAAGTCATGATCAGCCCACCAAGTAATAAATGCGGTCCAATCCAGCCTACTCTGCATTTAATGCCAGTCGGATCAGCCCACATCGCATTAAATGCGCGTCTTGTTGGTCCAGATTGTGTTGGGCGCCTTTGACGGTTGGGGTACCATCGGATCCGCCCTCGGGCCTTGCCCTGATGTGGCCTCAGCCGCTGGATGCTACCCTGTTAGGGATCTGGCGAAGATTGTGGACGGCTGGATGTCGCATCTGTCTCACTAGCTCGCGCCCCTATTCCTCCACGTGCCTGACGACGTGGGGGATGAGGGGTGCGAGTGGAGGTTCTTTCTTACTTCGGCTTTTGTCCAGGCTTCTTCAGCCGAGGTGGAGCTCTCAGCCGAGATGGGCACATGGGAGGGCCGAGCTCGGCGCTAACGGCCTGGAGCTGTTTGATTTCGGTTGAGGCCTCTATCCCGGTAGCCGAGGTGAGTTAGGTGCCACGTGGATGGCATGCGGACGGCACGTGAGGACGCTTAGTCTCATCTAATGGCCGTGATTAGCAGAATACCGGGGTTCTGGAAATCTCTCCACACAGTTTGAATGAAAATTTAGCTCTCAATTATCCATAAGTCTTGTGAAATGAAAATCCCTAGGAGCTCCAAACAACATTGGAATGCTAAGGTAAGTAGATGGGAGGGTCGCTTGGGGAATCTTGCACATGATAGTGATAGAGTTGCGTCTCCTAAGGCTGCATTTCCCCACAAAAAGTTAGCTTTACTAAAGGTTAAATCGTTGGCCTGATGCTTCTTGATATATTGAAATGAGAGACTTGACACTTCTTAGGCCTTTTATAGGCTTTGAAAAAGATAAGGACATCATCCGCATACAATAGGTGACATGGAGTATCCGGCATGGGGGAAATTGGCAAGATGAAAGCTTCATTTTTGAGTCTTTCCAAATGCAAGATGAGAGTTTCCCTGCTAGAATGAAAAGATACGAAGATAAAGGGTCACCCTGGCAAAGACCACAAGAAACCTCAAAGAAGCCACATGGGCTTCATGAGAACCGATCTCCTAGATGTGCAAATGAGCTCTTTAATTCAAGTTATCCACTGATGAGAGAATTTAAGAAATTGAAGCACCTTAAAGAGGAAGGCCCAATGAAGATTGTCAAATGCCTTGGAAATATCCAGTTTCATGCAAACAGATCCACCAGTAACCTTAGTGTTTTAAGTTTTTGAAAAGTTCGTGAGCTAACGCTGCCTGCATGGTCGTGTAATTTCACAAAAGCCGCCTGGTGATTGGAGATGAGCTAAGGAAGGATGGTGGAGAGTCTATTAGCTAAGATTTTATAGGTGAAGCTAAGAAGGCTAATTGGATGAAAATCTGAGAAGGTCTTTATGGGGTATGACTTGGGTATTAAGGCTAAAAAGAAGAAGGTGGTTGGTAGAAATGAAATGGGTAACAACTTCAATAACATCATGGCCAATTATGTGCCAAGCTGAGGTGAATAAGATACCGGATGTGTGGGGAAAATCCCAAAAGAATCCTGGGCAAGGTGCTCCATCCTGGGCCCCCGCATCAGCAAGCCCATCCCGGCAAGTTCGGTCTTGTGCTCCACGCTTCCTATGCTCAACTCCCCCCCACCTCGGCAATGCACGCCTTAGCAAGTTCAGACACTCCACCTCGGTAGGATCCACTTCGGCCAAAGTATCCCACTTCGGCTGCCCAGCTCGGCTACATTGTCAGCCCCTTCCACTTCGGCAACAGTACCATGACCCTATCTCCGCCAGGTCTCACCCGGCACGACACTCCATCTCGGCCGAGCGCCTCATATCGATGAAAGTACTGAGCACTGACAGTTGTCCTCCCATGGACGCTCAAGCACGCTATGGCCCGTGCGACAAGACAAGGGGATAGCCCGTATCTCCTGACAGATCACCGTCCACAGCTCCCAAGGCGCCAGGATATGGCCTAACGGGATAAGACAGGCTACGACGGGACCAGACAGGCTACGATGAGACCGCGCCTCCCTAGTACCTGACAAAATGGGCTATGACAAGACAGCCAACTACCCCTTTGCCTCCTTTTCCTCTACATAAACACAGCTACAGCTCCAGAGGAAAGGCGGACGCCATTACCACTCTGGTATGCCATCTTCTTCCTCAAAAATCTCCTCCTCCCTCTGCTTAGCTCATATACTAACTTAGGCATCGGAGAGCCTTGCGCCGCCCAGGCCAGGGTCCTCTGACCTACGTTTCTCTTCCTTTTCTCAGGCTCCAGGCGCAGGCATCGGTGTCCCTAATCTCACTCGGGTAAGTCCTCTAAGGCACCCCCCCATTATTGTGGGTCATTATTTTTTGCACCTACAATTGGCGCCGTCTGTGGGAAAGCAATATCACAGCCTTCCCAACCTTCTCCAAATCTTTCCAAACACCATGCCTCGAAGAACCAGAAAGGGAAAGGAACCTATCGCACTGTCGACCCAGCTGCCGACGGTCCCCCGCCGAGAGAGGTCAGGAGCAAAATCTGGTCCAGCAGGCGACCAGCTTCAAGATACTCGGTCGGGTTCATCCTCTAAGGATTCGACCTCGACTCTACCCTCCGAAAGACGCACCCTGAAGAGCAGGAGCAACCGGGCCCATGGCGAAGGCTCGGGTAACGACCACGACTCCAGAGAGTGGCTCGATCAACGCATAGAGCAAGCAGTACGACAGCACATGGAAATGGCCGACTACGCTCAAGTTCGGATGAACTCTAATGTTTTCGGCGCA
The DNA here is from genome assembly GCA_012931725.1 of Litsea cubeba. Classification (NCBI taxonomy): domain Eukaryota; kingdom Viridiplantae; phylum Streptophyta; class Magnoliopsida; order Laurales; family Lauraceae; genus Litsea; species Litsea cubeba. Next base: position 43,862,881 of record CM022954.1, read on the forward strand.
TCTCCTTTCTCTCCAGAGATCAGAAGCTTCCCCCTTCCCGAAGATTTCAAAGTCCCGAGGTTCGTCATTTACGATGGAACCTCGGACCCAGCAGCACACCTATGGCACTTCTCTCAGCGGATGTCGGTATGGGGCAACGCGGGCCACCTGAGCTGCAGAATCTTCTCTTCCAGCCTCGGGGACCTCCCCCTAAAATGGTTCTGCGCACTCCCCCCGGGATCAATCAAGAGTTGGCAGCAGCTCCGGAGTTCCTTCTTGACGGAGTTCCAAGTTTACGGGGTCATCCCCAGGTCAGCCGCCGACCTGATGGCCCTCAGAATGAAGCAGACCGAGAGCATCGCGCAGTTCGCCAAAAGGTTCTGGGCTGTCTACAACCAGATCGAGAATGCCTCAGAGGCAATAACAGTCCTGTCTTTCCAACAAGCCCTCGTACCAGGCAACGAGCTCCGAAGCAACTTGGTCATGTATCTCGTGGTCACTATGGCAGCACTCATTACCAGGGTGAATCGATTCATCAGGCAAGAGGAGGACGAAGCCCGAGCCCGGGAGCAGTTCAACCTCCACGACAGCGACCAGATCGCTTCTAGCTCGGCCGAGCCTGCCAGCTCGGCCGACGCTGCCAGCTCGGCCGACGCCTCCAGCTTGGCGGACGTCTCCAGCTCGCTAGCAGTCCCCCGCTCTGCAGAAATCTTTTCCAACACGGGGAGCAGTTAGGCGAACTTTTTCTGTCACTTAGCTTCGACCGCCCGTCAGCTTCGATCGCACGACCCTCTACCGTCACTTCGGCGGCGCGGTCCTCTACTGTCAGGCTTTGATGGCGCCGTCAGCTTCGATGACACCGGCACGACCCTCTACTGTCGGCTTCGATCGTACGACCCTCTACCGTCATTTCGACGACACTGTCCTCTGCTGTCAGCCTTGATCGCACGGTCCTCTACCGCCATCAGTCGTCCAGAGCCACCGAGCTCACCCTGGGGCCGTTTTATACACTCAGGCGTGACTCGCGTTCGGCAACAGAGCAACCAAGTCCTCGGGTAGGCGCACCCAGGCTCCTTGGCCTCCAAACGACCTCATGCTGGTCCGTCCACGTGCTGGTTTCCACCTCACGCTGGTTTCGGCCTCATGCTGGTCTCGACAGCATTTTACGACCTCATGCAGGTCCGTCCACGTGCTGGTTTCCACCTCACGCTGGTTTCGGCCTCATGCTGGTCTCGACAGCATTTAACGACCTCATGCAGGTCCGTCCACATGCTGGTTTCCACCTCACGCTGGTTTCGGCCTCATGCTGGTCTCGACAGCATTTTACGACCTCATGCAGGTCCGTCCACGTGCTGGTTTCCACCTCACGCTGGTTTCGGCCTCACGATGGTCTCGACCGCATCTGACGACCTCATGCTGGTCCGTCCACGTGCTGGTTTCCACCTCACGCTGGTTTCGGCCTCATGCTGGTCTCGACCGCATCTAACGACCTCATGCTGGTCCGTCCACGTGCTGGTTTCCACCTCACGCTGGTTTCGGCCTCATGCTGGTCTCGACCGCATCTAACGACCTCATGTTGGTATCGCCCTCGTGCTAGCTACGCGCTTCACAGGTTCGGCCTCATGTTGGTCTCGGCCAGTGCCATCGAGACTGCCCTCGGGTTCGTACACCCGGGCTTCTCCATCTCGGCGAATGTCAGAAAAGCAAGTCACAAGGGTTAACAGCCCTGGAAAAGGCCTCGAGTTCGGACACTCGGCCAATTCCTAAACTCAGGGTTTTTACCCATCTACAAGGGTTAACAGCCCTGGAAAAGGCCTCGAGTTCGGACACTCGGCCAATTCCTAAACTCAGGGTTTTTACCCATCTACAAGGGTCTACGCCCTGGAAATGGCCTGGAGTTCTTACACTCAGCCTTTCCTAAAGTCCCGGGTTTTGAACCCACTCAAGGGTCTACGCCCTGGAAATGGCCTGGAGTTCTTACACTCAGCCTTTCCTAAAGTCCCGGGTTTTGAACCCACTCAAGGGTCTACCGCCCTGGAAATGGTCTGGAGTTCCTACACTCAGCCTTTCCTAAAGTCCGGGTTTATACACCCCTCAAAGACCGTTGCCGAACTCATGCTCACATCTCCGAGACCAGTGGGATTCTGGATCCACTCTGTCGCAAGGCAGTTCGTCTCGGCCAAAAGCTGGCCACTTCGGCCAATGGCAGCTCGACAAGATTGCCGTAGAGACTGTTCCATATCACCTCCTCGGCCTCATGACAGTCCTCAGCTCGGCATCAGTGCCGGATTCCAAGTTGGCAGTTACACTGGTCACCTGGGCAGCATCGCCAGAACACTTCCAATGGGGCTGCGCCTCCGGCGACGGGCCAGCTGGTCATGCCTCGATCTCTTAGTTGGTGATGAATCAGTTGGCTGGACCATCAATCTCAAAGCGACAAACTGCTCCAAGGCACAAGTGTTGTCCTCCATGGTACTTAGCTTCCGACCTCAAAGAGGAGTCTAGTGAGCTCAGAAGCTGGGGGGCTTTGTGTGGGGAAAATCCTAAAAGAATCCTGGGCAAGGTGCTCCATCCCGGGCCCCCGCATCAGCAAGCCCATCCCGGCAAGTTCGGTCTCGTGCTCCACGCTTCCTATGCTCAACTCCCCCCCACCTCGGCAATGCACGCCTTAGCAAGATCAGACACTCCACCTCGGCAGGATCCACTTCGGCCAAAGTATCCCACTTCGGCTGCCCAGCTCGGCTACAGTGTCAGCCCCTTCCACTTCGGCAACAGTACCATGACCCTATCTCCGCCAGGTCTCACCCGGCACGACACTCCATCTCGGCCGAGCGCCTCATATCGATGAAAGTACTGAGCACTGACAGCTGTCCTCCCATGGACGCTCAAGCACGCTATGGCCCGTGCGACAAGACAAGGGGATAGCCCGTATCTCCTGACAGATCACCGCCCACAGCTCCCAAGGCGCCAGGATATGGCCTAACGGGATAAGACAGGCTACGACGGGACCAGACAGGCTACGATGAGACCGCGCCTCCCTAGTACCTGACAAAATGGGCTATGACAAGACAGCCAACTACCCCTTTGCCTCCTCTTCCTCTACATAAACACAGCTACAGCTCCGGAGGAAAGGCGGACGCCATTACCACTCTGGTATGCCATCTTCTTCCCCAAAAATCTCCTCCTCCCCCTGCTTAGTTCATATACTAACTTAGGCATCGGAGAGCCTTGCGCCGCCCAGGCCAGGGTCCTCTGACCTACGTTTCTCCTTCCTTTTCTCAGGCTCCAGGCGCAGGCATCGGTGTCCCTAATCTCACTTGGGTAAGTCCTCTAAGGCACCCCCCATTATTGTGGGTCATTATTTTTTACACCTACACCGGAGAGAAACCATCTGGCCCAGGCGAGCTATTCTTTTCATGTGCAAAAATAGCATCACGAATCTCTGAATCGGATGGGATTCTGAGGAGAGATCGAAGGACCATCTAAGATGAACAGATCATCATCATCCATAGTTAGGAGTGTCTGGAAGAGGGAGGAGTAAAAAGCAGTAACTTTCTCCCTCATTTGAACATGATATTCTCGGGGAGACCCATCTACATTGATCTTGTCAATACGGTCAAAGTTACCCCTCAATTTGGTGGAGAGATGAAAGAATCGAGTGCTTTTGTCACCATCATTCAACCACTTGATTCTAGAATTTTTCTTCCAATGGGTAGCTTCTGCCTTAGGCCAGTTGTGAAGATTTGTCTTTGCAGCGTTCAGATCCAATACGATCTGGTCCGAAGGAGAGGAGTCCCAGGCATTTTGCAAAGAAAAAACCTGCTCCTTGCAGCAGCTTTGTTAAGCTTTAACTAGCCAATGACTAATTTGTTCCATGCTTTTAGCTTATTCTTCATATTTTTTAGCTTATAAGCAAGGACAAATTGAGGGTTTCCTTTAGCATACACGTTCCAGCTTGTCTCCTTTAAACCGAGGTAGGAATCATGAGCTGGCCACATCTCATCAAACTTAAAAGGAATGTTAGGCAAGTGGATGGAGGATAGTGAGACAATAAAAAAGGAGTATAAATAATTTTATCACGTGTTATGTACTTTCTCCACTTTATACACATGTTATGTCTTTTCCCACTTTATGCGCATGTTATGAAGGTTATAAAATTGAGAAATATAAGATATGACAATTTCAGTATAAACAATTTAACTTGATGGTCATGAAAAGGTTCTTACATGATGCATGGCAACTATGATTCATATTGACAGTTTTTTATTTGATCACTACATAAATGATTAGTACAAATGAGACAAGTTGGTCATATTTGAAAACTTTTGTTGATCACAATAATCAAAGAATAATGAAATAGTGCATATTGTCATGTAGACCAAGTGGGAGAGTGAGAAATATTGGACTCAAGTGTGGCCTAATGACCATATGTCCATTTGGGTTGCCCATTTGGACAACCCAATTACTTTAAGTCTCCATTACAATTAATACTCATTATTAGAGTATCCTTGGTATTTTCGGAAAGTTGCTAACATAATAGAGTACTATGCTAAGAGAAATCTAAACCCTAATTCAGTTGGGACTTTATGATGAAAATGGAGTTGTCTAGATAAACCTATATAAAGGGTTTTCAGGTGACTCTAACTAGTAAAATGAGCATTATACTCCGAATATCATTGTTTGAAATTTATCATATAATATATATAGTTGGCAGTGTGTTTGGATTTGCAACAATTTTCTCTTCTAATTGTATGACAATCTGGATTGATGCATTATGCTTCTTCTTGGCTTTGATTTGTTGAACTGGGTCTTTGTTACCAATAGTATAAACTGTTGAAAATAAATTGTGGAAACTAACAATAAAAAAATTAGATAAAAGAAAGTAAGAACCCGAACAAATTAGTAGCCGAAGCACGTCACAAAGGATGCTTTCTTTAGACAAGTTTCGCTCCCACAGTTATGCAATGGACTCATAGGCATCTACCCTAGAATACGACATCTACCTGGTCTGACAATCTCCACCAATCGTCTAGTCAAATGGATGAAGAACTCGAATCTTGGTGGACCACTTTCTTAAACTTGCTTGCAGCAACAAAACACAAAGGGATAGAGAAAACAAAGAGAAGAAGAGAGGAGTTGCTGATGGACCACGTATTCGGCGCATGGTGACTACTGAGGTCAGCGAACGTGAGAGTCCGTGGGGCCCGATCCTTTCGTGACCGGTGGCAAATCGAGTATCAACATTTTTTGGGTGGGTGTGCCAGATTTTCTAATTTACTTGGAATTGCAATTGGTGATCTGGTGATCGACCTTCACAAGTAAAAAGGAAATCAACTTCTTTCAAGTTTTTCATTGCACATATATTTAAGAAAATAGATAAGTTTTTGAAATGCCGTAAAAACCAATTTCATTTGTTTTGCAGTGAAAGGCGATTTTTGGCGTTTATAGCCGATTTTTGGCATTATAGCCGATTTACAACTCTTATCAATAGTGAAAGACAAGAGTTGTGATTTTTTTTGTCTCTTTAGAAAAATACAAACTACAATTGAAAGCAAGAAAATGAGGATTTAACTTCTCATGAGATTGTGAGGGATTCGTTCAGATTGATGGTCGCAAGCCATATGTGGACTTCGCCATCATCCATGCAGATGAGAACATAGGATGCTTTTGATTCACTTGGCTTGGCTATGACCTCAGATTTTTAAAGGACAAAGACCAAGAGGAGGTCTTATGTCCAATAAAAAGCTAAGTAGACCAAGAGGAGGTCTTATGTCTAATGAAAAGCCACGTCTAAGCCATTGAAAGTAAAAGAAGAAGGCAAGGACCTTGGGGGTACCCCCTAAGGGACTTTTTCACCTTGTAGTGGTGGTCGATGCAGAACTTCAGCAGAGTTTTCTCTTTTCTTTCTCTCAGATTTTCTGCGCTTTTTTCTTATCTATGCTTGGATTTTTCTGGATCTGGATTTCTTTGGAATGCTCTCCTATTTATAGGCCTTTGGTAGCCATTTAGGAGAGTTTATGGGCTTTAATTGTCACTAAGCCGCATAATAGGAGGAGTTACAAGTTTAAATTCAAATGTCACTAAGCCGAGAGGCCTAATTTGGCTTCCGAGAGTCAAAGTCTGGTCAAATGTCGTCGAAATGACCTGAAACTTGACGTGTGGCCCTTTATAAGCCCATGTGCTCTATATAATGAGTGATGGCCTCGGTGGTTCTCGCCGCCGAGAGGCTTGATTTAGCTGTTCGAAGGTTGATGTAGGGTCAAAGTTGTGGATTTGACTTGAAACTTGACGTGGATCCTTTTGGATGTATTTTGGGACCATTCACAGGCTCTGATCGAAGATTTGGTGTTTTCGATACTGTCGCCGCCGGAAGCTCCTGTTAAGCGGTCGGAGGAGCGAAGTTAGGCCAAATAATTTTGAAATGACCCGAAACTTCTTGTATACTCCTCTCTTGACTTTCTTGAAGGATCTTGCATTTTTTGTTTGATTCTGACAAGATTTGATTATTTTTTTAGAAGTAGCATTGCCTATTTATAGTAGGCTGCGACTTCATGTAGCTTTCTTGATGTTGAAGAGGCAAAGTGACATTTTGGGTGTCAACAAATGCCCCCTCAAAGTACAACGACGAGTTGCTTAACTTTTGTAGTCGATGTGCCTCGAAGAGATTTTTGAAGGAGAGCTTGTGACTTGACCAAGAGTCTTTGAGCAGTTTTTCTTTTGGTAGAGTGGCCTTTTGAGCTTCCAGGGGAGTTTTATGGTAGTGAAAGGAATCATGTACCATCTCGAGGCAAAGTTTTGAAAATGACATCAGGGATATGGATTTGGGTTTTTGTTTTTGACCTTGTGACCTAACAGGCTGTATGTGGCAGGTTAGGGGGTCGGATTTTATTTTGACCATGTGACTTAATAAGCTGTATGTGGCAAGTTGGAGGGTCGATTTTGGTTTTGATCTTGTGACCTAACAAGCTGTATATGGCAAGTTAGGGGACCAGGATGTGGTTTTTTGTCACTCTTTGGGACTATTTGGGTCCATTGGAGTGGCTTGGGCTTTTGTGAAATGTCAATTTCAAGATTTTGGCTCAATTTGGTATATGAGGCTGGATGGTTTGAATTTTGGAAGCTCATGGGGCTTGGAATTCTTTTTTATATGGTCCAATCAACTCAAAAGATGCATGGAACCATTTTGTATGCTCTTGGTAAGAGGGAATTCTCTTTGACTAAAAGCCTAATTTTATTTTTTTTTAGTGCCTAGGTGGTCAAACCTTATGACTCATATGGCCTAATCCATGGGACCTTAAGCTTTTGAAGATGGCTTAGATCTCATATGGTTTCATTTTTCTAAACAATATCTAAAAATATCTCCTTTGGATAGAGAATATATCAGAATATAATTACTTGGAGAGAATTTCTCATGTTCCCTTTATTTTGGGAGAGAATCCTTCAAGATATCTTTCTTTTGGGAAAGAATCTTTCTAATTTCTTTCTTTTGGTAAGGTTACTAATTAGTAGCACTTACCTCTTTTCTTGTTTCCTTCTTTGGTTTACTCTCTTCTATAAAAGCAAAGGGAGGTTGGATCTCTTGCTTTTATCGCTTTCTTTTGCAAAAATCTAAAGAGTGCTTCAAGACCAAGAGTTCTTCAAGAATCTTCAAGCTTTTCTTCTTCTTCTCCATCAATGGCTTCAAGTAAGTTCTCTTTTTCAAGAACACTCCATGTAGAAGATTGGATGGTAAAGAAAGTTTTTTGTTTCTTTCTTTTCTTTTCTTTTCTTCTTTTCTTTTTCACTTGCTTTCTTTTTTTTTACACGTTTTTTTTCTCATGCTTTTCTTTTATTTATTTTTTTGCACGTTTTTTTTTTCTTTTTGTGGCTGTACGGACAAATCCGTACTGATTTGGTCCGTACGGTCACGTGCATGTGGGCCATGGCTTGTGGGCCAGTCCCCTTTCTTTTTTTTTTTTGGTCTTTCCCTTTTTCTTTTTTTTTGAGAAAGTTTCATTTTCTTTTTTTTTCACTTTCTCCTTTTTTTTTTGGAAAGTTTTCTTCTTCATTTTTTTTTGCTCATCATGATAATGCATTTTTATGTAAATCTAGATGTTCGTGATATTTTGTATTGGGAGCATCCTGTGATAGCATACCTGAAAATCTTTGCAAATTTTCAGAATTTGGAGCTCGTAGCGATGTTGAGCCCTTCCTGATTTTGCGGAGATTTTTGAGGTTTTAAAAGCTTGGAGTTTCGGAGCTCGCAGCGATCTTGAGTCCATCTCCAAGCTTTCTATTTCTTTCAGGATATTTCCTTTTTCTTCGGAATTGCCCCGGAATCATGCCAAAATTTCGCCAGACTATTTTTTTAGCGAAATCCTGTCATTTTGATGATGATCTTTTTCTTTTCCAACCTTTGTAGGTGGTTCCTCCAGAACGAATAAGGGTAAAGAGCCTGCTACAAGCGTACCTCGTCGATCTATTAGATCTTCCAATGTGGCCGTTCAGCAGGCCTGGGAAAAGGTCCAGTATGTTGAGAGAAACTTGGAAGAGTGTGACTCCCTCAACAGAGATGAGATGAGGCAGCGACTGATCGCTCTCAATAGTGAGGATTTCTATCAGATTATGGTAAGCAACCATCCTTGGGTTATGAACGATCAGAGGGTGTTGCCCAAGCCTACCTTCTTCTTTCGTGATGCAGTCCCTGACGACGTGACATCCCAGAGAAGATGTTTTCAGTTCTCTTACACAGCTGATGGTGAGGAGAGAACTGTTGTTACCCGATCGACTTTTGATTGTACTATCTCGATCATGAGCCTTTCTCCCACGTGCTCTAAGAGGGAAGATCCTCCGAGCTGGGTGAAAAGGACCAGCGTGATCAAGACCGGGGTTTTTCTTGGCAGTCCTTCCAGATATGCGGAGAAGTCACCTGCCCTTTTAAACATGTTGATGCCGGCCAGTGGCTACCAGGGCTCTGATTATCAGTCGGTCGATTTAAGACCGGTAGGCCTTAGTATTTTCAGCGGTGGCGGCAGCAATTGGGTGAAGCCTTTTTGACTTCGTGGCCGTTTCAATACTGACTCCGATTGGAAGTCGTGGACTGATCATGTCCTTCTGATTGGTGGTGCCATTTTGAAGGAAGTCGGGGTTTTTGATGTGGTCCGTGCTTTTAGGGAGACCGTGATCTTTTTCGACGAGGCCTTCATGGCTATGTTAGAGTTATTCCTTCCACAAACCAACACCTTCGTTGTCACGAATGGTGATATTGGTTTTTCTTTGAAGGAGCTGAGCGCTATTACTGGGTTGCCTATCCTTGGCAGACTCTATGGGAGTTCATGCCCATCGACAACATCCTGGAGGAGCAGTTAGAGGAGTTCAGGCTCCTGTACTTTCAGCTCATCGCCTTCTACGATTTTTTTTAAGGAGAAGGAGGGCTCGAAAGTCAGGTCCAGCAGTTGGAAGAGTTTTAGCTCTTCGTTTCCCAACTTTTTTGACAACAGGGAGTCTTCTGATAGCATGACTACGGAAGCCAGGGCTCAGGATCCAGGTTTTTAGAAGACTTCGGCAATGCAAGAAGAGTTGAGGGGTTTCTTTGCGTGTGCAGACGCCATTTGCTCTGACATTGCACTACGGGGAGATCTCTTTATTTACCTCACTTATTGGCTAGGTGAGGTTGTTTTTGCTGGAGGAGATGGAACACACATCAGGCCGCATTTTATTTTTCTGGCTTATCAGATGGCGTTTGGAGAGCGGTTTGCTTTAGTGCCTACTCTTTACTCCTACTTGTGTACCAAACTGCAGGCTGCTACTTTTTTGGTTCAGCTTGGGCTCCCCGTGAATAGGGTATTTTTGGTCCACATATTTTATTCATGGTTTGTATACCACTGTCCTGGCTTCCACCGGCTGGGTGCTGCACAGGATGATGATCCTCTGATGATTCGATTAGCTAAGGGTAAAGTCGTCTTCAAATCACTTTTGTTTGCCCGTATGAGGATCTGACAGTTCAGGGACGTCGAGATGGGGCATTCTTCAGTGAAGCTTTCTCCGGAGTTGCAGAAGAAGGCTTTTGATCTTGGTGCCTCCCGAGACTCTACCAGGCAAGGTCGGGAAGGCATTACTCCTTGGAAAATACAGAGAATGAGTGGCTTTTTAGCATACGAGTCAGCACAATGATGTACCGTAGACATTTTTTCGTCGACATTCAGCCGTATGTACCTTCTCGCTTTGCATTGCAGTTGGGTTTTTCTCAAGGCGTTGTTGGAGTGCCTTTGAGTATGGTGAAGCGCTTTGGAGGTTTGCAGGACGAGAGAAATGCATGGGCTTCCTATAGAGCTGAAGACACTACTGTCATGATTTCTTATCCTGAGCTGTCGACTTTCTGGACTGCCGGCTTCACGAAGTGGTTCGCGGAGAGCTTTCTGGCATATCGGGGACTTTCCAAGAAGGAATTTGATGTAAAGTTGTCTTCCGGAAAAGGCATTGGAAAGTCGGATGGCGTCCGGCAAGAGGAAGTTTTGGCCTTCCTTTCTAGAGAAAAGCACAAGATAGGCTTTCTCGGTGACCAAGGCGTCATCAGTTCTGAAGCTGTCCGGGAAGTACCTGATGAGGCTTTAGAGCAGCTAGAACAGGAGGAAGCTGAGCTTGATGCTTGGATGCAATTGGCATAGAGGCGAGCTTTTGTGGAGTCTACTGGCAAGAGTAGACCATCCAGTGAGGAGTCAAGTGGGAAGCCTGACTCTGACAATGGGGCAGGTTCTTCTAGAAGACGGGCCTGCAGAAGTAAGAGGAAGAGGAGTCAGCATCGCAAGGGACGGGATGAAGACTCTCCTGATTTAGAAGTCCATCTTACTATCAATGAGGAGGTGTCAGGGAATGCTGACGAGCCTCCGAAAAAGAGGAGCCGAGAAGAAGAGACCGTCGGTGAAGGTATGATTCTTCATTTTTCTCTTTCCGTTTTTTTCATGGAGCTTTCCACGTTCTGATTTGCTTTCTCTCTTCCTCTCTTTTTTTTAGCAGAGGATGATGGCTTGGCAATGCCTGAGGTTCCGACTGATGAGGCAGTGACGGATCCGGTTATGGCACCTGAAGAAGATCCGAAGGACTCTGGAGTGATTCCAGAATCTCTAACAGGTATGACTTCTTTTGCTCTTTTTTTTTGGTCTGTCACTTGATTTGCAAACATTTTGATCATATTCATGCCTTTTTGTATTTCATTAGCAGGTTATGAAGTGACAGAAGAGAGTCAATCGCTTTCTTCAAGACCAGAGCAAGGGGTGCCAGAGGTTGATCCAGAGATATGGACTCCTAGAACTAGTTCTGACACGGCAAAGGCGAGACCTCGTGATGAGATTCCTTCCCATGTGGCTCGAATTGGAAAGAGTTCTTTTGTTACTCTTCCAATGGGGCATGACATGAGCAGCCGACCGACGAAGCAGGGCGAATCTTCATCAGGGCCATCTCTCCTATTTGCGAAGAAGGTGCTGGCACGGGTTTTGAGTTCTTGGATCGAGACTCTCCTTTCTGGACACTTGGATGCCGGATTTGGCATGATCCAGCATGTGCATGATATTCTTGGTGATGCCGAAGATGCTGGTCTGGAAGTCACAGGTGCCAGGGCGATCGTTGATAGGATATTTGCACTGGGTGACAAGTCGTTTGAGACCATGGCTTTCCCTGATGGTGACTTCTTCAAGGAGATGTTCCAGGATCCTGCTAATAAGGCTCAGTCTGACTTGGATGAGACTACACAGAGCAGGAAGTAGTTCGTCCGGGAGAGGAACTTAGAAGAGTTAGCCATCATCGGGCTGAGAAACGACATTACCATCCTCGATAGGGAGGTCGCCGAGGCTAGACAACATCTTGAGCATTTGGAGGCGCAAGTCGCGGCCAAGTGGGCTGTTATAACATAGGCTCGCGACAGGGAGAGTGCTCTGATTCACTAGGTTGCAAATGCCGATCGAGTTCTCAAAAAGAGGACTCAAGAGAACAAACGATGGCGAGCTGCTTGGGATAAGCTTCCCGGTGTCGAAGAAGGGTTAAAGCATTCTCCAGCATCTCATGATAAGTTCCTGAATAAGCGTGCCTTGGAAACTGTGACGGCTGAGGCCAAAAGTTTGCTCGAGGAGCTGAAATTTTAGCTGGAGGCCATTTTTGGTTGAGCTCCTGGCTTCTCATTTTTTGTAGCAGAGACTATTCTTCTTTTTTTTTGGTACCACATGTATTTTTTTGGTACTCTCTCTTTTTTGTAGTGCTTGTGAACACTTTCGTTTTTTGTTTTGGTACCACATGTACTTTTTGGTACTCTTTTTTTTTCCTACGCTCACTTAAATCTTTTTGTAATGAAAGCAATTGCTAAATGGGATTTATTTTTGTATTCCCTACTTTCACTTAAATCTTTTTGTGATGAAAGTAATCGCTAAATGAGATTTTTTTTTTGTTATTCCCTACTTTTACTTGAATCTTTTTGTAATGAAAGTAATCGCTAAATGGGATGATTGTTTTGAAAATTTGTTCAAAAGCTTGTCATTTTGTGGAAATCTTTTGTCAAATGATTATTTTAGTATGGGAGCCAGATTTTGTTTGTGGCATGAAATCCAATTTTGGCATAAGAGCCGATTTTGTGGTATCGATAGCCAGTTTGTGGCATTGATAGCCGATTTTGGTGGCATTGATAGCCAGGTTTTTTCAAAGCCAAGTTTTGGTTTGTTGGCATGAAAGCTAGTTTTTTTGTTTTGTGGCATGAGAGCCAAGTTTTGTTTTATGACATTGATAGCCGGGTTGTTTGAAAGCCAAGTTTTGGTTTGTTGGCGTGAAAGCCAGGTTTTTATTTTGGGGCGTTGATAGCCAGTTTGGTGGCATCTATAGCCGGTTTTGGTGGCATTTATAGCCGGTTTTGGCTTTCAAAATTGTAAGTATCGACTAAAAGTCGCCTCCCTGCTGAATGGTCTTGCAAGTATCGATAGAATGTCGCATTCTTGCTCATTCAGTTGCGAGTATCGATGGGATGTCGCCTTCTCGTGGATTTGGGCGCAAGTATCGACTAAGCGTCGCTTCCTTGCTTTTCAAAAATTTGGTTTTATGGGTACTGACTTGATGTCGTTTCCCCACGATTTTTGAAATTTACAGTTTTCTCAAACCTTTGGGTTGTGGATATCAACTCTAATGTTCCATCTCCACGATTTTAGGTTTTTTTTTTTTTAACCTTTGAAATTTGGGTTGTGGAAATCAACTGAAATGTTGTGTCTCCATAATTTTAGGTTTTTTCGAACCTTTGAAATTTGGGTTGTGGATATCAACCGAAATGTTGTGCCTCCACGATTTTTGGATTTTATAAGTATCGACGAAACGTCGCTTCCCTGCGATTTTGGAAGTGTCGAACGTGGTTCACATTCTACCGATTTGTGCGAGTATCGACTAAGCATCGCTTCCTCGTGGTTTTTTGAAAAACCATTTTTTTTTTGTTTAAAGACATGAGGGTCGTAAATTTTGACCAAAAACCATTTTGGCGATAAAAGGCTGGGTGGACTAGGGCTGGAAATCCCTGAATTCATATTTTGTTTCAAACCATGAATTTTGGGTTCAAGGATCGAAAACTTTGGTCAAATTAGGGAGAGGCTCCTAAACTTGAATTTTTTTTAACAATGAAACGATGAAAGTAAGCATTGTTTCGAGTTTCTAGAAATTTTAACATTTGATATGAAAATTCTAAAAGGAGTGGGTTCGACGAGCGAGTACCTGGGAATTGACTTTGGCCGTGCAGACATTGCTCTTACCCAGTTAGGTAAGTCTTCAAGGGTAATACCGCTTTAAGAACTTGTCGTTGATGGGGAGCATACATCTATCACCCACCATGTTTAGGAGAGCATATGCGCCGTTGGAGAAGACCTTGTCGATGACGTAGGGTCCATCCCATTTTGGCTCAAACTTGCCTTTGGACTTCTAAGCGAAGACCATTGGTCTTTTTACCGCAAGAACCAAGTCACCCTTTTTGTAGGCGCGTTGCCAGACCTTCTTGTCAAAAGTTCCTACCATGCGTGCTTGGTAAAGTTCAATGCTTTGTCAAGCTTCGAGCCGTCTCTCATCGAGATTGTCTAGCTCTTGGAGTCGCAATTTGACATTGCTTTCTTGAGTCATGTCATTTTGCAAAGATACCCTCAGGGAATGAATTTGTATTTCCAAGGGTACGACAGCTTCGCATCCATACACCAAGGAGAATGGTGTGCTCTGGGTTGGTCCTCAAACGGTGGTTCGATAGGCTCACAAAGCTTCAGACAGTTTGTCGCTCCAGTCTCTTTTATGACTAGAGATCATTTTTATTTAGGATTTTGCAGAGTGTCTTGTTGAAGGCTTCTGCTGATATCCGTTTGCTGTCGGATTGTATAGAGTCGAAAGACAACTTTAGATTTTGTATTTCTCGCAAAACCTGTAAAATCGATGATCCTGGAATTGTGGTCCTTTATCATGGACGAATCTTTTAGGTATGTCGAAACGACAAACAATGTTGGTGCGCAAGAACTGATGGACTGATGAGGTCTTTAATTCATTGAGCGTAAATGCTTCTGACCACTTGGAGAAATAATCCGTAGCAGAGAAGATGAAGCGATGACCTTTACTTGAAAGGGGAGAAATAGGACCAATGATGTCCATACCCCAGGCTTCGAAAGGCCATGTAGGATGTAGGATCTTCTGTTAGAAGGTTCGTAGGTGGTTCCTCCATAATGTTTTCGGAGGCTTCCAACTCAATGAAACCTTCTGGGGTTTCAAGGGCATTTTCAGACCAAGGCTTTGTTCCTTTCCATAGGTCTTCTTGATCGGTGATCTTCTCAAGGCTTGCTATGAGATGGTCCCAATTGCCTATTGAAATTGGGTCGAAGTAGGGTACTTCTTTTGGAGAGGAGGGTTCTTCTAGGTCAGAAGACCACATGTCTGTGCCATCGGACAATTCTTCTTCATCATCAGAGAAATCGTACCAATTGGATGAGCTTCCTGGATCTTTGTCAGGTGACTCATCAAAGAGATATCTGGAAAGATCAATGTCTTCATGGACATGAGATGTTTAGGCTTGGTCGGCAAGTCGACTTTTAAGCCTTTGTGTCATATATCTCAAAGGAGTGTCGGGATCATACCCTAACCCGTGTGAAGACTTTTCTACATGGTCGTAGAGTCTCCAATCTTTCAGCTAGCATTTGGTCAAGGCAGGCCCCAATAGCGTGAGAATACCACGGCCTTCTCCTAGACCGACTAGGTTTTGAGCGTCATAGCCCATTTTCTTCATAATAGCTTATGCCAAGGACTATATAAGGATAGTTGAGGCATACCTTCATTTTGGAAAGGTTCAAGCATGGAGTTTGATGAAGAAGCATCCGGTCTATGGAAGAAGATCGGCCTTTCTTTTGCTGATGTTGCTGGAACAACAAAAGAAGCAGACATAGGATCTTGTACATCAGCAGGTGTCTACATCTAAGTAAGAGCAGGCTGAACTTAATGAGTATCAGCTTGGCTTGACGATGTGTCGTCTTCTGGCTCTAAATCTGAATCCATGTCTTGCATGATAGACACGAAAGATACAACAAATTTGCTCCCAGGCTTTTCCTTTACCTTCTTCACTTTAATCGTGATGACCAAAGGCTTTGAAGGTTTGAGGGAAATGATGAAGGGAGTTTGAATGCTCTCTTCAGATTTACCGGAGGGTTTAGTTTCTTCCAGTGATTATTGAGGAGCCTTGCCTTTATCTTTTTAGAGATTTTCGGCAAAGGATGTTATCTCCTAATCTTCTTTTTCACCTTCATTCATCTAGGAGTCTGCGAAGTGGGATTCTTTACCTTTGAATGGTTTTCTGTCCACAAAGACTCGATGTATCATACCGTCGTCGCCAACGAACTTGATGCGCTGATGTAGAGTTGAAGGAACAACACCATTCTCGTGTATCTAAGGACGTCCGAGAAGGATGTTGTAGCATGAATGGGTTTTTATTGCATACACAGTGACCCTAAAGATAAGATCATCGATTTGCAACTAAAACCTGATTTTGCCAATAGGCCTTTGAGTACACCCATCGTATCCAAAGATAGATATAGATGTGTGGCTCCGCTTACTGAGTGGGATGCCCAACTCTTCGAGAGTCGAAGTGGAGTTGAGGTTGAGTGCAGAACCTGGGTCGATCTGAACTCTGTGCATAGGCATTTCCTTGATGTACCCTGTGAAGTACAAGGGTCGGTTGTGCCTTGTTTCGCCAAGTAGGAGGTCTTCCTTTGTGAAGGCGATGGTTGCACTGACTGCTTTTTGAACCGAGAGGCATTCAATGCATGATCCCTCAGTTTTCTTCCTTTTTCCCTTTGAGGAAGTTTCTGAGTTTTTGACCCGGTAGTCCATTTCAACTTGGAGGACTTGCGGGGCATGTTTGTCGACATCCTCATTCAGCTTTTGTAATTCTCAAATGGGATTATCACGAGTGCGCGAAGACATTCGCAATAAGCCTAGGATGTACAGACATGCATGTATGTGCTTGAAGTGTTCGATAAAGTCATACTTGAAAGCTTCATTGGGGCCTGCATGTTCATCATTGTTGCCACTGGAGGCGTTTACAACATCTTTTCCCGAAGGATTTACATATGTAAAGGAAGATTGGTTGTAATTTTTGTAATAGTCTCGGCCAGAGCGTGTGCCTCTACTAACTTCGAGAGCTTCTTGAGAAGGATCTTCGTTTGGAAGATTGTCTTCAGGAACAAGAGGCTGTTGTTTCTCATTTACTGGGGATGTATCTTCAGCAAAGTTGCAATCCTCAGTGATTGTGTTCTACGGACCATTTTCCAGGAACAAGTCCTGAACAGCATCCAGCAACTTTTCTTCTTCGCCGACTAATTCATCGTCCCAAGCATCAATTACTAGGGTTTCTTCATGATGATCAGTCGGGAAGAGTGTGAGTCTTACGGTCTCAGGAGAAGATGCCTGAGAGGGTGTTGTCTCAGTGAAAGTCACGTGAGACGAGGTAGCTCCAGAGGATATGGTGCTAGGCGTCGTCAGAGTGTAAGTGATCTCATCAGACGAGGCTTCAGAAGAGCTATAATCCCGAATTATCACATTACAGGCAGCTCTGATAGGAGACGTCGCTAGAATGGACTCCTGGGAGTCAGACTCATCCTCAGATGTAAAAGGATCATCGACCCAATAATTTTCTCCACTTTCAGGAGTTAGGGAGGAGGTACCTGGTGGTCTTCAGGGACTTCCGGCTCTAGATTGCGAGGAAGCTCGTTGACGCGGTCTTGTTCTTATTCTAGAGCGAGATGCTGCAAGATCCTCGCATATTCCTCAAGATCAAGCATGGGAGCCAAATCTTCTTCTTCGTCTGCTCTTTGTGGTTCAGCATGGTTGATTTCCATTGGAGCAACGACAGGTGCTGGGTCAATAGCATTTTCTTGTACAGCCTCTTGGTCTACTTCATCATCAGACCAGGATCCTTGTGGTTGTAAGGGGTTATACCAGATTACTGGTATAAGGTGAGTTTCAGGAACCCATTCTTCATCGGAGAGGTATTCTCCTGTTTCAAGGGATTCTTCCCACTCGTCGATGTTGTTGGACTCGTATCCATCGTTGGTATCGCTGGACTCGTATCCATTAATGGAGAATCCAACTATCGAGTTGCAAGAGTATGATGCCCTCTGCGTGGCTTCTTTTTTGAATTGAGGTGGCATGAAATCACTGAGAGTGAATTTTCTTACCCCCTTTCAAGTCTTTGGAATTGATGTTTATGTTGTCCCCAGTGAAGCGATAGAGGAGGCTTCTGCCTTTTCATGGAATTCTTATTTTGGCTGGGTCTTCTCTTGCCGTTTGAGCTTGAGGAGATGTTCCCTAGCCTGCCTTCGCTGTTGAGCTGTTGGCTTTGTTTTCACGATCTCCCAGTTTTCATCTTCTAGGAGATCAGGATGTACCCATATGGGTTGTTCATCTGGTGTCGGGTAAGGAACCAGTGATTCGGACACTTGAATTTTTTTTATCACCTTGAAGGAAGTAGTGATCTTCTTCTTCGGTGATTTTGATGTTTGTCCACATGACACCATGTTGACGGAGGCAGACCCATAGTTTTGTCAAAGGTGATGACTCCGTGTTTCCACGTCTCGTTTATTTTCTCTCTCACAACGAAGCATTGATTGAGAGGATGCGAGATCATCTGATGGTATGGACAGTACCGATGATTGTTGGTTTTGTCAACATCTCCCGATCTTTTGGGCTCAGGCAAGGGGAGCTTGCCGTTTGCCACGAGAGCCCCAAAGATTTCATCAATATCTTCATTGAACGGATATTTCTTTTCTACTTGATCTTTGAAGGTATCAGAGAGTTCAGGTCTCTTACCTGCAGCTTTGTTTTCAGCTTTCATTGGTGGCTGAGGAGCTAACTTGGTTTGCACATTGAGGACCTTTTTTTCTTTTGTTTAGAGGTTGCAATGGCGGTTGGCTCTTTTCGTGATGATTTCTGACTGTTGAGGTCATTGATCACCGTTTCAGCTTCAATGGAAGTTTCTAGGAGTTCTCCCAAGTTTTTTTATTTGTTGTCGATAATCATGGAGCGGATTCTAGCTCTCATGTCGTTTCGGTAGATGTCGACTAGCAACGCTTGTGGCAGTACATCAGAGCATTTGTACACTATTGCTTTCCACTTATGAATGAAGTTGTATGTTAACTCATTCTCCCCCTGTTTTAGGCTGTAAAGCTGAGCCATAGTGGCGGGATGATCCTCACCTTTGAAGTAAGTCAGGAAGCGTGTCTCTAGCATGACCCAATTTTGGATGGAGTCCTCCGGAAGAGTGGAGTACCAGTCAAAGGCTGTACATTTTAGGGTACTTGCAAAGTGACGGATCTTCATTTTGATCCGTGATAGCTCCCGTCAAGATTTTGAAGTAGATGACGTGCTTTCTGGCTGATCCTTTCCCCATATATGTTTGGAGAGTAGGATGCTTGAATTTAGTGGGGAACGGGACCGAGTCCATCCATAAGGGATATGGTGGCTTGATCCCATACTCCTTGGGTATATCCTCTTCTTTTGCTTTGGCGATGATATTATCCACGTCCTTTTTGGTAAGGGCGCGTGATTCATTTTTCTTCTCCATTTACCTCGTCATCTTGAAGATTCGGAGGAGGTTCATTGTTCGCCTGATTTTGAAAGGCAAGGAGAAGGTTTTCCATCAAAGTTTCAATCCTCTGCTGGCCTTGTTCCAACTGTTGGATGCGTGCGATTGCATCATCTTGAGGTGGATTGCGAGGTGGTGGCTCAGAATTTGTAGCCAGGTCATTCATCCCTCGGGATTTGACCGAAGAAATTGTCCTGGTGACTGAGCTGGGGCTCATTCTTTTTTATAAAGAGCTTGAGGAAGGATCACTCTGCCGTCCTTGGCTTGAAGGGACAGGAGATTCTTCTGAATGTCTTCTTATCCTAGAGACGCTGCGGATCACCGGACGTCGGACATGGATTTTTGTTGCTGACTTTTGGCGTCTTCTTGTTTTTCCAACCATATGGACAGTAGCAACTTGGTCGGGTCTTTCTTTTTCGACCCATTTGTGAGAGACTTGAAGTGTAGGATGCTGGGTCCTCTGCTTCTCTAGTCTCGTTTGCCGATACAACGCGCGGCGGCATACACGACGAGCAATTTGAGCTTCTGTCAGCTCTGGCTGGGCTTTGACAATGAAGGATGTGCTCCTTCAGGCGTAGAGCCGAGCCTGTCATCTTTGTAGTTAGGCAAGGATGTGGACCCGGTCCTTTGCCTGTTGCAGTGAAGCTTTGAGTTTTTCGAGTTCGGCCCCTGTAGAAATGAAAGGTCGAACTGCAGGATTGTAGGCCTTAGCAGGTGCTATAGAGGCGTAGTAATGCATGACTTGATTTTGGGTTTATAGGAACAAGCCGGCTCATGCTGGGTTGAATTGGTTGTTAAGTCAAAGACGGGTCTCTCCTCTTTCATTAGGCAAGAGGGTAGAACTGGTTCTCCTTGAGTAGGGCCAGGTATGCTGGCTTGGTGGATGTTTGGGACCTTCTTTATTTTGGTAAAGGTTTTGGGGATAGACATGGTTGTTTGTGGGTTGAGGCTTCGTGGGGGTGCCGCGGTCTTCTGGCTTCTTGGCGCTCGCCTTTGGTGTTACGGTGGTGACACGTTGAGAGACGATCTTTTGCTTTTTGGCGGACACAGTTTCTTCTTCGAGAAGTGGGAATGGTCCCAGCGTCCAAAAGACGATAGTCCGAGGAGTCGAGGTCGACCCGGAGTTTAAAGAGTTGCCAACGGAGTTGACGCTTCGGCAGCTGACAGGGCGCTTATGAGTGCGCGTGTTTTGTTTCTATTGAAGCATGAGTTGGTGCTTGTTCTCGTTGAAAGTAATGGTCAAGGAAGCTGCCATTGCTAGTTTTCGAAAAAATTCTGAAACAAGACCACATCCATTAGTAATCACAATATTATAATTATTATAAATGGAGAATTCTATGGTTTTGTCTTTTCAAATCGTTCGAGGAACATGGTCCGGCCCAAATGACATGAATAAGGCAAAAAGCCATAGATGGTGCAATTTTTTTGATTGCAAGTATGGTGAGCCCAGAATGAGCGTTCCAGTGACTGTTAGAAGCAATTGTAAACCTAAATTCGACTTATCGAGAAGTTGGGCTTGCTCGAGGTAAGAAGAATATAAGGTTGGAGTTACAAATATACCGGTCGCAAATACAGTAGATCCTGAAAGGGCGTACCAGTACAGCTAGGCACAAATGTTGGAGATCGCATCTATGAGATGGGATTCTCTTTTTTTTTTGAAAGGTCAAGATTAGTTTCATCAAAGAGAGCAAATGGTATTCCAATCCGAACACGGGCTCAATAATTTCTACGAGCACCAGTGCCCAGAAGGGAATGAACCACAATTTCTCGAATCTGAAGCCAAAATGACAAATTTTTTTTTTGAAAGGTCAATATCGGATTCATTAAAGAGGGCGAAAGGTATTTCAAACTGAACACAGGCTCAACATTTCTGCCAGAGCTAGTGCTCAGAAAGGAAGAGACCAAAATTTCTAATATTTGAACCCAAAGATGAAGGAATTTTTTTTTTCGAAGATTTCTTTTTATTTTATTTTTTTAATTATTTTTTTTAAGAATTTTTTTAGAATTATTTTTAAAAAAATATTTTATTTTAAAGCAAAATTAAATTTTTTTTAGAAGACTTATATTTTTTTTTAAAATATTTTTTTATTTTTTTTCTAAAAATCTTTTTTTTAAGATTTTTTTACTTAAAGACGAGAGAGTACCCATAAGCCTCCTAACCCAGTCTTATAAAATCTCAATTGATAGAATTGCCCTCAAGTAAGGGTAGGATTACTTAATGAATCCGTTTGGAGGACCCTTGCCTGGAACAGTTACGTTGTCTCCACACTCTGGACTAGGCTTTTCTTGAATCAATCGTAATCAAAGAACGCAATTGGTTTAACCTTAGTGGTCTATGCCCTTTTTTTTTAGATCCCTAATAGACTCATCGAAGAGAAACGATGGCACAATCCCCGATCTGAACACAGGCTCAACATTTCTGCGAGCACCGGTGCCCGAAAGGGAAATGATCAAAGTTTCTCAATTTTGAATCCAAAATGAGAAATCTGATTTTTTATTTTTTATTTTTTAGATCTCTAATGAACTCATGGAAGAGAAGCGATGGCCCAAATCCCAATTCGAACAAGCTCAACATTTCTGCTAGCACATGAACGATAGGAGAGGATCAAAGTTTCTCAATTTTGAATCCAAACTGAGAAATCTGATTCTTTTTTTAAGATCTCTAATGAACTCATCGAAGAGAAACGATGGCCCAAATCCCAATTCGAATAGGCTCAACATCTCTGCAAGCACATGGACGATAGGAGAGGATCAAAGTTTCTCAATTTTGAATCCAAACTAAGAAATCTGATATATATATATATATTTTTTAGATCTCAAATGAATTCATCGAAAAGAAACGATGGCCCAAATCCCAATTCGAACAGGCTCAACATTTCTGTAAGCACATGAACGATAGGAGAGGATCAAAGTTTCTCAATTTTTAATCCAAACTGAGAAATCTGATTTTTTTTTTAAGATCTCTAATGAACTCATCGAAGAGAAACGATGGCCCAAATCCCAATTTGAACAAGCTCAACATTTCTACAAGCAGATGGACGATAGGACAGGAATAAAGTTTCTCAATTTTGAATCCAAACTGAGAAATCTGATTTTTTTTATTTTTTATTTTTTTTTAAGATCTCTAATGAACTCAACGAAGAGAAACGATGGCCCAAATCCCAATTCGAACATGCTCAACATTTCTGCAAGCACATGAACGATAGGAGAGGATCAAAGTTTCTTAATTTTGAATCCAAACTGAGAAATCTGATTTTTTTTTTTTTAAGATCTCTAATGAACTCATCGAATAGAAACGATGGCCCAAATCCTAATTCGAACAGGATCAACATTTCTGCAAGCACATAAACGTTAGGAGAGGATCAAAGTTTCTCAATATCGAATTCAAACTGAGAAATCTGATTTTTTTTAAAAAAATAGAAAGAGTGGAAATAAATTCATATATAGAATTTGAAATTTCCAAAAAATCTATCTCATTTTTTTTTAGATGCGAAATCCAACATAGCCCACCAACTAGAAAGTAGCCAAGGAATCCAGAAAAGAAGTATAAGCATAGAAAAAATATGGTATGCAAATATTTCAATTCCAAGCATCGTGTTCTCAAATGAACGAGTCCCATCGGATATGCCAGCTTGATGGACCGCGCATTCGGTGCACGGTGACTACCAAGGTCAGCGGACGTGAGAGTCCGTGGGGTCCGACCCTTTCGTGACCGGTGGCGAAGCGGGTATCAACATTTTTTTGGGTGGGTGTGCCAGATTTTCTATTTTGCAATTGGTGATCCGGAGATCGACCTTCGCATGTAAAAAGGAAATCAACTTCTTTCAAATTTTTCATTGCACATATATTTAAGAAAATAGACAAGTTTTTGAAATGCCGTAAAAGACGATTTCATTTGTTTTGGCGTGAAAGCCGATTTTTGGCATTTATAGCCGATTTAAAATTCTTATCAATAGTGAAAGACAAAAGTTGTGATTTTTTTGTCTCTTTTAGAAAAATACAAACTACAATGAAAAGCAAGAAAATGATGATCTAACTTCTCAGGAGATTGTGGGGGACTCGTTCAGATTGATGGTCGCAAGCCATATGTGGACTTCGCCATCATCCATGCCGATGAGAACAGATGATGTTTTTTATTCGCTTGGCTTGGCTATTACTTCAGATTTTTAGAGGACAAAGACCAAGAGGAGGTCTTATGTCTAATAAAAAGCTAAGTAGACGGGCTGAAAAGCCACGTCTAAGCCATTGGAAACGGAAGGAGAAGGCAATGATCTTGGGGGGGGGGGGTACCCCACAAGGGACTTTTGTCACCTTGTAGCGGTGGTCTGTGCAGAACTTCAGTAGAGTTTTCTCTTTTCTTTCTCTCAAATTTTCTGTGCTTTTTTCTGATATATGCTTGGATTTTTTCCGGATCTGGATTTCTTTGGAATGCTCTCCTATTTATAGGCCTTTGGTAGCCATTTAGGAGAGTTTATGGGCTTTAATTATCAATAAGCCACATAATGGGAGGAGTTACAAGTTTTAATTCATTTACTTTGTAACTACTTTTTCTTGGCTTCTGATTGGCCGGTGGAGATTAGGAGCTTTTAATCGCCTTCAATCGCCATGATGGGAGGAGTTTCATGATTTAAATGCCATGAAATGTTTGACTTGTAACTCCCAAATGCTTGCTTCTAATTGGGCCGTCCAAAGTAATGATTTAATGACTGTAATAAAGATGGTCAATTAACTGCATTAAGTGGTCGCCGAGCAGTTGAAGAGTCGCGAGCCATGCCACATCTTTTGGAATTCTTCTGGTGATGATCATCGATGGATCTTCATGCTGATCGACAACGGCTGACCATGTAATTTCAGACATTGATTGCTAACAGCGGGCTGGTGACATCTGTCCTGTCGATTTCTCGATCGATCGGGTGGAAAGTGCACTTTTTTGGTCGACCGGTTGGCGATCAATGATGATTTTGATACTCTCGTAGACGGACCCGTGACTTTGACGGATGTCGACAGATTTGGTGCTTCAAAAGTCTGAATTTTGGAAAATCACAGGAGCCGGAAGCTTCGAAACGCAAAAAAGGGACGGAAAATGGGTCTTTCGGTGCAAATCCGGCGACCCGGATCTCCATGGTCTCCGGCGACCTTGTGCAGGGTCGCTGGCGACCATGGGCCAAGGTCGAAGGCTACGACCCTGCGTCGCTGGCTGCGACCCTGGGGGATTTTTCCCCTTCGCTCACCGTTTTTTCCGCCGTTTCGATGTTTTTTTCCATTCTTTTTTCTTCTGTATTTTTCCAGACATTTTTGTACATTTATTGGCCTAATTTTCCTATAGAAAACATGACGTGAATCCTTGCATTTTGACGTGCAAAGTTTCCAATTTTCTGGGAAAGCTGAAGACTTTGTCGCGTAGAGCTACCAATTTTCCGTCAAAAGCCGAAACTGGGTCAAACGATGTCGGAATGACCTGAAATTTGAGGTTAAGCCTCCTGAGCAAAAAATAAGACCAACCACAGGCTTTTGTTTGAGCTTTGAAGCCGTATGGGGTCTTGTCGCCAGTAGACTTGATTATGTCGCGAGGAATATGTCGCGCTTTGATGTGCGGTCAACCAATGTCCGATTGACTTGAAATTTAACAGGGAACCTATTGAAGTCATTTTGAGATGATCCACAAGCTCTGTCTTGAAAATCATGGTCCCGGGGAGCTTCGCCGCCGAGAGGCCTGATTTAGCTTCCGAGAGTCAAAGTCTGGTCAAATGTCGTCGAAATGACCTGAAACTTGACGTGTGGCCCTTTGTAAGCATCTTGAAGCCGCCCATGTGCTCTATCTGATGAGTGATGGCCTCGATGGCTCTCTCCGCCGAGAGGCTTGATTTAGCTGTTCGAAGGTTGATGTAGGGTCAAAGTTGTCGGTTTGACTTGAAACTTGACGTGGTTCCTTTTGGATGTATTTTGGGACCATTCACAGGCTCTGATCGAAGATTTGGTGTTTTCGATATTGTCGCCGCCGGGAGCTCCTGTTAAGCTATCGGAGGAGCGAAGTTAGGCCAAATAATTTTAAAATGACCCGAAACTTCTTGTGTACTCCTCTCTTGACTTTCTTGAAGGATCTTGCAGTTTTTGTTTGATTCTGACAAGATTTGATTATTTTTTTAGAAGTAGCATCGCCTATTTATAGTAGGCTGCAACTTCATGTAGCTTTCTTGATGTTGAAGAGGCAAAGTGACATTTTTGATGTCAACAGTTACGTTATGTACTTTCTGTGTGGCCTTTACTTGCAAACTCTCTTATATAGGGGAGTCCCAACGCTAATGTTACTTATTACACATTACAAACATCTATAGGCATTGGTGGCAATAGTAATGTACCACTAATGCGGGCAGTTACATATCAAGCTCCCACTAAAAAAAAATGGCGGGAAAAATGCCTTTAATGACAGGTTTTTTCCCGCTGCTAAAAGTTTCTAACACTCAGTTTTTAGTGGCGGTAACCATTAGACGGTCGGAGAGGGGCAGAAAATGGTTACATCTCATTACTTTACAACGGCTAATATCATAACTCTACAATGTCAATAAGGAAACAGGCCAAACTAGATGGAAGTTAGTGGAGCTTACCTATAAGAGCCCAAAACTTAAACACAGAAAAGAAAGAAAAAGAAATAACATGTCCTATAATAATAACATACGTTATAATGCACAAAACCACCAAACCAATACCCCACACATTATAACATAGGACAAAAAAACATATTGTTGCAAGGTAGTCTTGTGAGATTGTGCATATATTAGAGGTGAACTGTGTCTTGAGCCGTCACTCAGTGTAGTAATTAGTTTGAAAAGTACTAAAACTCTATGGTGAACTAAGTTCTTGAACCAAGAGTTTATTCGATAAATCATACTTATTACACACACAAGCTCAAGGTCACTTTGGTTCCTAAATAGCTGCATACATCAACCACCTTGTGCTATCCCAGTTTATGAGTGTTCTAGAGATTAACCTAATCTTTCATGGGAAGCAGCTTGACTTTCACACTCATATAGGTATGCTTTATCAAGGTTGTTATTGTACAACACTCCGCTTATAAAAGGTATAGAACCTATACCAACTATTATACAAGAAATGAACACTCCATATCATAGGAATGAGTTGTACACATGTGGGGGTTTGAAGTGTTTAGTGTCACCCAAAGATAACTTCGTTTTTCCCATTGAACATGTCCCATGGGATCTCCAATCAAATGAGTTGGGTGTCTGTTATTGGAGACTTCTTTTCGGGCACAAGTCCCCTTCCCTTCAATGTTAAAGAAAAATTGGACCAACGGTGCAAAATATGGAAATCCATATCCAAATCAATCAATTAAGAAAGATCTCTCTCTCTCTATCATCATCGTCATCATTTTCCTCTCTTCCTCGGCTAAGACACCCAACAACCACCACAACCATCATCATCATCTTATGCTTGTCCAATCAAACAGGGGCTAAGATAAATGAAAAGGAAGCACAAAAAACATATGTTTTCTGCAATCACCTGCAATAGAAAGAGGAAAAGGATATGCGTGATTTAAGTTAAATATTTTAAAGCAAAACATAACAAAATCAGCATTTCCTTCCATCGACATTAAAATGAAGACCAAAAAAACATTGATTTTGTAAACATTTCTAATAATTTCTTTTTAGAAGAAAAAGGATTGATACAAATCAAAATATCTTTTGGAACTTGTATTAACTAATAGTAAAGTCTTCAACAATGGTCGATGCAAATCCATGTTTCAAAACTGGGAGGAGAATGTCTTTCACAAGAAAATTAATGTTAAGAAGAGAACTAGAACTGTCTTCAATAAGCTTCTATTTGGAGGAATGAAGATGTTGACTTATTTAGAACAATTTGACAAGAACGGAGATCTCTCTCTCTCTCTCTCTCTCTCTCTCTCTCATCATTATGACATTATTATCATTCTCCTCTCTTCCTTGTCTAAGGCACCCAATCACTACCACAACCATCATCATCTTATGCTTGTCCAATCAAACTGAGGCTAAGATAAATTAAAAATGAGCACCAGAAACATCCTTTTCTGCTCTCACTTGCAACAGAAACAGGAAAAGGACCTGCACAATTTAAGTTAAATATTTTAAAACAAAACATAAAAAAATCTGTATTTCCTTCCATCGACATTAAAAGTGAATTAATCACTGCTTGAGGATCACTAAATTCCTGTAAACATACAAAAATAACAGAGTAGAACAACTTCATCGAAAGAACAAACTGGCTGCCAATTCATATAGGTTATACAGGATTGAACATGTCACTGGATTACAAAAACCAATCAACAAAAAATGCATTTGCAAGGAAGCAAAACATTCAATTGAAAAGATAAGCCCAAAATGAACGTCGACAAACAAAATTAGAAATTCCCTGAGGATATTCTGTGAGATGATGGTATGAATCCATGATGCAGAACTGAAGACGGTATGAAAGTTAGAACAGCACGGGGCAAGGAACTGGTATATCCTTGCTAGGTATATACCAATTAGATTACCTGTATCATGAATGTGCTAGGGATCAACCTGACTACTTGGTTTTTCAAAGAGATGACCAAAAGACTTGACAAAATTCTGTTACGTTTTTTAGATTTTCGCACTTGCTACCAACTGGGGCTTTTGAAGGGTCACAGAATTTTCATATCTATGTATCATAATATAGTATCTTATCAGACTAGGTGGTCAAGATCATATAAATGATGGGGATCAAACCGCATCCCATCATCAGGTTTTCATTACATATCAGCACCAATATCTGGCTTTTCATTTTCAACCATGCAAATGCTGGTAATTAGATTTTATTAGTCGATTTGGCACAGAAGATAAGACACAAATCATGCAAATGCAAAGAATCTTTCAGGGACTGTAAAAGTTTCTCCAGTAGGAGTTGGGTCTAAGTGAAGAAAAGGAATGTAAATGGACTGTGCCTTCAAATTTAACAGCCCCCCACACTGGTGGTTCAGCTAAAGACATGCCATGTCGTTCTTGATATAAATGAAGGATGTATGAGGACATAGTAATGGTGAATGCATCCAAATAACAGAGAATATAAGTTCAGTAAAAAAAAAAAAGGGCGGCTTCATTTCTTATTTACACACGAATGGATTCTCATTTGGAACTTCAATCATTTCCCCCATTTAAGGGGTTGACTGTTCTCACTGCTTCACTTATTCTGTCCTGAAGAGAAGTGGATTTGTTAGATCCGTTTAGCATTAGTGAAGTAAACTGTTCATCCTCTCTGTTGAAGGAAGCTCTCCTGTTTGAATTTTCTTGAAACAAACAGTTGTTACTGAGATGTGCAGTGTTTCCCACCAAGATCAAAGAGGAGCCACAAATTATTATTTTACTTTTAAAAAAAAGAAGCTCTCTCTCTCTCTCTCTCTCTCTCTCTCTCTCTCTAAACAACTAAATACATAGGATAATGTATACATGCAGAAGGGATTCCTAAATAAATGCTCAGACGGGTTCAAATATATGTTACTGTTAGATGTTGGCAGAGTAAATGTGGGCTGATGACATAATAGTCTTAATACAGACTGTTGCACACACACATAAAGCAAATTGAAAGTGGAAGAGAGTTATGCACAGGACGAATAGGAATGGAAGACTTTGTCATTGATTGTCCCATCTCATTTACATAGACCATTTAAATAGATAAAGGAGATTAACCTAGACTCTAAAACTAACACACTAAAACTATCACTGACTTTTTCAAAGCAACTGACTTATTCAAAATAAGGACACATATCATTTGAATTAATTTAATATTTCAGTAGTTACAGCATGGGTAGTTTCTCTGCTAATTATTGCTTTCACGTGACTTAAAATGATGCATATCATGGCTTTCATCATCACATGCTAGGAGAGTTTGGACCACCATATCCATGGTTGGTCTTTTGTTTCGATCCTCCTCTACACAAGAGATGCCAATCTCCACCATCACCTCTGCCTGCCTCCAGTTGAACTGCCCATTCAACCTCAAATCCACAAAATCACTAATCCACGTTTCTTCTCCACCATCCAACTTCCCCTTTGCCATTCTAACAAATCTTTGCAACTCCACCTCCTCCACATCTCCGTCCACCACCCAATTTGACAGCCTATTCCCACTCACAATTTCTAAGAGTACAACACCGTAGCCATAAACATCGACCTTTGCTGTGATTGGAAGATTAGAATACCATTCTGGAGCCATATACCCCTTTGTACCACGGATCTGAGAAAAATTAGAACCAGAGCCACCTCTTTGAGACAATTTTGCCAGTCCAAAGTCTGCTATCTTGGGTTCAAAGTCGCTGTCCAAAAGTATGTTTTCAGGCTTCACATCGCAGTGAATAACCCACTCAAGGCACTCATGGTGAAGATAGGCCAAACCCTTGGCAGTCCCTACAGCAATCTTGAACCTGTCACTCCATCCAAGGAATGTCAATGCCATATTGCCACTGCTGCTATTGGAGAAAATGTGCTTATCTAGTGACCCATTTTCTACATACTCATACACCAGGAGCCTGTGTGACCGCTCTGAACAGTAACCCCACATTCTCAGTAGGTTCATGTGTTAAATTCTCCCTATTGTGCTCATTTCCGCCAAAAACTCCTCTCCTCCTTGAATTGCATCTCCTAGTTTCTTCACTGCCACAACTCTGTCATCATCCAAAACTCCTTGTAAACATACCCTGAACCTCCCCTCCCAAGCTCTTCCTTGAACTTCTTGGTTGCTTTCTTCAGCTCTGCATATGTAAACCTTCTAAACTGATTGTATATTGCTCGATACCCTTCCTCCTCCGACGTCTGCACCCCATGACTTCTGAAAAGGTACCACCACCCAGACGCAACGAAAAGAACCTCAATTACACCAATGGCTGACACAAACCAGTAGAAGTATATATATTTCATATCATGGGTCGGCTTATACATGTCCGAAGATCCCATCAACCTTTCAGCTTTAGATGATTCACATATTGGACCAGACTCTTTGATCATGGATGATCCAGAGATGTTGACATTTTTGGGTAGTTTTAGATACATGGTGCCAGGAAAGGCCGCTGATCTATATCCATTAAAAAGGGCACTTTTAGCATAACAGGCTCCATCACCTCCAATTCTATACATAAAGGCCTCGCAGGAGCAATCGTTTAAGCATAACTGCCTGCAAGATTCCAATGATATGTTTGTTTGGTAAGAACTATCAAACCCATAGAAATCTATTTGTTGAAGCGCGACAAATTTTACCTGATTGGGGTCACAGCTCAGATTGAATTTGAGCTTGCAACCTTTGCCCAAATCGCTCGGGTCTCTCATCTCATATCCCACCGCACATGAACATTTGGCCGTTGGTGCATAAACACATATCCCATTCCTACCACACAGCCCATGCACTTTACACTCCACTGCCATAGCTGCCCACGAAATCCCCCACAATCCGGTTGAATCATCCAAACTATACAGTCTTAGATTTCCATCATAATCAAGCGTTAATCTCCTTTTAATCCCAAGACCCAAATCAGAGGCATTGAATCCGAACTGATCACTCGCTACAAACAAACCCATTTCATCAAGCACCCCATACCTGCTGCTGTTATAATTCGATCTACCATTTCCAAACACATTATTATCCGGATTCGGCCAGTAAAGGCTAGAAGTCTCTGGTCCATCATACATCAACTTCAGAACATTATCATTATCAAAATAAAAACTATAATAACCACTTGAAACCACTCCATTCGCACTAGCAGAGATAAGTTTCTTGCCTTTTGTAATGGGTTGCGAAGGAAGAAGAGTATCAGTAGGAAAATCAAAGCTCTGCCATAGAAAATTACCATCAGGGTCTTTGAGAACAAGGTTCCCATTGTTGGAAAGTTCCGCGCTTTGGGCTTTGCTGTTGCTGGTGTTGCTGTTCCAGACGACGGAGCCGTCTACGTCCGTGAGGACCATGTTCCCATCTCTGTCGAGGGAGATACTCGAGCCACGCCCATTGACTGGGCGGTCTCTATTCGCAATCCAAACAACGGATTTGTTGGCGGAGTGGGTGAACCAGATGGAGAAGCAGTAGGCATTGGAGCCCACCTGGTAAAACCCAGATGAGAATGTGGTGTCTGGTGAGGTGAGGAGGTCTGAATCTTCCTCTACAGAGAGGGAGGAGCCTCTGTTCAAAGAGCTTTTTGTTGTTGATGATGATGATGCTACAGCTTTAGAAGATAGGAAGGAAATGAGAAGAGAGAGAAGAAGAAGAATGCTAGCAAGCTTTGAAGAGGGAGATGGGTTTCTCATGTTTGGATTGAGGAATTTGGACCTGGATTGGAAAGAGAAATGCTTAAAAAAAGCTTGGAAGCTTGGAAGAAGGAGATGGGTTTCTCATGTTTGGATTGGGGGTGTTGGAATTGTATCGGAATTTGGGAGAAGAGGAGAAATGCTCACAGGGGGTTGGAAGCTTGGAAGAAGCAGCAGATGGGTTTATCTTTCTTTGGATTGAGGAATCTGGAGTTGGATTGGAATATTCTCAAGAAGACACAAAGATATGTTCTGTTTTGAGGCTGAATTGGTTGGTGGAAGAAAGGAAGAGCAGATGTGAATGTGATCAGTCTACCAGACACAGAAATACGTGCTCTTCTGGGTTGGCGCATGTGTGAAGAAAGATAAAAATTGAGGATTTTTAAGGGGATGATATCTATTAAATACACTCATCCTAATCCCTTTAGAGAGTATAGACTGGGCAAGAAAGGATGGCGATGTGACGCGTCTCAGTAAACCCACCCTATATCTCTGTTAGAGAGTACAGACCGGTCAAGAAAGGACGGCGATGTGACGCGTCTCAGAGAACAAAGGATCAAGCCTGTCTACTATTCAATGTTTTTGCCCTCTAAGGCCGGCATCCGGGTCCATCACCACAAAGAGTGGGCCCCACTTCTTAGGTCACATCACAAGACACTGAATTTCAAGCATTTGGGCCCACTTGTAATGGATGAGGAGACTGACGTGCAACTCAATTGGCTCAACCCAACCAAATGTGATATTTGGGTGGGTTTGTTCAAGTTCTGGTTGGTTGAGACCAGATTTCTGGAATTATATGGAATTTGAGTTGGGTTTAGGGAAATTACATTTAATTTGGGTCGGGGCTTTGGGTATGTTGTTGAGGAGTGAGCTCGATTTGAAGGAAAAAATTGAAAAATATTTATATTGTCTCTTTTAATATCTCAAGATTTTAGTCGAAATGGTTAGATGAAGAATCTTAAAAGATGTATCGCTAGTAGCTGCCTAACTTAACTATAATAATGTTTTCACATGTCTTTGATTACACATTTTCATGTTTGGGAACACTGAGTTTCTAATAAATTATCTCAAATTATATAAAATTAGCACATCAAATTGGAATTTCAAATCATACAAATTAAATAGGCAAACCCCATCGAAGTATATCACCACTTGTTATAGCACTAATTATAGTCTTGGATATTTAAATAAATTTATTCGAACATATTAACACATGTTACATTCCTAATTTTCCAACACAATGGTTTCAGAAGGAAACCTAGAATGCATATATTGCATGACCGCATTAATTCGCTCCGCATACGGGGTAGCCCATGCAGTTACACAATCTGCCTGAAGTGAACTCATTGAGGCATAATGGGAGGCATCGGGTAACCATCTGTCAATGCAACCTGGACATAATGATTATTATTTACGTACCCAATAGCGATAGCAACATGTTGATACGACGGTGGTGGAGTAGATCGAAGTAGCAAATACGTAAAGCTCTGTGCAGCACTTAAAACATGTAATATCACATTGAACTTCAAAGCAATTAAGAGACCCATGTCTGGCATCGTCATCCAATGCTCAATCGGTGCTCCTCTATCTAATGCAAAAAAGTTCAGTGAGTTGTAAACACGAGTCCACTGTTCATCACTATCAAATATTGCAACATACTGTGTCCTGAATGTATGCAACTCTTCTATTAAGTTATACCGGATAGTTGCCCATGCATCTTCGTGAAGACCAAGACAGACAGCTATCGCCCGAAATCCGCAACTTCCATCAGGTTTTACGTCTTGTACATGGATAATGTAAGGATGCAATATAGGTGAAAACTGACGAACATAGACAAGTACAGAGTAGTTGTAAATAGAGGAGCAAATGTGTCTCTCTGGTTCCTGAAACTGGAAAATATCTGGCTTAACAAACTCAAATTTATCCGTATTAGCACGAGTTGATATGTCTTCCCTGTCCGTATTAGCACGAGTTAAAAGATAGTTTTGCTTTGCTCAATACTCGCTTTGATAGCTATATCCTGTGATTGGATGACTTGGTGAATAAACAACAACGATGTCTCCAAATCTGACTGTGATGACTTCAAGTACTATTTCAACTTCGCATGCTGGCTCTCGACTCTATTAGTTGTCTGGTTTCCAAAATGCAGATATCTGTCGGTCCAGGCGGATACAAACATCTCCTTATACGGTGTCAACTATACATCCTTAAGATAATTAATCATACCTGGAAAGTTTTATAACACTACCTCAAGGTCCGCCAATTTGCACACATACGCATTCTCAGTTTCAGATTCCAGCAACATATTCCACATTTTGTAGAATGCAATCCAAGATTTGTTGTCTGTTATTGATGGCCTGCACTTGCTCAAAATACTCCTATAAATGTTCTACTTACAGAGTAATTTCTTAGCCTCGGGAAATACCTAGGCAGACGCATTCATCAAAGCCAACTCTCTGTCCGTGACAATAACTCGTGGACCGGTGCATCCATCCATTGTTGACTGCAGATACTTTAAAGCCCAAATTAATTGAACACTTTTTTTTAGTGCATGAACACAAATGCTATGCAAAATGTCATATTAGTTGCAGTCACGCCGACAATCTCAAGGAGAGGCATCATGTACCTGTTTGTTTTATATATTGCGTCCATCAATAACGCGTGCGGGAATGCACGACATCGCTCTATTGATCCTGGATGTGCGAAGAATAAATATTCACACTCATTGGTTACAGCATTTGTTCGACTCTCGAAAATGTATCCTTCACGTTGTAGGAATGACATGACAATTTGCATCTGGGGTTTTACCGGCTTTCTCTGCAGTCCGAAATTTCTGGCGTGCATTGTATATGGTCCTAATGGTAGACACGTTGTCAAGATTCTGCTTCTTCAACGATGTCAAGATATCTCGTGGCTTCACATTTTTCGTGCATTGTATATTGTCCTAATGGTAGGACTCTTCCCGATTATACTGGTCTCTGACCTTTTAATGACAATGATATATCCTAAATTGCATCCAGTATTTCGAATCCAATGAATTAGAGATTGGCGCGAATTGAATACCTGAAAATGTATTAATTCTGTTAGAAATTAACAACTTTTTATTAAAAATCGACACAATAAAATATAATTGGAATTGAGTTAATATCATACCATGTCGGTGGAAAATTCGTTTGTAATATTTTCATTCACATTTTCGTCTTCTTGTATTATTTCGTTTATAATAATATCATCCTGACAACAATATACATTCACTTGAGCATCTGCAATTAATAAAAGTATTTTCTGAAATAATTAAAGAATTGTATATTTACTTGAACACTTGAACCACTTGACAATCGCAAATCATTGGCCCAAATCCTCAGTTGATCCTATCTTCTACTGGTATGTATATTGCCAAGAAGAACCATATCTATGCATATATAGACCAATACATAATGCACACAGGTCTGATGGAACTAAAGAGACACACTTTAACAAAGAATATATTCCCTGAAAACAGAGAATATATTCCTTGAAACTAAAGTGGGCCGATGTGAGCATCAGCCTATGCCGTATAATTGGACCCAGATTCATTTGATTCCAAACCCAAAACTCTAGTGACATGCATAAAGTATTATAATGAGTATTATATTCATAAAACTTTATCCAATCGATGGTTCTGGGTCCTTGCAGAGATCTTTCACGTGGGGTCCACAACCCCACTTCCTCCCAGAAAGGTTTTTATTTTGATTGTTCATTTTATAATTTTCAAAATACTTTCGTATTTTGACCCTAATGTGATATTCAATTTCAGGATTGCATTTTTAGTTTTAAAAAAGAAAAAAACATATTAGGTTTTGACTCGGGCCCTAAGTTGGATCGATCTCCAATCAGATCCAGGTTTAATGAATACAGTGAATCGGGTCTGGTTTGCATCCGCCATGGACCTTACCAAACCCGATCCATTTACATCAGAGCATGCCCAGATGACCTCAAGCATGTGATACTTCCAGCAATATTGTCCTTCATACAGTTCATTCTTGTGATACATCCACCATTAAATCCAAATGCACGTCATATTTTAAAAAACTCCCAAGTTGGAAGTTCTATGGAAAAATGATCCAATGTTGACCCATCTATGGAGTTGCACATGGGAGGTGGACTACCTTCTCTCTTTCTTTTTCTCTTTTTTTAACCATTATTAATTTGGAAGAAGAACTAAAGGGTAAAGTTTGAGAAGCAGTACCGTCCATGTAAAAAGATTAGACAAAGTACAACACAGTCAAATCAAACAAGACAAATATTTCTTGATAAGACATGATAAGACAATATAGGGATAGCCATAGGGATAGGGTGGGTGTAAATAGTAACACCCTTTTTAAGCCTATGAGGATTCCATTATCAGTCCCATCAAATTTTAAGATTTAGTCCAGTTTCTTCACAGGAATTTCTGAATTTCATGATGTCTGATGGAGTTTGCAGAAATTGAAATACTGAAATTCTAAAATGCTCCTGAATTGTGACATTGATAAATTCTATGTTTCTTTCGTGCCAACACTTCTGCCCGAAAATTTCATAAAAATTGGCTTTCACAAATTTCTTCGTTCATAATTACTTGAGTTTCTGAGTGGAATTTTACATGTTTATGCATATTAAACATTCTCTCTTTAGTGACAGTTAGACCATGTGTTTGTCAAACATTTTTGTTAATGTGGCTATGTTGGCTGGTAGATTATCATCATCATGCTTCTTGATCTGAGTTAAATATCATAGTTAAAGGACGTCCAAGT
Source organism: Litsea cubeba (assembly GCA_012931725.1). Classification (NCBI taxonomy): domain Eukaryota; kingdom Viridiplantae; phylum Streptophyta; class Magnoliopsida; order Laurales; family Lauraceae; genus Litsea; species Litsea cubeba. Next base: position 43,899,033 of record CM022954.1, read on the forward strand.
TTAGTGGCTTCCTATGAGTTCAAATTCATGTGATTAGGTCCAAAAGTGAATAATCATTTGATCAATATCAAGTTCAGATCAAAGCTAATTCAAATAGGGTAGGTGTTTGTTAAGGCAGACATTTTGGAGAGTTTATCACATTAAATGCCTTTTACCCCGTGGTTGTTTGTCACATGTAATTGAATTCCTAAAAGTTCTAAGACATTGTATTTCGTTAGCTGATTTATTTTATGTGATCAATTACATAGGATTTGTGAGACTTACAATTATAAAATTGCTAGGATTGAAGAAAAAAAATGTAAATTTCAAAAAATGCACATCAAGTTATCTCCTCTCGAATGAGAGGTGGGAAATGAGTACCCAATCACTACCCTAGTAATTCAAGTCCCAGGTAAGTAACAGTTGCATCTATGTTGCCTCCTTATAACCTTCCCCCTCATCCTTTTAATAATCATTGTTGAAGCTCATTTGACCATCAATTTCTATGCATTCAATTTTCATGCAAACAAATAGGTCAAAAAGAAGATCAAGGTTGAATATTAAAAAGAATTTTTTTTTCGAGCTGCTATTGGCATAGCTCCACTTGCTCACTACACATCCCTTTATTTAAAACTTGGGCACCCCTATAGGAAATCCCCAAAATACCCCTCTTCATCTCCTTCTCCATGTCTCTCTCCCTTTCCCTGCTCGCCGCCCACCTCCTGACCCCCACTTCCGCAGGTGGCCCGGCCACTCTCCTTCCTCTCCCTCTCCTTCTCGGGAAAATGAGAGCGAGAGGGAGAAGGAGAGGGGTCGGGCGCTGGCAGAGGTGGGGGCGAGCAAGGATATGGAGAGAGAGATGGAGAAGGACAATGAGAGAGGAAGAGGGAGAGGGTGCGGGCGGAGGTGGGCGCGGGGCAGAGGTGGGGTGGTGAGTAGGGAGAGGGAGAGATATGGAAGGAAAGGGAGAGGGGTAGTTTGGGGATTTCTTATAGGGGTGCCCAGGTTTAAAAAAAAAAAAAACAAGAAGATATGCAAAGAGCAAGTGGAGCTGTGACAATAGCAACTCCCTTTTTTTTGTATATACCCCTAAGGTTTGTAGGATTTGTAAATAAGCCCTTGTGGTTTCAATATTTGTATATACCCCCTGCCTCTTCATTTTTATTCCTTCCATGTCCCAAAATTAGTAGCCTTATAGTCACCATAAGCTCTTAGAGTAAAATGACGCTTTTCCTATCTCTTTATCCATATAGCATAGTTTCAAAATTTTGTATTTAGTTTTCTTTAAACTTGTAACACTAACTGTTACTAACATTTAGTGGGAGAGAATAACCCTACACAAATCCATTTTTTATCAATATGGGACCCATTTCATTAAATCTACGTCGATCAAAATGACAACCAATAATTGTACTTATAGCTGACCCGATCCATGCACAACCCCCTATTAGATTGATGAGAGTCTCAAATACGTAATTACTTAATTAGGGTTCCTGTGCATGGGAGGATTTGCGAGAGACAAATGGGACTAGGGATAAAATAATGATATTTTTATAAATAATGACATACTTATCTTTATTTAATGAATTTAAGGGCAACGTTGTCATTTTTATAAAACTCCAACACAAATCTTTTGGAGGTCGCCTGTTCTGATTATGTCTATTTATTTGGGGGACATGGAATGTATTAAAATGAAACGACAGGGGATACCGAAACCACAAGGGCCTATTTATAAATTCTATAAATCCTAGGGGGTATATACAGAAAAAGATAAATATGTATGGAGATTGAATGGGAAATGAATACTTAGATATCACATAATAATTTAAACCCTAGAAAAGTTAAGGTCTCATCTATATCACTACATTTTATCCATCATGCCTCACCTTATATCGTTCACATTTCACATATTTAACAATCCTCTGATGGAGCTCATTCATGTGGGGAATTCCCATGTATACAATGCTTATCTATTCTAAGCAAATAAACAAACTCTGAAGAAATTTTTTATGAAATCACCTCAACTTAGCATGATTGTATGTTAAAGTTGCTCTACTTTCAATTTTTTTTAGAAAATTGCTTCCAGCTACCAAGTCAACATGTTAAAGAGACAAAATTGTCGTTAACTTTCTTTCATTTCTGTTATTTGTTTTACTTTATTTTATGTTGCCAAATGTCTTTAGTTGTCTTTATAGTGCAAGTGTAATATGTAACATCAAATTTGCAGAACAACAACATAAGCAACATATATGTAAAGCCAACTTGTGGACTTCTCTCTTACTATGAATTTCATAAGTTCTACTGCTCAGTCTCACTGACCTCACTCCTTCCCCAGTCCTCACCACTTATATTGTGAAATTGAGGGCTTATTAATTTGCACATAATATATAAGAATTGAATACTTAGGGATTCTTGTCATGGGTAGCTAAAAATAAGGATCCAAGGTGAATACACAAAATTGATCATCAAATAAACTCCCCTTAATAGAAAGTAAGGGAAGATGAGAAGCGAATACCCACTACATCACTATAGTAATTCAAATTCTAGGAAATTCAAGGTGCCATCTGCATTGCTTCTTTGGCGGAGCTCTTTGACCACATATTCTTATGTATTCAATTTCTATATATTCTAATGCGAACAAATATGTGATCTTCTTATCTAAAACAATCTTAGATAAAACCTTCTCCTCTCTTATGGGGTCTATAGAATTTCATGTAAGACATAAGATGACGATGAGAATAGTGAAGGTCAGCAGAACTATGAATTTAGAAATTAGATAAACCTAGTAGTATTGATACATATTAAAAGCTTTTGGGCTTCAACTGTGAGACCTTTGTCAGACCCCGACCCAGGTTTGGAATATTTAATTATATTTTAACCGTGATTAGTTGATAAGTATGGTTAGTGGACGATTAGCTTAATTTTTAAGCTAGATTAGAATGTTTGAATAGCTTTGGAAATTTTCGAGAGTCATTGACTTAAGCTTGACGCGGGGCGGGGCGCCCGTGCTTTTTCTGTGAACCTTTGGGATTTAAACTTGATTTTTTTGTAAAATCCCCATTTTTATTTATTTTTACTCATTCTACTTAGATTATCAACTTTCATGTTTGACCGTTTTGATTTAATGATCAAAATTGCGGTTTTTCGAGAAAAAGGGCAAAATTGACCTTTCACACAAAATCTGTACCCAAATTTTGAAAATTTCAGAAATTGACAAAAATATACTTTTTGGAGAGTAGATATTTCGTTGATCGTTTTTGTCTTCTTCGTCGTTTTCGTTAGAGACCTGCAAATACCATTTTCAGCTCTATGAAGATTGGGACCCACAAACCCATCTTATAAAAGGAATAGTTTCCTTCTCCCCCTTCATTCTATCTCTTCCTGCAACATTTTGAGCCAAGGGTTTCTCCTCTCCCAGTACTTTCTCTCTCCTCTTGAACCCTCATTCCTTGAAGACAAAGAGAAAGACTGATCTCCTAGGCTTCTTCCTCCCTCTCCAAGCTTTCCAAAGATACATCTTTCTAAGGATTTGAGCTAGGGCAAAGCTCTTTTTCAAGCTTCTCTTCTTTGTTTGAGCTCTTCAAGGTTAGCCATGGCTTTTCTTTCGTGAGATCTTAGTTTTTCAAGCCATTTGGAGCATTTCTCTCATACATGTGAGAGTTTTCCCTTGAGATTTACAAAAGATTGATTTTAGGGTTCTTCTTGGGAAAATTTTGGGGGTTTTGGTAGATTTGGAGCTTTAGGCCCTAGAGAGTTGTTTGAAAAGTATTTCATCTCTCATCTTGGCTTGAGGCAAGTTGATATTTCAATTTATATGATTATTGCATATAATGAATATGACTTCATAGTATATCCATTCCTTTTGTTCTATCTTCTCATGATTTATGGAATTATTCTTTGGAAAGATTTACTTATGGCTTATGTTAAATTCTGTTGATGTTTTTGTGAGCAATATTGTGGAACTTTGTTTTAAGATTTTCATCATCTTGTTTCAGCCTTCTTTATGTCAAAGTCTTTGTGTTCAAAGAATGGAGAAAATCTTTGATTAAGAGTGTTTTGTATGGTAGATTGGAATGATTAATTGAATGATGGATTTGATGAGTTGAGGAGGTCAAGAAAGGGCCCAAATATTTATGAAAATGTGTATGAAAGAAAGGGAAAGAAAAGGAAATGAAAATGGTTGCAAAAAGAGGGGATAATCCCGGCTGAGCTGGACTGGACAGAGCCCAGTCCACTCGAGTGACCCATGGGCCACTCGAGCGGACCAGGCTCTGCCTGGTCCGAGCGACCCAGCTTCTGGATGGAGCGGGTCGCTCGAGTGAGCCCAGTCCAGCAATGGGGCATGTTTCAAGGTTGATTTTGGGCCCATTTAAATACTGTTTTGGGCCTGGTTTGAGGTCTGTTTTGGGCTTGATTTAAGGACTATTTGTTCCTGTTCTAGGTCCAATCTTTGGGCTTGGTTTAAGGCCATATTTGGGCTTGTTTCAAAGAGGTTTTAAATCAGTCTTAAGGAGAATTGTTGGACTGTTCTCTAGGTTCATTTCAAGCCTATATTCAAGTCCAATTCAGCCCAATCCCTTTTCTATTTTTTAAGCACATTCAGCCCTTTTAAAATCATAGAACCATTATGTGAATTAGTTTGAACTATGAATAAAATCATTTGGGGAATCTTTCAAGTCTCAATGTACACTTCAACCCCTTTAATTGTCAAGGATCTTCAGTGGCAAGGGGGTTAAATGTGCATCAAGACGACCCGCGATAGACCGTTGAATCATCATATATTACTTCTTCCCAAATTAAAAAGATTTTCTCGTTTTCTTCGGTATTTGATTTGAAACAAGTTGGCCATTTTGGCTATGCTGTAAATATCGATAAGACTATTCATTTTACTTGCTTAGACCTGTTAGTACGTTGGATATGTATTTGTTTGGAGTAGTTTTCTTATCGATTTTGGAAATATGTCTTTATGAATAGATCTATATCATTTCGAGGTTTCGATTTTGATTCTAATGGCACCACTAAGCTTAGGTTAACTTGTCGGGCTGATCACCCTGCTTGGACTCCTTAAATTATCTGCCAATTGCAGCTTGGATTCTGTCTGTACCCACCATGGCAACGGTTTTGTTTCAGTCCCACGCGTAGTGGCTACGGTTCTATTTGATAACGACCTTGTTCGTTCCGGTCCACAATTAGTGGCTACGGTTTCTGTCTGCTCTTGTTACTTCGGTGACAGGAGAATATAGCTATACGTGGGTTGCCAATATTTTATTCGTGTGATGTTTTATTTTACGGTTATTGTTTATTTCAACTTATTGTAGTCTTGGATTCGCTAATATTTAAGAAGTCGATCTTTTATCTTGTCGTTTCTGTTATTCAGGATTTTAATCGTAGTTCTCATTTATTCAATGTTTCACTCTTTCTATCATCCTATTATATGTTATATTTGCTTGCCAGACCATTGTGTCTGACCCTTTTTGTTTGGTGACAGATATTGAGCTCCTTGCCCTTGAGGCACACTTAGAGGCGGACCCAGTAGTTCTTGTGAAACGCAAGTGGCAGCCTGATGGTGTCGCTTAGACGTCGGGTTGATTTCAGAGCTTCGATCACATTTTGGGATTGATTCTATTTTGGGAACTTGGTTGTAGCCATTGTTGGCTTATTTTTGGAAAATTGTAATTATTGACTAACTTGACTTTTGTATTAAACTTGAAACTAACTTTGGGGCCTATATATGGAATGTTTCTCATTTTGATACTAGTCTTGAGCGTTCTCATCATAGACACATGTTATGAACTGTCATGTTTGCTACAATGTTTCCGCGTAACTTATTCGTGTGAATGTTATTATGATGCATTGATGGATCGAATTTCGAGGATCCTTACCGCGGAAACCTGTGGGAAACAAGCGTGAATGGGCGGAATTTTTCGGCTCGTCGTTCCCCGACCCCGGATTAAGGTCTTGTTTAACGGGTCCTCGGTCCGGGGGCGTGACAACCTTAATCCGCCTGGGTAATCCCATGAGGTAAGATCAACTCAAGTGATTTTGTGAGCTAATGAAGGGAAATCCGCAGGGGTAACGGTGGAGTGCTTTGGTTAGCACCATAAGGCCTTATCCAAGTATTGCATCGGAAATATCCAAGTCCTAACTCCATCACTGAACATGACACGTTTTAAAGCCTTGTGGCCTTTTATCCTTTTAAGAACTCCAAAGTTAAAGCGTGTCCAGGCGGAGCAATACCAGGATATGTGACTACGTAGAAAGTCTTCACGCATGCACATGGGCCAAAGCGGACAATATCATGCTAATTTAGACAAAAAGAATATATTGAAACTCAATTTTTATAAGCTAAATATCTTATTTAATTCATTGTCTTAAACAATATTAAATATGAAGACCAACAAAAAAAATCAATTTTTTTAACATTTCTAATAAATTTCTTTTTGAAGAAAAAGGATCGAAGTTAACAACTTGTATTAAGTAATGTATTAAGCCTTCTGCAATGGTCGATGCAATATCCAAATACGTGTTTCAAAACTGGGAGGACAACGTCTTTCACACATGATGGACCGCGCTCCTGCCTGGTTCTACCGAGGTCGGCGGACGTGGGAGTCCGTTGGGTATGACCCTTTCGTAACCGGGGGGCAGAGGCGCGCATCAATATTTTTTTTATGGGTGTGCCAGATTTTCTATTTTACATGGAATTGCAAGTGGTGATCCGGAGATCAACCTTCGCAAGTAAAAAAGAAATCAACTTCTTTCAAGTTTTCCATTGCACATATATTTAAGAAAAGAGACATTTTTCTTGATTTACCGTGAAAGGCGATTTTTTGGCATTTATAGCCGATTTTGGCGTTTATAGCCGGTTTCTGGCGTTTATAGCCGATTTTGGCGTTTATAGCCGATTTACAATCCTTATCAATAATGAAAGACAAGAGTTGTGATTGTTGTCTCTTTTGAAAAAATACAAACTACAATGAAAAGCAAGAAAAGGAGGATCTAACTTCTCAGGAGATTGTAGGGGACCCGTTCAGATTGGTCCATCCAAAGAAATGGATTAATGACTGTAATAAAGCTAGTCAATTAATCGCATTAAGTGGTCGCCGAGCAGTTGAAGAGTCGCGGGCCGTGCCGCGTCTTTTGGGATTATTCTGGCAATGATCATCGATGGATCTTCATGTAGATCGACATCGGATGACCATGTGACTTCAGGTGTTGGTTGCCAACAGCGGGTCAGTGCCATCTGTCCTGTCGATTTCTCGATCGGTCGGGTAGAAAGCACACTTTTTTTGGTTGACCGGGTGGCGATCAATGTTGTTTTCGATACTTTTGATGATTGACCCGTGTTTTTGACGGATGTCAGAGGATTTGGTGTCTCAAAAGTATGAGTTTTGGAAACTACCAGAGGCCGGACGCTTCGAATCGCGAAAAAACGGCGAAAATCGGGGTTTCCGGGGCCTTCCCGGCAATCCCGGGCTCCAGGGTCGTACGGGCCTGCGACCCTGGGGGGTTTTCCCGCTTTTTGTCCCGTTTTGTGTCCATTTTTGCTGTTTTTCGATTTTTTTTTTCTTCTGTATATTTCCTTGACATTTTTGACCATTTATTGGCTTGATTTCCCTGTAGGAAACCTGATAAGAATCCTTGAATCTTTGTTTGCAAAGTTTCTAATTTCCTGAGAAAGCCGAAGACTTTGTCGCGCAGAGCTGCCGATTTTCCGTCAGAAGCTGAAACTGGGTCAAACGATGTCGGAATGACCTGAAATTTGGTGTGAAGCCTCCTGAGCAATAAATAAGACCAACCATAGGATTTTTTTTAGTTTTGAAGCCGTTTGGGGTCCTATCACCAGTAGACTCGTTTTTATCGCGATGAAGATGTCGCGGTTTGATGTGCGGTCAACCGATGTCCGATTAACTTGAAATTTGACAGGTAACCCATTGGAGTCATTTTAAGGTGATCCATAGGCTCTGTCTTGGAAACCATGGTCCCCGGAGAGCTTTGCCGCCGAGAGGCCTGATTTGGCTTCCGAGCGTCAAACTATGGTCAAATGTTGTCGAAATGACCTGAAATTTGACGTGCAGCCCTTTGTAAGCATTTTGAAGCCGTCCATGTGCTCTATCTGATGAGTGATGGCCTCGGCGGTTCTTGCTGCCGAGAGGCTTGATTTAGATGTTCGAGGGTTGATGTAGGGTCAAACGTTGTCGGTTTGACTCGGAACTTGACGTGGAGCCTTTTGGAAGTATTTTGAGACCATCCATCGGCTCTGATCGAAGATTTGGTGTCTCCGATGCTTTCGCCGCCGAGAGCTCCTTTTCGGCTGTCGGAGAAGCGAAGTTAGGCCAAATGATTTTGAAATGGCCTGAAACTTCTTGTGTACTCCTCTTTTGGCTGTCTTGAAGGATCTTGCAGTTTTTGTTTGATTCTGACAAGATTTGATTTTTTGGAAGTAGCATTGCCTATTTATGGCAGGTTGCGACTTCATGTAGCTCTTTGGATCTTGAAGAGGCAAAGTGACATTTTTGGTGTCAACAAATGCCCCATCGAGGTACAGCGACGAGTTGCTTAACTTTTGTAGTCGAAGAGATTTTTGAAGGAGAGCCTGTGCTGGACCAAGAGTCTTTGAGCAGTCTTTCTTTTTGGTATTTGTAGCATTTTGAGCTTCCAGGGGAATTTTATGGTAGTGAAAGGGATCACGTACCATCTCGAGGCAAAGTTTTGAAGATGACATCAGGGATGTGGATTTTGGTTTTGTCCTTGTGACCTAACAGGCTGTATGTGGCAGGTTAGGGGGTCGGGTTTGGTTTTGATCGTGTGACCCAACAAGCTGTATGTGGAGTGTTAGGGGATCAATTTGGTTTTGATCTTGTGACCTAACAGGCTATATGTGGCAAGTTAGGGGATTAGGTTTTAGTTTTTGGTTTTGGTCTTGTGACCCAACAAGCTGTATGTGGCAAGTTAGGGGACCAGGATTTGGTTTGATTTTTGTGGAATGTCAATTTCAAGATTTTGGCTCAATTTGGTATATGAGGCTGGATGGTTTGATTTTTGGAAGCTCATGGGGCTTGGAATTCTCTTTGTATGGTTGAATCAACTCAAAAGAGGTATGGAACCATTTTTGTATGCTCTTGGTAAGAGGGATTTCTCTTTGACTAAAAGCCCAATTTTTTTTTTTTTGTGCCTAGGTGGTCAAACCTGGCTCATATGGGCTAACCCATGGGACCTTAAGCTTTTGAAATGGTTTAGATCTCATATGGTGTCATTTTTGTAAAGAATATCCAAAAATATCTCATTTGGATAGAGAATATCTAAGAACATCTTTACTTGGAGAGAATCTCTCATGTTCCCTTTATTTTGGGATGGGATATCTCAAGATATCTTTCTTTTGGGAAAGAATCCTTCATTGATCCTATCTTTTGGGAAAAAATCTCTCGTTGATTTCTTTTTGGGAGAGAATCTCTCAAGATATCTTTCATTTGGGAAAGAATCTTTCTAATCTCTTTCTTTTGGTAAGGTTACTAATTAGTAACACTTACCTCTTTCTTCTTTCCTTCTTTGGTTTGCTCTCTCCTATAAAAGCAAGGAGGAGGTTGGATCTCTTGCTCTTATTGCTTTCTTTTGCAACAATCCCAAGAGGGTTTCAAGACCAAGAGTTCTTCCTTGCTCTTATTGCTTTCTTTTGCAACAATCCCAAGAGGGTTTCAAGACCAAGAGTTCTTCTTCTTCAAGATCTTCAAGACTTTTCTTCTTCTTCTCCATCAATGGCTTCAAGTAAGTTCCCTTTTTCAAGAAAACCCCATTGTAGAAAAAAAAAGGTTCTTTTTTTTTTGTTTCTTTCTTTTCTTTTCTTCTTTTTTTTTCTTTTCCACTTGTTTGCTTCCTCTTTTTTTTTACACACGTTTTTTTTTGCTTTCTTTTTTTTTTTGCATTTTTTTTTGGTTTCTTTTGTACGGATCTGTCCGTACGGCCACGTGGCCTATGGGCCATCCCCTTTTTTTTTCTTTTTTTTTTTTGGTTTTCTTTCCCTCTTTTTTTTTTGGAAAGTTTTCTATATTTTTTTGTTCTTTTCTTTCTTTCTCCCCTTTTTTTTTGAGAAAGTTTCTTTCTTTCTTTTTTTTTTTTTGCTCATCATGATAATGCATTTTTTTTCGCAAACCAAGATGTTCATGCATGTATATATATATATTTTTTTAAAAAAAATTGAATTGTAGCACGATGTGATAGCATACCTGAAAGTTTTCGCAAATTTGGGAATTTGGAGCTTGCAGCGATGTTGAGCCCTTCCTGATTTTGTGGAGACTTTGAGGTTTCGAAAGTTAGGAGTTTCGGAGCTCGCTGCAATGTTGAGCCCATCTTCAAGCTTTCTATTTCTTTCGGGATAGTTCCTTTTCTTCGGAATTGCCCCTGACTCATGTCAAAATTTCGCCAGATTTTTTTTAGCGAGATTCTGTCATTTTGATGTTTGATCTTTTTCTTTTCCATCCTTTGCAGGTGGTTCCTCCAGAACGAACAAGGGTAAAGAGCCTGCTATAAGCATACCTCGTCGATCTTCTAGATCTTCTAATCCGGCCGTTCAGCAGGCCTTTGAGAAGGTCCAGTATGTTGAGAGAAATCTGGAAGAATGCGACTCCCTCAACAGAGATGAGATGAGGCAGCGACTGATCACTCTCAAGGGAGAGGAATTCTATAAGATCATGGTAAGCAGTCGTCCATGAATGATGGAAGATCAGAGTGTTTTACCCAAGCCTACCTTCTTCTTTGGTGATGCCGTCCCTGATGACATGACATACCAGAGGAGATGTTTTCAGTTCTCTTTCACAGCAAATGGTGAGAAGAAGATTGTTGCTACCCCGGCCGACGTTTGATCGCACTGTCTCGATCATGAGCCTTGCCCCCACGTGCTCTAAGAGGGAAAATCCTCCAAGCTGGGTGAGAAGGACAAATGTAATCAAGACCGGGGTTTTTGTTGGCGGTTCTCCTGGATATACGGAAAGGTCGCCTGTTGACATGGACCTGTTGATGCCATCCAACGGCTACCAGGGTTCTGATTATCCGTAGGTCGATTTGAGACCGGTGGGCCCTGGTATTTTCAGCGGTGATGGCAGCAATTGGATAAAGCCTTTTCGACTTCGTGGCCGTTTCAATGCTGACTCCGAGTAGAAGTCGTGGACTGATCGTGTCCTGCTGATTGGTGGCGTCGTTTTGAAGGATGCCAGGATTTTTGATGCGGTCCGTGCCTTTAGGGAGACTGTGATCTTTTCCGACGAGGCCTTCATGGCTATGTTGGAGTCATTCCTCCCACAAACCAATACCTTCGTTGTAACGAATGGTGAGATTGGTTTCTCTTTGAAGGAGCTGAGCGCCATTACTGGATTGCCCATCCTTGGCAAACTCTATGAGGAGTTTATGCCGATTGACAGCGTCCTTGAGGGACAGTCTAAGGAGTTCAGGCTTCTATACTTTCAGCTCGTCGCCTTCTATGATTTTTTGAAGGAGAAAGAGGGTTTGAAAGTTAGATCCAGCAGTTGGAAGAGTTCTAGCTCTTCATTCCCCAACTTTTTTTATAGCAGGGAGTCTTCTGATAGCGTGACCCAAGAAGCCGGAGCTCAGGATCCAAGTTCGAAGAAGATCTTAGCTATGCAAGGAGAGTTGAGAGATTTCTGTGCGAGTACAAACGCCATATGTCCTGACATTGCACTGCGGAGAGATCTCACTGTTTACCTCACTTATTGGCTTGGTGAGGCTCTTTTTGCTGGAGGAGATGGATCGCACATCAGGCCGCATTGTATTTTTCCGGCTTGTCAGATGGCGTTTGGAGAGCAGCTTGCTTTGGTGCCAGCTCTTTACTCCTACCTGTGTACCGAACTGCAGGCTGCTGCTTTTTTGGTTCGGCTTGGGCTTCCCATGAATACGGTATTTTCAGCCCACATCTTTTATTCGTGGTATGTGTACCACTGTCCTGGCTTCCACCGGCTGGGTGCTGCACAGGATGATGATCCTCTGATGATTCGACTGGCTAAGGGCAAAGCCGTGTCCGAATCACTTTTGTTTGCCCGCATGAGGATCCGACGGTTCAGGGACGTCGAGATGGGGCAGTCTTCAGTGAAGCTTTCTCCGGAGTTGCGGAAGAAGGCTTTTGATTTTGGTGCCTCCCGAGACTCCACCAGGGTGGGTCGGGAAGGCATTATTCCTTGACGAATGCAGAGAGAGAGTGGCTTTTCAGTATACGTGTCGGCACGATGGTGTACCGTAGACATCTTTTCGTCGACATCCAACCGTATGTATGTTGGATACCGCGATCACTGAGAGGGGGGGTGAATCAGTGATCTCTAAAAACAGGTCCAATTAACAACAAAACAAGTCAAACCACACAATGATACCAGATTTAACGTGGTTCACCGAAAGGCTACGTCCACGGTTCAAAGACTGTCCGAACACCAATCCGGGACAGATCTGAATCTTATTTAGTCGCACCAACGACAAAGAGCACCAACCCTTAGTTTCAGATAGCACCAACTATCTAGGAAGCACCGACTCCCTTTACAATTTATCTGCACCCACAGATAGGATCACCAAACCCTAAACATCAAGCACCAACTTGATGTAAAAACATAATGGAAGATTAATTCTGTCTACAGCCCTTCCCCTCTACAATTCTCTCTCTCTCAATCCCTTACAAATTGAAAATAAAGCATAAAAGAGAGACACTTAACTCATGGACGAATCACCATCTTCTAGAGCATAATCTCGTCCACAATTGCTGTAGAAAACGTCTGATAATGCAGCAACACAGCAACACAGCAACAGCACTCTTCTTCTCTCCAAAACTCTCTCTATTTTCTCTCTATAACTCTTCTCTTCTAGTGTCTTTTTAGAACAACCCATACATGCCTTTATATAGGTTATAGTAACCCTTAATTGTGTTCAAGACGGGCTACAATTCGTTTAGAAAGAGTCCCAAACAAATTAGATAAGTGTGCTGAATTTTCGTGCAAAACTTCTAATTCTGCGCAACTCTGGTTCCCGTGCTCGGTCGACATCATGGCTTGCTCGGTCGACCGAAGACACTGACTGGAAAACAGACAATTTCGAGCTAGGTCGACATCCTGAGGGCTCGGTCGACCGAAGACACACTGTGTCACGAAAATAACTGAGAGGTGCCTTTTTCTGTTTCTGCAGGTTTCTTCTTGCTCGGTCGACCGCATGAAGAGCCCGGTCGACCGCGTGCTCTGCATCAGGAATTCTCAATTCCTGGCTGTTTCAATTCTGTTTCTTCTTTTCAGCTCTATCAATACCAGATTATTAACATTATGTTTGTGACAATGTGTTGACAAGAATTCCAACTCAAATCAATACTTGAGATGCTAACTTCTTCAAATTCTTCAAAAGACTTTCAGGTCATCTCAAATTCATCTCAAATTCCAACAATCTCCCCCTTTGGAATTGTTGGCAACACTATTGGAACTTCAACACTTTCAACTCCAGCTTGCAGCTCTTCCAAGTTCTTTTCAACACTTACTTGGAACCAATTCTGAAATTCTGAAATAACAACCATGCACTGTCAACAATCTCCCCCTAGCTTTCATAGCATAACATCTCTCCTTGCTATCATAGCATAACATCTCTCCTTGCTATCGTAGCATAACATCTCTCCCCCTTTGACAACAAGTCCAAAGGGACCAAACCGAGGAGCGAATAGGATATTCAATGAATGCATTGCTCCCCCTTTCAAGCACAACTCCTACGGTTTAGGAGAGTGAGTAACTCCTAACTTTTTCCGGAGATACTCGAAGACTTCCTTTGGCAGAGGTTTCGTGAAAATATCAGCCACTTGCTCAGTTGTTGGAACATACTCCAACTTGACCTCTCCATCAGCAACTTTATCTTTAAGAAAATGATAACGAATTGCTACATGCTTTGTTCGAGAGTGCTGAACAGGATTCTTAGATATATGAATTGCACTCGTGTTGTCACATAGGATCGGCGTAGGATCCGTTGTAGGAACTCCTAGATCAGAGAGCATTTGCCGCATCCATAACACTTGCGTACAACAAGTTGCCGCTGCAATATATTCCGCTTCCGCTGTCGAAAGGGATACTGAGTCTTGCTTCTTACTATGCCAAGCAACTAATCTTTCTCCAAGATAAAATGCGCCGCCGCTAGTACTCTTGCGATCATCTACGCATCCAGCCCAATCGGCATCAGAATATGCAACTAGAGTGAAGGATTTGCCTTTGGGATACCAGATACCAAGCTCCATAGTACCTTTCAGATATCGAAAGATTCTTTTCACTGCTGTAAGGTGCGTTTCAGTTGGTGCTGCTTGAAAACGTGCAACCATACATACTGCTTGTAGAAGATCTGGTCTTGTAGCAGTCAGGTAGAGCAAGCTTCCTATCATAGAGCGATAGGTGGTATGATCAACGGACGAGGCCTTATCATCTTTGCTAAGCTTCGTGTTCGTTGACATTGGTGTGCTCACTGGCTTGCTGTCTTCCATATTGAACTGTTTCAGCATTTCCTTAATGTACTTCAATTGTGATATGAAGATGCCATGTTTCAGCTGCTGAACTTGTAAACCAAGAAAGAACTTTAGTTCTCCAAGCATTGACATCTCAAATTCTTTCTTCATCTCTTCTGCAAAATTCCTGCACATCTCCTCATCATTGCCTCCAAAGATTATGTCATCAACATAAACAATGACAACCAGCTGTTTGCTTAACTCAGTTTTGACATATAGATTGCTATCAACAAGTCCTTTTCCAAAACCGATCTTGCGGAGATAGAGATCCAGCCTTGCATACCATGCCCTTGGCGCTTGTTTCAGTCCATAAAGAGCCTTTTTCAATTTGCACACTAGATCTGAATTTTTGCTGATGAGAAAACCATTAGGTTGCTCAATGTAGACTTCTTCTTCAAGTAAACCATTCAAGAAAGCTGACTTTACGTCCATCTGAAATACCTTGAAGGTTTTGTATGCTGCCAATGCAAGAAACATTCGAATAGCTTCCAGACGAGCCACCGGTGCAAAGGTCTCTTCAAAATCTATGCCTTCAACTTGAGCATAGCCTTTACAAACCAACCTTGCTTTGTTTCTAATGACTTGACCATCTTCATTCAGCTTATTCCGAAAGACCCATTTAGTACCAATAACATTCTTATCAGTAGGTCTAGGAACAAGTTCCCATGTGGAGTTCTTCTCAATTTGCTCCAACTCCTCATGCATAGCTTTCAACCAACTATCATCGAGACTGGCTTCAGCCACAGTCTTGGGTTCAATGGTGGACACAAGTGAGTAATTGCTAACTACACTTTGTCTAGTTTGAACGCCTGCCTTAGGATCTCCAATGATTTGATCCTTAGGGTGTTGCTCTACCCATGTACTGTGCTTCTTAGGTGAAGTATCTTCTGAGTCATCCTTTGATTTCTCAGAATCATTAGATTCAGCCATCTCATCATCAATCTCACTCGAGTCCTCATAAACTGGACTGTCATTATGAGTTGCATTCTTTGGTTCAATATTCTCATCTATTCTCACATCAACACTTTCTATGATTTTTCTGGTTCTTTTGTTAAGACACCTATATGCCTTGCTAGTAGAGGAGTAACCCAGAAATATACCTTCGTCAGCTCTTTCTTCAAATTTGCCCGGATTTTGTTCGAGCCGCTTGATGTAACACTTGCTGCCGAAGACTTTGAAGTGCTTGACTGTTGCTTTTCTTCCAAACCATAGCTCATAGGGAGTTTTGTCTTCATGTGGCCTGATCAAGCATCGGTTTTGAATGTATACAGCCGTGTGAATTGCCTCTTTCCAATACTTGTCAGCCATCTTGCTTTCACTTAGCATCGTACGAGCCATCTCTTGTACGGTGCGATTCTTCCGTTCCACAACTCCATTTTGCTGTGGAGTTCTAGCGGCTGAGTACTGTCTTTGAATGCCATGATGTTCACAATATTTAGTGAACTCTTCAGATGTGAACTCGCCTCCACGATCAGACCTTAAGATCTTGATACGTTTTTCCAATTGATTTTCAACCTGTGCTTTAAACACTTTAAAACGATCAAGTGCTTGATGCTTATGCTTAAGAAACAATACCCATGTCATACGAGTATAATCATCAATGCATAACATGAAATACTTATCTCCATTGGTGCTTTGAGTTCGCATCGGTCCACAGAGATCAGTGTGCACTAGCTCAAGAGGTTTCTTGGAATGATGCTCCTTTGACTTGAACATAACCCTCGTTTGCTTTCCCTTTTGGCAAGAGTCGCAAATGGGATTGGAAGGCTTTTCAACTTTAGACATGCCTCTTACAGCCTTTGAATTGCAAATCTTTGACATGTTATCAAAGCTTAGATGCCCAAGGCGTTTGTGCCACAACCAACTTTCCTCTGTCCGACTCATCAAGCAGGTCTTTTCAGCTCCATCTGACAATGTATAGAGATTTCCTGCAGTTCTTGATCCAGTTGCCACTGTTTTGCCGTTGCTACTCTTCTTGATGGCAAACCCATTCTTTGTGAAGATAACTTCGTGACCCTTGTCACAGATCTGGCTCACACTAAGCAGGTTGTGTCTCAATCCAGACACATATAAGACTTCTTCAGATCTGATCTTGTTTGCCATAAGCTGAATAACACCTTTTCCGCAGATTTTGGCACCATCATTGTTGCCAAACTTCACTGAACCGCCTTCATAGTGCTGTAATTTGATGAATTTCTCTTTATCACCAGTCATATGGCTTGAACAACCACTATCAAGGACCCATGGTGCTGCCTTCTTTTGTGCATTGAATGCCGTTTGCACAATGAGAGATTCTTTGAGACTTTCTGCACTTTGCTTTGCTCTCCAAGCCTTGACTAACTTGGGTTTCTTTTCAACCTGAAATTTGTTAGCAATAGGCAACCTACAATCCCTAGCCAAGTGTCCATAATTATGACACATATAGCACTCAATTTTGTGGCTACTTAGGATTGAAAAAGGATTCCTAGTCACAAATGGGCTGTTTCTTACATAGAATTTGCAATCAGCTCTTTTATGTCCATATCTATTGCAATGAAAGCAATAACCATAGAATTTATATCTTCTTTGTGGCTGGTTAGTCTTCATTACCTTTCTAACAGGAATGGACTCCTTTCTAGGTTGAGTGGGCTTCATAGAGTTAGAAGGTGCAGTGACTTGCTTCACAAACTCTTTCTTTTTAAGAGGTGCAATCTTAGAGGATTCACCTTTCTCAAATCCTAGACCAAATCTGAAGTGGGCTGGTCTTTGAACTTTCAGTAGTTCATTGAGTTTCATAGTCCCTTCAATCGCTTGGAGCGCTTTGAGTTTTTTACTATTTTCCAAATTTTCAGCCTTTGCTCTAGCGATCTCAGTTTCAAGTTTCATAGCCTCTTCCTTTTTGATACTTATTTGGTTTTCAAGGACTTCTACCATTCTTTTATATTCTTCTACTTGAGTTTTCAAAGAAATAATAGAACTTTCAGATTCATGGAGAAGTTTCAGATTTTTCTTACTTGATTTGCGTTCCATGCTTAGCTCCTCAAGTGCGGCTATGAGTTCCTCTTCAAGATTGACTTCAGCCTCCTCATCTTCTTCCTGATCTAGCTCTTCTTCTTCTTCAACAGTGACCATGAAGAGAGCTTCGGTTGATTCATCATCGTCTGAAGTTTCAGACGTGCTGTCATCTTGTTGACATAGAAAGTTTTTAGCTTTGCCCCTTTTTCTGAAATTTCTCTTTCCTTTACTCTTTTCAGCATAAGAGTCATTATTATTGTCTTCTTTTAGCGGACACTTCGCAGCAAAGTGACCAATACCTCCACAATTGAAGCATTTAAAGGGTAGCTTCCCTTTGTATTTGCCATTGCTTCCTTTCTTCAACTTTCTAACAAATTGAGCCTCAAGCTCATCATCATCAGAATCAACATCATGATCAGCAGTCTCTTTTGCCTTTTTCTGAACTTTGAAGGCCGCTTCTTTATCAGATGAAGACGTTTTTCCTATGCGCATCTCATAGGCAGTTAAAGAACCATGTAATTCATCCATGGAAAATGCATTCAGATCTTTGGCTTCTTCAATGGCTGAGACTTTTGAATCAAACCGGGGAAGAAGAGATCTTAGAACCTTTTTGACGATGACCGGCTCTTTAATCTCCTCCCCTAGTCCACGAATGTCATTCGTGACTTCATTCACTCGTTGCATATACGAGTCAACATTCTCGCTTTCCTCCATGCGAAGAGACTCGAATTGAGAGCGATGGGTTTGTAATTTGGCTTCTTTAATCTTCTCATCACCTTCATGTATGCTTTGCAACTTGTCCCAAATTTCCTTGGCTGTTTTGCATGCAATTACTTTGACAAGCTCGCTGTCCACAAGGACACTAAAGAGTGCATTCTGCGCCTTGGAGTCGTTGTCTGCCAACTTCTTCGATGCTGTATCATTGGGTACGGTGGCAGCATTGTAACCGGCTCTGACAGCCTCCCAAACATCATAGCCAAGAGATTTGATGAAGGCTTGCATCCTAATCTTCCAAAAGGAGTAATTAGAACCATCAAACAGAGGTGCTTTCATATTCCCTGTATTGACTGCCATGTGATTTGACAAGAGATCACCCTTAGCGTATTAAACTGATCAAGGGAACCTCGCTCTGATACCAATTGTTGGATACCGCGATCACTGAGAGGGGGGGTGAATCAGTGATCTCTAAAAACAGGTCCAATTCAACAACAAAACAAGTCAAACCACACAATGATACCAGATTTAACGTGGTTCACCGAAAGGCTACGTCCACGGTTCAAAGACTGTCCGAACACCAATCCGGGACAGATCTGAATCTTATTTAGTCGCACCAACGACAAAGAGCACCAACCCTTAGTTTCAGATAGCACCAACTATCTAGGAAGCACCGACTCCCTTTACAATTTATCTGCACCCACAGATAGGATCACCAAACCCTAAACACCAAGCACCAACTTGATGTAAAAAACAGAATGGAAGATTAATTCTGTCTACAGCCCTTCCCCTCTACAATTCTCTCTCTCTCAATCCCTTACAAATTGAAATATAAAGCATAAAAGAGAGACACTTAACTCATGGACGAATCACCATCTTCTAGAGCATAATCTCGTCCACAATTGCTGTAGAAAACGTCTGATAATGCAGCAACACAGCAACACAGCAACAGCACTCTTCTTCTCTCCAAAACTCTCTCTATTTTCTCTCTATAACTCTTCTCTTCTGGTGTGTTTTTAGAACGACCCATACATGCCTTTATATAGGTTATAGTAACCCTTAATTGTGTTCAAGACGGGCTACAATTCGTTTAGAAAGAGTCCCAAACAAATTAGATAAGAGTGCTGAATTTTCGTGCAAAACTTCTAATTCTGCGCAACTCTGGTTCCCGTGCTCGGTCGACATCATGGCTTGTTCGGTCGACCGAAGACACTGACTGGAAAACAGACAATTTCGAGCTCGGTCGACATCCTGAGGGCTCGGTCGACCGAAGACACACTGTGTCACGAAAATAACTGAGAGGTGCCTTTTTCTGTTTCTGCAGGTTTCTTCTTGCTCGGTCGACCGCATGAAGAGCCCGGTCGACCGCGTGCTCTGCATCAGGAATTCTCAATTCCTGGCTGTTTCAATTCTGTTTCTTCTTTTCAGCTCTATCAATACCAGATTATTAACATTATGTTTGTGACAATGTGTTGACAAGAATTCCAACTCAAATCAATACTTGAGATGCTAACTTCTTCAAATTCTTCAAAAGACTTTCAGGTCATCTCAAATTCATCTCAAATTCCAACAATGTGCCCTCTCGCTTTGCTTGGCAGCTAGGCTTTTCTCAAGGCATTGTTGGAGCACCTTCAAGCATGGTGAAGCGCTTTGGAGGTTTACAGGACGGGAGAAATGCATGAGCTTTCTATAGTGCTGAAGATACTACAGCCATGATTTCTTATCCTGTGTTACTGACTTCCCGGACTGCCGGCTTTGCGAAATGATTCGCGGAGAGCTTTTCGGCATATCGGGGGCTTTCCAAGAAGGAGCTTGATGTGAAGCTGGCATCTGGAAAGGGCCTTGGAAAGTCGGATGGCGTCCGGCGAGAGGAAGTTTGGGCCTTCCTTTCTGGAGAGAGGCACAAGATAGGCTTTCTCGGTGACCAGGGTGTCATTGGTTCTGTAGCTGTTCGAGAAATACCTGATGAGGCTTTAAAGCAGCTAGAACAGGAGGAAGCCGAACTTGGTGCTTGGATGCAAGCGGCACAGAGGCAGGCTTCCGTGGAGTCTACTGGCAAGAGTAGACTATCCAGTGAGGAGTCAAGTGGGAAACCTGACTCTGACAGCGGGGCAGGTTCCTCAAAGAAGCGAGCCCGCAGGAGTAAGAGGAGGAGGAGTCATCATCGCAGCAAGGGGCAGCATGATGACTCTCCTGACTTGGAAGTTCCTCTTTCTATCAATGAGGATGTGCCAGTGGATGCTGACGAGCCTCCAGAGAAGAGAAGCCGAGAAGAAGAGACCGTCGGTGAAGGTATGATTCTTCCTTTTTTCTCTTTCCATTTCTTTTCATGGGATTTTTCCATGTTCTGATTTGCTTCTTGTTTCTGCTTTTCTTTTTTTTTTTTTTTAGCAGAGGAAGACTTGGTGATGCCTGAGGTTCCAACCGATGAGGTGGTGACGGATCCTGTCGGGGCACCTGAAGAAGAACCGAGGGACTCTGGAGTGAATCCAGAGTCTCCAATTGGTATGACTTCTTTTGCTTTTCTTTTTTTTTTTGTGTCTGTGACTTGGTTTGCTAATAGATTTTTCTTGCCAGCTGACTTGCCATAGGATTCCGATGACTTTGAACCCTCGATGGACGCAAATGTTGATGATGCTTCCGATGAGTTCATGGAGGAAGAGAGTCTTCCGCCAGTCATCGAAGAAGGTATTTTGTAGTAATAACCCTGACAATGATTTTCAAACAGGATCATATTCATACATTTTTGTGTTTCTTTGGCAGGTTTTGAAGTGACAGAGGAGGATCCGTCGCTTCCAGAGCAACGAATGCCAGAGGTTGATCCAGAGGTAGAGATTTCTGGGACTAGTTCTGACAATGGTGAGGAGATACCTCGTGCTGAGATTCCTTCCCGAGCAGGAGCAGCTTCAACTGGGAAGAGTTCTTTTGTTACTCTTCCAATAGGTGATGACATCAGCAGCCGACCAACGGAGTTGGGCGAATCTTCAGTTGGGCCATCTCTTCTTTTTGTGAAGAAGGTGGTGGTGCGAGTTCTGAGCTCTTGGATTGAGACTCTGCTTTCTGGGCACTTAGATGCCGGATTTGGGATGATCTAGCATGTGCGTGAGATTCTCGGTGATGCTGAAGAGGCTGGTCTAGATGTCACAAGTGCCAGGGCGATCGTTGATAGGATCCTTGAGCTGGGTGACAGGTGGTTTGAGACCATGGGTTTTCCTGATGACCAGTTCTTCAAGGAAATGTTCCTGGACCCTGCGGATAAGGCTCAGTCTAACCTGGATGAGGCTCCAGAAAGCAGGAAGCAAGTAGTCCGAGAGAAGAACTTAGAAGAGCTAAACATCATTGGGCTGACACATGACCTTAACATCCTTGATAGGGAGGTCGATGAGGCCAGGAGACGTCTTGAGCATCTGCAGGCATAAGTCGCTGCCAAGTGGACTGCAATAACAGAGGCTCGTGAAAGGGAGACTGCTCTGATTCACCGGGTTGCAGATGCCAATCGAGTTCTTAAAAGGAAGTCTGATGAGAACAAACAATGGCGAACTGCTCGAGATAAGCTTCCCGGTGTGAAAGAAGGGTTACAGCCCACTCCAGCATCTCATGGCAAATTCCTGAAGAAGCGTGCCTTGGAATCCTTGACGGCTGAGGCCAAAAGTTTGCTTAAGGAGCTGAACTCTTGGCTGGAGATGATTTTTGATTGAGCTCCTGTGTTTTTTTTTAAAAAAAAAAAACAAGAAACCATCCTTCTCTCTCCTCTTTTTAGTACCACTTGTAATTTTTGGTACTTTTCTCTCTTTTTTTTGTAGTGCTTGTGAACACTTTCTTTTTTTTTTGGTACCACATGTATTTTTTTTTTGGTACTCCTTCTTTTTTTTTAGTGCTTGTGAACACTACCTTTTTTTTTGGTACCACATGTATTTTTTGGTACTCTTTTTTTTGTTTTTTGTTTTCTCTACGCTCACTTAAATCTTTTTGTGATGAAAGTAATTGCTAAATGGGATGCTTTTCTTTTTCTTTTTTTTTGTTATCCCTACGCTCACTTGAATCTTTTTGTGATAAAAGTAATTGCTAAATGGGATTTGATCAAAAGCTTGTCATTTTGTGAAAATCTTTTGTCAAATGATTGTTTTGGCATGGAAGCCAGATTTTTGCTTGTGGCATGGAAGCCAATTTTGGCATGAGAGCCAGCTTTTTTTGTGGCATTGATAGCCGAATTTTTTTGTGGCATCTATAGCCAGTTTTGGTTTGTGGCATTGATAGCCAAGTTTGTGGCATTGATAGCCGGGGTTTTTGAAAGCCAATTTTGTTTGTGGCATTGATAGCCGGTTTTGTTTTGGTGGTATTGATAGCCGTTTTATGGCATTTATAGCCTGTTTTGGTGGCATTGATAGCCGGTTTTGGTGGCATTTATAGCCGTTTTGGTTTGGTGGCATCTATAACCTGTTGGTTTTCAAAAATGCAAGTATCGACTAAAAGTCGCCTCCCTGCTGAATGTTCTTGCAAGTATCGATGGAATGTCGCATCCTTGTTCATTCGGTTGCGAGTATCGATGGAATGTCGCATCCTCGCGGATTTAGGTGCAAGTATCGATGGAATGTCGCATCCTTGCTTTTTCAAAAATTTTGGTTTTGCGGGTACTGAGTTGATGTCGTTTCCCCACAATTTTTGAAATTTGTGGTTTTCTCGAACCTTTGGGTTATGGATATCAACTGAAATGTTGCGTCTCCATGGTTTTTTTTTTTTAGGTTTTTTTCGAACCTTTGAAATTTGGGTTGTGGATATCAACTGAAATGTTGCGTCTCCACGGTTTATAGGTTTTTTCGAACCTTTGAAATTTGGGTTGTGGATATCAACTGAAATGTTGCATCTCCACAGTTTTGGATTTTGCAAGTACCGACGAAATGTCGTTTCCCTGCAATTTTGGAAGTGTCGAACGTGGTTCACTTGCTTCCGATTTGTGCGAGTATCGATTAAGCGTCGCTTCCCCGCGTTTTTTTGAAAAAACCATTTTTTTGTTTGTTTTTTTGTTTAAAGACACGAGAGTCATAAGTTTTGACCTAAAACCATTTTAGCAGTAAAAGGCAGAGTGGACTAGAGTGGAAATCCCTGAATCCGGATTTTGTTTCAAACCATGAATTTTGGGTTCAAGGGTTGAAAATTTTGGTCAAGTTAGGGAAAGGTTCCTAAACTTGGGTTTTTTTTTTTTTTTTTAACAATGAAACGATGGAAGTAAGCATTGTTTAAATTTCTAGAAATTTCAACATTTGACATGAAAATTCTAAAAAAGGGTGGGTTTAGCGAGCGTGTACCTGGAAACCGGTTTTGGCCGTACAGGCATTGCTCTTACCCAATTGGGTAAGTCTTCAAGGGTAGTACCGCTTTAAGAACTTGCCGTTGATGGGCAGCATACATCTGTCACCTCCCATGTTTAGAAGTGCGTATGCGCCGTTGGAGAAAACCTTGTCGATGACGTAGGGTCCCTCCCATTTTGGCTCAAATTTGCCTTTGGACTTGTGAGCGAAGACCATTGGTCTTTTTACCACAAGAACCAATTCACTCTTTTTGTAGGTGCGTCGCCTGACCTTTTTAT
This sequence comes from Litsea cubeba, assembly GCA_012931725.1. Lineage (NCBI taxonomy): Eukaryota > Viridiplantae > Streptophyta > Magnoliopsida > Laurales > Lauraceae > Litsea > Litsea cubeba. Next base: position 43,922,819 of record CM022954.1, read on the forward strand.
CGAAAGATCCTGCCATGCGTGCTTGGTAAAGTTCAATGCTTTGTTGAGCTTCGAGCCGTCTCTCATTGAGATTGTCCAGCTCATGGAGTCGCAATTTGACATTGCTTTCTTGAGTCATGTCATTTTGCAAGGATACCCTCAAGGAAGGAATTTGTACTTCCAAGGGCACGACAGCTTCGCATCCATAGACCAAGGAGAATGGTGTGCTATGGGTTGGTCCTCGAACGGTGGTTTGATAGGCCCACAAAGCTTCAGACATTTTGTCGCTCCAGTCTCTTTTGTGACTAGAGACCATTTTTTTTTAGGATTTTGCAGAGTGTCTTGCTGAAAGCTTCTGCTAACCCGTTTGCTACCGGATTGTATGGAGTCGAAGGACAGCTTTAGATTTTGTATTTGTCGCAAAACCTGTAGAATCGATGATCCCTGAATTGTGGTCCGTTATCATGGATGAATCTTTTGGGTATGCCGAAACGACAAATGATGTTGGTGCGTAGGAACTGAAGGACTGATGAGGTCTTCATTTCGTTGAACGCAAATGCTTCTGACCACTTTGAGAAATAATCCGTAGTTGCGAAGATGAAGCGATGACCTTTGCTCGAAGGGGGAGAAATAGGACCTATGATGCTAACCCGTTTGCTACCGGATTGTATGGAGTCGAAGGACAGGTTTAGATTTTGTATTTGTCGCAAAACCTGTAGAATCGATGATCCCTGAATTGTGGTCCGTTATCATGGATGAATCTTTTGGGTATGCCGAAACGACAAATGATGTTGGTGCGCAGGAACTGAAGGACTGACGAGGTCTTCATTTCGTTGAACGCAAATGCTTCTGACCACTTTGAGAAATAATCCGTAGCGGCGAAGATGAAGCGATGACCTTTGCTCGAAGGGGGAGAAATAGGACCTATGTTGTCCATACCCCAGGCTTCGAAAGGCCATGAGATCGCTGTAGGATGCAGCCATTCTGGAGGCATGTGAATGTAATCTCCATGAATTTGGCATTGTTGGCAGCGCTTAGCAAATTGCATTGCGTCAGCTACCATGGTAGGCCAGTAATATCCTAACTTTTTTATCTGATCATAGAGCTTGGGACCAGCCTGATGAGCTCCGCAAAGACCAGCATGAACTTCTTTGAGTGTTTCTTCAGCCTCTTGTTGTGACAAGCAACGTAGAAGTACTCCATTGAAGGATTTCCTATAAAGAATTTTTGAAGGAATATCCAAATGAAAGCTTGGGGTTCGCCTTTGGGTGCTTACTCGTTCTTTTGGATCTTCAGGTAGGATTCCGAACATAATGTAATCAATGAACGGATCCCTCCAGTCGCCGATTGAAGTTTGAAGGATTGAAATCCTACTTCCCACCACTTGGTGGCATTCAGCAACAGCTTGGTGTGTGTTAAGAGGAGGAAGGATTCTTCTTTCGCACACTGTGATTTGCATGTTTTCCCCTTCCTGGATTGCCATGGATGCGGCAAGTCCAGCTAGGGCATCTGCACGTATGTTTTCACCTTTACGAATGTGGGTGATGTGACAGATGTCAAACTTTTGCAGAAGTGATTATGCCTTGTTGTAGTAAGGCAGCAAATCTGGCTTCCTGACTTCAAATTTCTGATTCATCTGGTTGACGATCAGTTTAGAGTCTCCAAAGACTTCCAGCATGGTGATACCAGATTCGATGGCGAGTTCCAATCCTAAGATCAGAGCTTGATATTCAACTGCATTGTTTGTGCATGGTTCCAGTAGCGAGAAAGCGTGTGGAATCATGTATTTGTCGGGGCTAACAAAGAGGATGCCAACTCCCGAGATCAGCTGTCTTTTTTCATTTGTCCTGGTTGCACCGTCAAAGTACATGTCCCAGGAGGCACTTTGTGAGAAAGTCTCCACATTGTAGACTGGTTCGTCTGGGAGATCATCTCTGAGTGGAGAATCTTTAGGCAATGGATGCTCTGCGAGGAAGTCCGCTAGAGCTAGCCCTTTGATTGCTTTTTGTGGTACATACCTAATATCAAATTGTGACAGAAGGATGGACCATTTTGCCAGTCGAGCACTGAGAGAACCTGCTTTTGTGACAAGGACCTTCAAGAGGTTGACCCTCGAGACCAGGTATACTATGTTGGAAAGCAAGTAGTGACGCAGCTTTTGTACGGCGAACATCACTGCAAGACATTCTTTTTCGACTGGAGAGTAGCAATGCTCTGCACCTACTAGCATGCGGCTGAGGTAATATAGAGCAGCTTCTTTTCTTTGATCATTTTCTTGCGCAAGCAGAGCTCCCAAAGAGTGATCAAGGGCTCTTGTGTACAAGATAAATGGTTTTCCAGTGGTAGGAGCAGCTAACACAGGAGGTTTTGTCAGGTATGACTTGATGTCTTGGAAAACAGCTTCACAGTCAGCATCCTAGACAAAGTTTACACCTTTTTTCATCAACCGGGAGAATGGACGGCATTTCCCCAAAAGATTGGAGATGAACCGTCTGATGTAGGCCAATCTCCCTTGAAGCCCTTTGAGTTCTCTCAAGGTTCTTGGAGAGGGCATTTCTAGAATGGCTTTAACTTTTATGGGGTCAAGTTCTATTCCAGCTTTCCGAACTAAGAATCCGAGGAGTTTACCCGACGAGACGCCGAAGAAGCATTTCAAAGGATTCATTCGCAGTTTGTGTTTGCGAAGCCGGAGGAAGACTTCTCGAAGGTTTTCGAGATGATCTTCTTTTCTTTTGCTTTTGACGACGAGGTCATCAACGTAACATTCAACCGTCTTGTGCTGCATATCTTGGAATATTTTCATCATAGCCCTCTGATATGTGGCACCAGCATTTTTCAGACCAAATGGCATGACAGTGTAGCAATACACGCCAAATAGGGTCCGAAAAGATGTATGTTTTTCATCTTCAGGATGCATCTTTATTTGATTGTAGCCAGAGAAACCATCCATGAATGTCATTCGCTTGAATCCACAGGTATTATCGATCATTACCTCTGGTATGGAGAGCGGAAATTCATCTTTAGGGCATGCGCCGTTCAGGTCTCTATAGTCAACACAGACCCTGATCTGCCCGTTTTTCTTTATCACGGGGACAATGTTGGCCAACCATTCACGATGTTGTTCCTCACGGATGAAGCCGACGCTTTTGAGTTTTTGAACTTCTTGTTCAATTTCATCCATCACATCTGGACGGAATCTTCTTTGGCCTTGCTTGACAGGCTTGATGTCTTCTTGAAGATTGAGTTTGTGAACCGCTATTTTGGGGTCTAAGCCTAGCATTTCAGCGTAAGACCATGCAAAGCAATCAACGAACTCCCGAAGAAAAGCGATATACTCGGATAACTCATCATCCTTTATATTCTTGCTTATGAATACAAGACGTGGGTTATCTGGTGTTCCCAAGTCTATCTTTTGAACAGGATCTTCTGTTGGAAGGTTCGAAGGTGGTTCCTCCATAATATTTTTGGAGGCTTCCAGCTCAACGAAACCTTCTGGGGTTTCAAAGGCATTTCCAGACCAAAGTTTTGTTCCTTTCCACGGGTCTTCTTGATCGGTAATTTTCGCAAGGCTTGCTATGAGATGATCCCAATCACCTGTTGAAACCGGGTTAAAGTAGGCTACTTCTTTTGGAGATGAGGGTTCTTCTGGGTCAGAAGACCACACGTCTGTACCATCGGACAACTCCTCTTCATTTTCGGAGAAATCGTGCCAATTGGATGAGCTTCCTGGATCTTTGTCAGGTGACTCATCAAAGAGATATCCAGGGAGATCGATGTCTTCACGGACTTGAGATGTTGAGGCTTGGTCAGTATATTGACTTTTAAGCCTTTGTGTCAACTGTCTCAAGGGAGTGTCAGGATCATACCCTAACCCGTGTGAAGACTTTTCTACATAGCCGTAGAGTCTCCAATCTTCCAGCTGGCTTTTGGTCAAGACGGGCCCCAATGGCGTGAGAATACCGCGTCCTTCTCCTAAACCGACTGGGTTTTGAGCGTCATAGCCCATTTTCTTCATAATAGCTTGTGCCACAGAACTGTATAAGGATAGTTGAGGCATACCTTTATTTTGGAAAGGTTCAAGCATGGAGTTTGATGAAGAAGCATCTGATCTATGGAAGAAGATCGGCTTTTCCTTTGCTGAAGTTGCTGGAACAACGAAGGAAGCTGACGTAGGATCTTCTATGTCAGAAGTTGTCTCCATTGGAGTGAGAGCAGGCTGAATTGCTGAGTGTCAGCTTGGCTTGACGATGCGTCGTCTTCTGGCTCTGAATCCGAGTCCGTGTCTTGCATGATAGACACGAAAGAGACAACAAATTTGCCCCCAGGTTTTTGCTTTGCCTTTTTCACTTTAGTTGTGATGACCAAAGGCTTTGAAGGTTTGAGGGAGATGATGAACGGAGTTTGAATGCTCTCTTCGGATTTACTGGATGATTTGTTTTCTTCCGGTGATAGCTTTACCTTTATCTTTCTGGAGATTTTCGGCAAAGGATGCTGTGTGCTTATCCTCTTCTTCTTTTTCACCTTCATACATCTGTGAGTCTGCGAAGTGGACTTCTTTACCTTGGAAGGGTTTTCTGTCCGCAAAGACTCGATGTATCATGCCGTCGTCGCCAACAAACTTGATGCATTGATGTAGAGTTGAAGGGACAACACCATTCTCATGGATCCAAGGGCGTTCGAGAAGGATGTTGTAGCATGAAGGGGTTTTTATTGCATACACAGTGACCTTAGAAAGAAGATCACCGATCTGCAACTTGAACCTGATTTTGCCGATAGGCCTTTGAGTATTCCCATCGTATCCAAAGATAGATACAGATGTGTGGCTAAGCTTGCTGGGTGGGATGCCCAACTCTTCAAGAGCCGATGTGGAGATGAGGTTGAGTGCAGAACCTGGGTCGATCTGAACTCTGTGTATAGGCATTTCCTTGATGTACCCTGTGAAGTACAGGGGTCGGTTGTGCCTGGTTTCGCCAAGTAGGAGGTCGTCCTTTGTGAAGGCGATGGTTGCACTGGCTGCTTTTTTAACCGAGAGGCATTCAATGCATGATCCTTCAGTTTTCTTCTTTTCTCCTTTTAAGGAGGCTTCTGAGTTTTTGACCCGGTAATCCATTTCAATTTGGAGGACTTGCGGGGCATGTTTGTCGACATCCTCATGCAGCTTTGTAATTCTGATATGAGATTATCACAAGTGTGCGGAGACATTTGCAACAAATCTAGGATGTGCAGACGTGCAGGTATGTGCCTGAAGTGTTCAATCAAGTCATACTTGAAAGCCTCCTTAGGGCCTGCATGTTCATCATTGTTGCCATTAGGGGCGCTTACAACATCTTTTCCCGAAGGATTTACATATGTAAAGGAAGATTGGTTGTAATTTTTGTGGTAGTCCCAGCCAGAGCGGGTGCCTCTACCAACTTCGAGAGCTTCTTAAGAAAGGTCTTCGTTTGAAAGATTATCTTCAGGATCAAGAGGCTGTCGTTTTTCATTTGCTGAGGATGAATCAGCGGCAGAGTTACCATCCTCAGTGATCGTGTTGCACGGAGCATTTTCCGGGAACAAGTCCTGAACAGCATCCAACAACCTTTCTTCTTCGTTGACTAATTCTGAAAGTCCTTGGGATCCTGACCCTAGAGGGGGGGTGAATAGGGTGAGCTACTAATAGTGACTAACTATGACCAATTTTAATTTCTATAAACTAACTAGTCACTAGTGATGATAACAAGCACAATGCGGAAGCTAAATACATACAATCACCACAAGAGCATGCACCACAACACAATATTTATAGTGGTTCGGCCAACGTGCCTACATCCACTACCGGCTTGTGTTCCTCACACCCCACCGGATTTCCACTATTATGCTTTTCAAAAGGCTAAGCAATAACCTCTACAATTATGCTTTCCAAGGATAAGCAATAACCTTACAATGTTGTTTTTTCTAGGCTAAACAACAACCTTTACACAATGCTTTTAAATGGCTAAGCAATAACCTTACAAGTAAATATTTCTCTCAAAGAAAGTGTCTTCACAAAACACTCTTATGAGATTACAATTTAAGCTCAATAAAAATTGCCTCTAAGTAGGCGGATAAGAAAATGAAAATCTAACTCACACAACACAATGAAATGCAAAGATGAATGCTTGTGATATGTGTGTGTGGAAAACTTCAATCAAGTTTAAAAAGAAGGCTTAATCAATGTATGCTAGAAGCATTTGAAAGTTAAGGCACACAAAGATTTGATTGAAGTTATATGCAAATCACTTGAACAACTACAAACTTGTTAATGATGTGAAAATCAAAAGATCACAAGTTGAAAGTTTAAGCCTAATCAAGTGATGCACGTGCTATGCTATGTTGTTTTCAAAAACAAAGGTTTGACTTAAGATTCAAATGAATGAAAACAACAAAGATGATTCAAACAAGTTAATGAAACATGTTATAAAGAAATCAAAGTTTTAAACATAACATGTTTAACAAAGTTTAAAACTAAACTAAGTTTGAATCAAAGAAAAGAATTCATTACAACTTAATATCAAAGATTGAATGGAAGTAATGAATTCATTCATCATAGTTATCATGCTAAAAACATTTACCAAAGATTTAAAACCAAGCATGACACATATGATTAAATTAAGCAAAGCTTACTTGGAGATTTAACTTCATGATCCAAGCTTGAGCTTCCTTAATGACCTTCTTAATCCCCTTGGTTCATCCCCTTTATCTTCTCTTCAAAACACCTCCAAGAAGGCTCCAAGTTTGCTCAAAAGTTCCCCATCTTTTCCAAAGGGAATGAAGCCTTTTTATACACAGAAAACAGAGTTTCTGCGTGTCCCCGGTCGACCCCATGACAGGCCCGGTCGACCCCCATCCAAACGGTCAGAAAATGACCGTTGGAGAGCCAAACGGCTCTCTGCCCAGTCGACCCGCAGTGTACGCGGTCGACCGGGATGTGTACCCGGTCGACCGGGTACACTGGGCCCTGGGCCACTTTTCCCATTTTGCATATTTTTGCAATTTTCAAAGATTTTTGAGGTGGGACTTGTTGGGGCCATTAAATCAAGCTTGAAACATGATTTAAATCAATCTAAGTATTTTTTAAAATCATGAATCATAAAAAGCCACAAATCATTTGAAACTTTAAAACTTAGGCTAAGCTTGAATTTTGAAATTACTTTTACAAAATCAATTGCATCCAAAATTAAACCAATTCATGCATAAAACATGAGTTTTACCATATTTTAAAAACAATGCATGGATAAAATAAGATTTCAATGTTTTCTAAAATAATGCAAGTGTGAGAAATCAAATGATGATTAAAATGATATGCATCCATCAAATTGCAATACACAAAATTCCTAACAATCTCCCCCTTTGCAATTTGATGGCAAAACCTTAACTTAACACTAAACCTCACACTAAGTCTTCAGCTCCTTGGCTTGACACGGCTTGAAATCTTCGGATGCTCCTTCACTTAGCTTGGGCTTTAGCTCTTTTGATCTTCATTCTTCTTGTCCTTAGCTCCAAGCTTTCTTTCTTTTATCTTCTCTCCCCCTTAGACCAAGCACTCTCTCTCCTTGGTCTTTCTCTCCCTTTGCCATTGAATGCTCTCTCCCCCTTTGATCTTTCTCCCTTTTTGGGTAGCTAGAGCATTTTCTCCCCCTTAATCCTTTCTCCCCCTTTGCCATTAAATTGCAAAGGTAGCAATTGAAGAAAGGTACCTACACACATGAAACAAGGAAAATACCTTTAGTAGCACCTGTTAACAAATGAAATCGAAAATGAAATACTTAACAGGCTATTATGCATGTGAGTAAGTTATAAGGGAATAGCAATGGTGAATTTGATCATCTCTAATGCTTCCTTAGAAGGTTTACTCCCCCTCAATCCATAATCTTCTTTTGTCATACTTTTGACAAGAATATAACTATTAGATGCAAGAAGAAGATGGTTTAACCAATTGAGGGATAACTTCAAGGGAAGGATTAGATACCAATTGATAATGATTAACTATAAGGCTCAATGATCAAATTACCAAATTGTAGAGAAACTAATTGACCTATAAGCTTAAGGAAAATTGAAGAGCAAGGTCAAAAGGTTAATCTATCATGGATACCAATTGAAATAAGAACCATATCAATTGAGATTTAAGAGTATGACTTATTAGCTCAATCACTCTAAAATGGACTTAAGGAATGTAACTAGAAGGATTAATCCAAGTTAGAGCTATCCATGATGATAAGGGGTTTACTAAACATAGCATCAAATAATATAACTATGAAAATCATATGCTATGTAAATTTTGAAATCATTTCACTCAATCATAAAATATGACTATCAAGTGTAAGATGAGTGAAATGAAATTCAACCCATGATGCCTACCTCAATCATTAACCAACCAAGATTATTAACACATAAACATGGTGGTCACGAGATTTAACCAAATAAGCAAGAGAGGTGGCAAACATGACCATTTATGAAGCTAATGGAATGTGACATGGAACAAAGACATATTACTATCAAGTTTAATCCAATGTGCACAAGGTTTATCACAAATATATAACATCAATTGGAAGTTATACTAATTGAAAATGATATCATTTGATTACCAATTGAATATGGAACATGTTTAAGAGCAAGCATGTGACAAACACAAAATTCCAACAAGCAACATAAATGAATATTCATCACTTTAATGATATAACTATTGAGCATAGTGATGAACATGAGAAATTGCATTTTGAAAATATATGACTTATAAGAATATGCAATTTCCAAAGTGTCAACCATATGAATACAACATCTAAGAAATCCATCATTCAAGAGATATAACTATGTAATTCAAGAAATGAATTTCAAAGAGGTTCATATGATCAAACACTACTATGAAGTTGAAACATGTATAATGAATGATACCAATAAGAAATATACACATGAGTCAACAACATAACCATCCAAGAAAAATAAAAACTAGAAAGCAAGAGGATGGATTTTTGGGTTCTAGTATGGTAACTACAAAAATAATTAAGGAGCACAACCATACAAGGAACAAATAAACATTTGCATAAAAAACGAATGTAACTAAATGATCATAGATGCAAAAAGTCTATCATAACATTCATTTCCATTTGAAATGGCATAATCAAATACAAAAGGAAATGACAACATGGAACATGCTTTGAAGAATATAACTAATGATGTTTTAAAGCAATTCCATTCAAACAATCTTCAAATCATAAACAAAATCCAACAATGGACAAAATGAGTATAAAATTGAAGAAAACATATTTTCCATATCAAAAGATATAACTTAGAAATTTATGGAAAAACTAAATTGTTTTAAATCATTTGTTTTTCAAGATAATCTTACTATGACATACAAACAAATGAATTTGCAACATCAATTGATTATGAGAGATCTAGCTATGAAAGCTTTTGGAATCATAATCAATTGATCATGTAGAAATGCATTACAAAAGATATAACTATATGAGAGCAAAAAGCAAATCTAACATGTGAGAAATACAATCAAATGATTTTGAAAACCATGATATGTGACTTAGGGAAGTACATGAAGACAAAATCAAATGATCATAAAGAAACAAATGCATTTTTAAAAAATGTAACTAAGAAAGAACATAAAATGCAAATGCAATCATGACCAACAAAAAGATTTAACTATTAAGGTTAGGTTGGTCAATGAGGTCTTAGGCCCTAAGGTTTGTCTATTTGTCTAACTTTGGGAATCCACCTAAGGTCTTGGGATGGATGAACTTTGAGGTCTAACTTAAACTTCTCACCAACTCTAGGAGATTTAACTTGATAAATTATTAACTTAGACTTATCACCATGAGATATAGATTTAACTAAGTTTAGCTCAGATTGGTGATTAGTCTTTTGGTGAGTTTGCTTCTTTGGGGTTTGAACCATTTTTCTTTTCTTCTTATCTCCTCCCTTTAATTGACTTTTGAATTTTAAATTTAACTTTGCAACTTTATTCAAAAGTTCTTTCATTTGAGATATGGGAGGTAGGTTGAGAACCTTTTTATTTATAGATTCGTTTAAACTAGATTTAACTTGTTTAATCTTTTTAGAATCTATTTTAGGAGACTCCTTCTTAATTGATTTTACTTGTTTAAGCTTCATGGAGTTCTCCTTGGTTTTTGGTGTCTTATCCATCATAGAATTTGATTTACCTTTCTTTGGTTCAAATATGGATTTAGACACATTGCTTCTTCTTTGTTTGCACTCAAACCTAAAATGTCCTTCAATGCCACAATAATTACATTTAGACATGGGCAAAGAAGTGTGAGTGCTAGAGAATGAGGACTCACCTTTCACAAATGTGTTGGTGAATTTAGGGTCATGAGAAATATTCCTATCAAATCCAAGACCCGTCCTATCTCCTTTTGATTTACCCAATTTAAATAACTTTTCAAATTTTTCTTCACTATGGGTAAATTTGCACTCATACTTTTGTTTGTAGGTTTCAAGTTGAGTGACTTGTTCTTTAAGGGTTGAATTTTCATTTTTAACTTTCGTAAGTTCATTTTCAATTCCCTTAAATTTGTTTAGCTCTTCATGGGCAAGTTTTAATTCAAATTTAACTTCATTAAACACATTTGATCCAAGTTCTAGAGTATTTATCTTATTTTGAGCATTAGATAAATTTTCCTTAGAGATATTCAACTTGGATTCTAGGTTGTTAATGTTTTCATCTTGCCTTTTTAATTGATCTCTTAGTCTTGAATTTTCCTTATTAAGATTATCATAATCTATCTTTGATTCTCTTAGATCATCTTTAATATTAGATAGATTATGCAAAGAGATCATAAACTTAGAGTCTACACAATTTATTAATTCTTCTTTCTCTCTAAGTTCATCTTTTGAAGAAACTAATTGTTTGTTTAGACTTTTAGATTTTTCTTCTAATCTTTTATTCTTTTTAACAAGCTCTAAGGCAAATGTACATAATTCATCATAGGCTTGTTGAATGTCATCTTCTCATTAATTTCTTCTTCTTTTAATTTAAGCTTAGATTCAAGTTGAGATACTTTAAATTCAATGTTTGAATCTCCAATAGATGGAAGAAGAGGGGATCTAGAAGAATCTACAAAGTCTAGCATAGTGGAATCCATTCTAATGATTTTCATAGAAAAACACTACTAGGGATCTAACTCAAGGATCTAGATAGAGAGGATCAACTCCGGGTGTTTTAAGCCCTAAATGGAGTAACCTTGCTCTGATACCAATTGAAAGTCCTTGGGATCCTGACCCTAGAGGGGGGGGTGAATAGGGTGAGCTACTAATAGTGACTAACTATGACCAATTTTAATTTTCTATAAACTAACTAGTCACTAGTGATGATAACAAGCACAATGCGGAAGCTAAATACATACAATCACCACAAGAGCATGCACCACAACACAATATTTATAGTGGTTCGGCCAACGTGCCTACATCCACTACCGGCTTGTGTTCCTCACACCCCACCGGATTTCCACTATTATGCTTTTCAAAAGGCTAAGCAATAACCTCTACAATTATGCTTTCCAAGGATAAGCAATAACCTTACAATGTTGTTTTTCTAGGCTAAACAACAACCTTTACACAATGCTTTTAAATGGCTAAGCAATAACCTTACAAGTAAATATTTCTCTCAAAGAAAGTGTCTTCACAAAACACTCTTATGAGATTACAATTTAAGCTCAATAAAAATTGCCTCTAAGTAGGCGGATAAGAAAATGAAAATCTAACTCACACAACACAATGAAATGCAAAGATGAATGCTTGTGATATGTGTGTGTGGAAAACTTCAATCAAGTTTAAAAAGAAGGCTTAATCAATGTATGCTAGAAGCATTTGAAAGTTAAGGCACACAAAGATTTGATTGAAGTTATATGCAAATCACTTGAACAACTACAAACTTGTTAATGATGTGAAAATCAAAAGATCACAAGTTGAAAGTTTAAGCCTAATCAAGTGATGCACGTGCTATGCTATGTTGTTTTCAAAAACAAAGGTTTGACTTAAGATTCAAATGAATGAAAACAACAAAGATGATTCAAACAAGTTAATGAAACATGTTATAAAGAAATCAAAGTTTTAAACATAACATGTTTAACAAAGTTTAAAACTAAACTAAGTTTGAATCAAAGAAAAGAATTCATTACAACTTAATATCAAAGATTGAATGGAAGTAATGAATTCATTTCATCATAGTTATCATGCTAAAAACATTTACCAAAGATTTAAAACCAAGCATGACACATATGATTAAATTAAGCAAAGCTTACTTGGAGATTTAACTTCATGATCCAAGCTTGAGCTTCCTTAATGACCTTCTTAATCCCCTTGGTTCATCCCCTTTATCTTCTCTTCAAAACACCTCCAAGAAGGCTCCAAGTTTGCTCAAAAGTTCCCACATTTTTTCAAAGGGAATGAAGCCTTTTTATACACAGAAAACAGAGTTTCTGCGTGTCCCCGGTCGACCCCATGACAGGCCCGGTCGACCCCCATCCAAACGGTCAGAAAAATGACCGTTGGAGAGCCAAACGGCTCTCTGCCCAGTCGACCCGCAGTGTACGCGGTCGACCGGGATGTGTACCCGGTCGACCGGGTACACTGGGCCCTGGGCCACTTTTCCCATTTTGCATATTTTTGCAATTTTCAAAGATTTTTGAGGTGGGACTTGTTGGGGCCATTAAATCAAGCTTGAAACATGATTTAAATCAATCTAAGTATTTTTTAAAATCATGAATCATAAAAAGCCACAAATCATTTGAAACTTTAAAACTTAGGCTAAGCTTGAATTTTGAAATTACTTTTACAAAATCAATTGCATCCAAAATTAAAACCAATTCATGCATAAAACATGAGTTTTACCATATTTTAAAAACAATGCATGGATAAAATAAGATTTCAATGTTTTCTAAAATAATGCAAGTGTGAGAAATCAAATGATGATTAAAATGATATGCATCCATCAAATTGCAATACACAAAATTCCTAACAAATTCATCGTCCCAAGCATCAATAGCTAGGAATTCTTCAGTCAGGAAGGGTGTGAACTTTGAAGTCATAGTCTCAGGAGAAGAAACCTGAGAGGGTGTCATCTCAGTGAAAGTCACGTGAGACGAGGTGGCTCCAGAAGATACATTGTTAGGCGTCGCCGGAGTGTAAGTGCTCTCATCAGACGATGCTTCGGAAGAGCTATAATCCCGAATTATCACATTACATGAAGCTCTGACGGGAGACGTTGCCTGATCGGAGTCAGACTCATCCTCGGATGTAAGAGGATCGTCTATCCAGCAATTTTCTCCATTTTCAGGAGTTAAGGGAGGATGTACCTGGTGGTCTTCAGGGACTTCAGGCTCTGGGTTGCGAGGAGGATCGTTGACGCGGTCTTGCTCTTGTTCTAGAGCGAGTCGCTGCAAGATCCTTACATATTCTTCAAAATCAGGCATGGGAGCCGGATCTTCTTCTTCATCAACTCTTTGTGGCTCAACATGGTTGATTTCCACTGGAGTAATGAGGTGCTGGGTCAGCAGCATTTTCTTGTACAGCATCTTGGTCTTCTTCATCATCAAATCAGGATCCTTGTGGCTGTAGGGGGTTATACCAGATTACTGGCATAAGATGAGACTCAGGAACCCATTCTTCATAGGAGAGATATTCTCCTATTTCAAGGGACTCCTCCCACTCCTCTGTGTAGTTGGATTCGAATCCATCATCGGTGTCGCTGGACTCGTATCCATTAATGGAGAATCCAACTACCGAATTGCAAGAGTATGATTCCTCCTGCATGGCTTCTTTGAATTGAGGTGGCATGAAATCACTGAGAGTGAATTTTCTTACCCCCTTTGAAGTCTCTGGAAGGGATGTTTTTGTTGCCTCCAGTGAAGCGGTAGAGGAAGCCTCTGCTTCTTCTTTGACTTCTTGTTTTGGCTGGGTCTTCTCTTGCCGTTTAAGCTTGAGGAGATGTTTCCTAGCCCGCCTTCGCTGTTGAGCTGTAGGCTTTGTTTTCACGACCTCCCAATTTTCATCTTCCAGGAGATCGGGATGTACCCATATCGGTTGTCCGTCTGGTGTCGGGTAAGGAACCAGTTGCTCGGACGCTTGGATTGAGTTTATCACCTTGAAGGAAGTAGTGATCTTCTTCTTTGGTGATTTTGATGTTTGTCCACATGTCACCATGTTGACGGAGGCAGGCCCATAGTTTTTGTCAAAGGTGATGACTCCGTTTTTCCACATCTCGTTTATTTTCTCCCTCACAACGAAGCAATGATTGAGAGGATGCGAGATCATCTGGTGGTATGGACAGTACCGAGGATCGTTGATTTTGCCAACATCACCCGGTCTTTTTGGTTCAGGCAAGGTGAGCTTGCCGTTTGCCACAAGAGCCCCGAATATTTCATCAACATCTTCATCAAATGGGTATTTCCTCTCTACTCATTCTTTGAAGGCATCTGAGAGTTCAGGTCTCTTACCAGCAACTTTATTTTCAGCTTTCTTTGGTGGCTGAGGAGCTGACTTGGTCTGCACATTGAGGACCTCTTTTTTCTTTGGTTTAGACGTTGCAATGGCGGTTGGCTCTTTTCTTGATGATTTCTGACTGTTGAGGTCTTTAATCACCGTTTCAGCTTCCATGGAAGCTTCTAGGAGTTCTCCTAGGTTTTTTGATTTGTTGCCGATGATCATGGAGCGGATTCTGGCTCTCATGTTGTTTCGGCAAATGTCGACTAGCGACGCTTGTGGCAATACATCAGAGCATTTGTATGCCATTGCTTTCCACTTATGAATGAAGTCATATGTTGATTCATTCTCCCCCTGTTTTAGGCTGCACAGCTGAGCCATAGTAGCGGGATGATCCTCACCTTTGAAGTGAGTCAGGAAGCGTGTCTCTAGCATGGCCCAGTTTTGGATTGAGTCTTCTGGCAGAGTGGAGTACCAATCGAAGGCCGTACCTTTTAGGGTACTTGCAAAGAGGCGGATCTTGAGTGCATCATGATCCGCGATAGCTCCCGTCAGGATCTTGAAGTGGATGACGTGCTGTCTGGCTGATCATTTCCCCGTATATGTTTGGAGAGTAGGATGCTTAAATTTGGTGGGGAACGGGACCGAGTCCATCCATAAGGGATATGGTGGCTTGATCCCATGCTCCTTGAGTATATCCTCTTCTTTTGCTTTGGCGAGGATACTGTCTACGTCCTTTTTGGTAAAGACGCGTGACTCATTTTCTTCTCTACTTACCTCATCGTTTTGATGATTCGGAGGAGGTTCATTGTTCGCCTGATTTTGGAAGGCGAGGAGAAGGTTTTCCATCAGAGTTTCAATCCTCTGCTGGCCCTGTTCTAACTGCTGGATGCAGGTGATCGCATCTTCTGGAGGTGGATTGCGGGGTGGTGGCTCAGAATTTGTAGCCAAGACATTCATCTTTCGTGATTCGAACGAAGAAACTGTCCTGGTGACTGAGCTGGGGCTCATTCTTTTTGAAGAAGAGCTTGAGGAAGGATCACTCTGCCGTCCTTTGCTTGAAGGAGCAGGGGATTCTTCTGAATGTCTTCTTGTCCTGGAGACGCTGCGGGTCATCGAACGTCGGACATGGATTTTTGTTGCTGACTTTTGGCGCCTTCTGGTTTTTCCAACCATATGGACGGCAGCAACTTGGTTGGGTCTTTCTTTTTCGACCCATTTGGGAGAGACTTGAAGTGTAGGAGGCTGGGTCCTTTGCTACTCTAGTCTCTTTCCCCGGTATGATGCGCGGCGGCGTATATGACGAGCAATTTGAGCTTTCGGTCAGCTGGGCAAGGACAGGATGCGAACCCTGTCCTTCACCTGTTGCAGCGAAGCTTTGAGTTTTTGGAGTTCGGCCCCAATAGAGATGAAGGGTCGAACTGCAGGTTTGTAGGCCTTAGCAGGTGCTTGTAGAGGCCTTGTGATGCATGATCTGAATTTGGGCTTGCCGGCTCATGTTGGGATGACTTGGAAGTCAGGTTGGAGATGGGTCTCTCCTCTTTCATGTAAGCAAGAGGGTAGAACTGGTTCTCCTTAAGTGGGGCCAGGAATGCTGGCTTGGTAGATGTTTGGGACCTTCTCTGTTTTGGTGAAGGTCTTGGGGACCAAGTCTTGGGATAGACCTGGTTGCTTGCTGGTCGAGGCTTCGTGGGGGTGCCACGGGCTTCAGGCCTTCTGGTGCTCGCCTTTGGTGTCACGGTAGTGACACATTGAGAGGCGAGTTTCTGCTTCTTGGAGGGAGCAGTTTGTTCCTCGGGAAGTGGGAATGGTCCCAGCGTCCCAAAGACGATAGTCCGGGGAGTCGAGGTCGACCCGGAGCTTAGAGAGTTGCCAAGGGAGTTGACGCTTCGACAGCTGATGGGGCGCTTGTAGGTGCGCGTAGTTTGCTTCTGTTGAAGCATGAGTTGGTGCTTGTTTTCATCGAAAGTAATGGTTAGTGAAGCTGCCATTGTTAGTTTTTGAAAAGTTTCTGAAACAAGACCACATCCATTAGTAATCACAAGAATATAATGATCATAAATGGGAAGTTCTATGGTTTCGTCTTTTCAAATTGCTCGAGGGAGATAACCCAAGCAATATGAGGAAGGCAAAATGCCATAGAGGGTACAATTGTTCTGATCGCAGGTATGGTAAGCCCAGAATGAGCGTCCTAGTCACTGCTAGAAGCAATTGTGAACTTAAATTCGACTTATCGAGAAGCAAAGCTTGCTCGAGATAAGAATAATATAAAGTTTGGAGTTACAGATGTGCCGGTCGCAATACAGTAGACCCTGAAAGGGCGTACTAGTACCGCTAGACACAAATGTTTTGAGACCACATCCATGAAATGAGATTCTCTGTTTTGAAAGGTCAAAATTGGATTCATCAAAGAGAGCAGATGGAATTCCAATCTGAACACGGGCTTAGCGATTTCCGCGAGCGTCAGTGCTCAGAAAGAAATGAACCATAATTTCTCGAATCTGAATCTAAAAATGACGAGTTTTTTTTTTTAAAGGCCAATATCGGGTTCATCAAAGAGAGCAAAAGGCACTCCAATAAGAACACGGGCTCAGCGATTTCCGCGAGCGCCAGTGCTCAGAAAGGAGAAGACCAAGATTTCTCCAATTTAAACCCAAAATGACGGAAGTTTTTTTTTTTCTTTTTTTCTGTTTTTTTTTTTTTTTTTTTTTTGAAGATTTTGAAGATTTTTTTTTTAAAAAAAAATCTTTTTTTTTATTTTTTTTTTATTTTTTTATTTTTTTTTTTTTAGATTTTTTTTTTTGAAATTTTTTTTTATTTTTTATTTTTTATTTTAAAATTTTTATTTTTTAAAAATTTTATTTTTGAAAAAAAAATTATTTAAAAGACGAGAGAGTACACATAGGCCTCCTAACCCGGTCTTATGAAATCTTGATTGATAGAATTGCCCCCAGGTAAGGGTAGGATTACTTAATGAACCTGTTTGGAGGACCCTTGCCTAGAACAGTCAAGCTGTCTCCACACTATGGACAAGGCTTTTCTTTGAATCAACCATGATCAAATAACACAGTTGGTTTAACCTTAGTAGTCTATGTCTTTTTTGTTTTTTTTTTTAATTATATTTTTATTTTATTATATTTTTTTTTAATGAACTCATCGAAGAGAAACGATGGCCCAAAACCTTAGTCGAACAGGCTCAACATTTCTGCAAGCGCGATGAACGATAGGAACGGATCAAGGTTTCTCAATTTTGAATCCAAAATGAGAAATCTAATTTTTTTTATTTTTTATTTTTAGATCTTTAATGAACTCATCGAAGAGAAACGATGGTCCAAAACCTTAGTCGAACAGGCTCAACATTTCTGCAAGCGCGATGAACGATAGGAACGGATCAAGGTTTCTCAATTTTTAATCCAAAATGAGAAATATGATTTTTTTTTTTTTGAAAAGAGAAATAGGGGAAATAAATTCAAAGAATTAGAAATTTCCAAACAAAAAATCTCATCTCATTTTTTTTAGATCTTTAATGAACTCATCGAAGAGAAACGATGGCCCAAAACCTTAGTCGAACAGGCTCAACATTTCTGCAAGCGCGATGAACGATAGGAACGGATCAAGGTTTCTCAATTTTGAATCCAAAATGAGAAATCTAATTTTTTTTATTTTTTATTTTTTATTTTTTAGATCTTTAATGAACTCATCGAAGAGAAACAATGGCCCAAAACCTTAGTCGAACAGGCTCAACATTTCTGCAAGCGCGATGAACGATAGGAACGGATCAAGGTTTCTCAATTTTGAATCCAAAATGAAAAATCAGAATTAGAAATTCCCAAAAAATCTCATCTCATTTTTTTTAGATGCGGAATCCAACATAGGCCACCAATTAAAAAGTAGCCAAGGAATCGAGAAAAGAAATATAAGCATAGAGCAAAAGATATGATATGCAAATATTTCATTTCTAGCATCGTGTTCTCAAATAAACGGGTCCCACCGGGTGTGCCAGCTTGATGGACCGCGCTCCTGCCTGATTCTACCGAGGTCGGCGGACGTGAGAGTCCGTTGGGTACGACCCTTTAGTAACCGGGGGGCAGAGGCGCGCATCAACATTTTTTTTATGGGTGTGCCAGATTTTCTATTTTACTTGGAATTGCAAGTGGTGATCCGGAGATCAACCTTCGCAAGTAAAAAAGAAATCAACTTCTTTCAAGTTTTCCATTGCACATATATTTAAGAAAAGAGACATTTTTCTTGATTTGCCGTGAAAGGCGATTTTTTGGCATTTATAGCCGATTTTGGCGTTTATAGCCGATTTCTGGCGTTTATAGCCGATTTTTGCGTTTATAGCCGATTTACAATCCTTATCAATAATGAAAGACAAGAGTTGTGATTTTTGTCTCTTTTAAAAAAATACAAACTACAATGAAAAGCAAGAAAAGGAGGATCTAACTTCTCAGAAGATTGTAGGGGACCCGTTCAGATTGACGGTCGCAAGCCATATGTGGACTTCGCTATCATCCATGCAGATGAGAACAGAGGATGCTATTGATTCGCTTGGCTTGGCTATAACCTCAGGTTTTTAGAGGACAAAGACCAAAAGGAGGTCCTATGTCCAATAAAAAACCGAGTAGACGGGCTGAAAAGCCACATCTAAGCCATTGGAGGCAGAAGGAGAAGGCAAGGACCTTGGGGGGTACCCGCAAGGGACTTTTGTCACCTTGTAGCGGTGGTCGGTGTAGGATTTCCGCAGAGTTTTCTCTCTTAGATTTCTGATGCCTCTTTCCGTCTGAGTTTCCGGATTTTCTGCATTCTATTGTCTGTGTGTTTGTGATTTTCTCTGTCGTTTCTTCTTGGAGAGCTCTCCTATTTATAGGCTTTTAGGTAGCCATTTAGGAGGGTTTATGGGCTTTTATTGTCATTAAGCCGCATAATGGGAGGAGTTACAGGATTTAATTCTTTATTTTGTAACTCCTTTTTCTTGGCTTCTGATTGGCCGGAGGAGATTGAGGGCATTTAATCGCCTTTAATCGCCATGATGGGAGGAGTTTCATGGGTTAAATGCCATGAATCTCTTGACTTGTAACTCCCGGATGCTTGCTTCTGATTGGTCCGTCCAAAGAAATGGATTAATGACTGTAATAAAGCTAGTCAATTAATCGCATTAAGTGGTCGCCGAGCAGTTGAAGAGTCGCGGGCCGTGCCGCGTCTTTTGGGATTCTTCTGGCAAAGATCATCGATGGATCTTCATGTAGATCGACATCAGATGACCATGTGGCTTCAAGTGTTGGTTGCCAACAGTAGGTCAGTGCCATCTGTCCTGTCAATTTCTCGATCGGTCGGGTAGAAAGCACACTTTTTTTGGTTGACCGGGTGGCGATCAATGTTGTTTTCGATACTTTTGATGATTGACCCGTATTTTTTACGGATGTCAGAGGATTTGGTGTCTCAAAAGTATGAGTTTTGGAAACAACCAAAGGCCGGACGCTTCGAATCGCGAAAAAAACGGTGAAAACCGGGGTTTCCGGGGCCATCCCGGCGATCCTGGGCTCCAGGGTCACGTACGACCCTGGGGGGTTTTCCCCCTTTTTGTCCCGTTTTGTGTCCGTTTTTGTTGTTTTTCGATTCTTTTTTCTTCTGTATTTTTCCTTGACATTTTTGACCATTTATTGGCTTGATTTCCCTGTAGGAAACCTGATAAGAATCCTTGCATTTTGGTTTGCAAAGTTTCTAATTTCCTGAGAAAGCCGAAGACTTTGTCGCGCAGAGCTGCCGATTTTCCGTCAGAAGCTGAAACTGGGTCAAACGATGTCGAAATGACCTGAAATTTGGTGTGAAGCCTCCTGAGCAATAAATAAGACCAACCATAGGCTTTTGTTTGAGTTTTGAAGCCGTTGGGGTCCTATCACCAGTAGACTCGTTTTTATCGCGATGAAGATGTCGCGGTTTGATGTGCGGTCAACCGATGTCCGATTAACTTGAAATTTGACAAGGAACCCATTGGAGTCATTTTAAGATGATCCATAGGCTCTGTCTTGGAAACCATCGTCCCGGAGAGCTTTGCCGCCGAGAGGCCTGATTTGGCTTCCGAGCGTCAAACTATGGTCAAATGTTGTCGAAATGACCTGAAATTTGACGTGCAGCCTTTTGTAAGCATTTTGAAGCCGTCCATATGCTCTATTTGATGAGTGATGGCCTCGGCGGTTCTTGCTGCCGAGAGGCTTGATTTAGCTGTTCGAGGGTTGATGTAGGGTCAAACGTTGTTGGTTTGACTCGGAACTTGACGTGGAGCCTTTTGGATGTATTTTGAGACCATCCATCGGCTCTGATCGAAAATTTGGTGTCTCCGATGCTTTCGCCGCCGAGAGCTCCTTTTCGGCTATCGGAGAAGCGAAGTTAGGCCAAATGATTTTGAAATGGCCCGAAACTTCTTGTGTACTCCTCTTTTGGCTGTCTTGAAGGATCTTGCAGTTTTTGTTTGATTCTGACAAGATATGATTTTTTGGAAGTAGCATTGCCTATTTATGGCAGGTTGCGACTTCATGTAGCTCTTTGGATCTTGAAGAGGCAAAGTGACATTTTCGGTGTCAACAACACGCAAGTATTAATGTTAAGAAGAGAACTAGAGCTGTCTGCATGCAACAAGTTTCCCTGCATGTGGAGGATTAATGAAGATGTTGACTTAGGAGAAGCGGTCCTGTAATGAAGGTTCCAAGTGGTGGTGGTATGTGGGCAGCGGTGGAAAAACAAGAACTTCATTTAAGTTTTCATGTATCATTTATGGAGTTATTATTGGGTGGGTCCGTTTTATATAGACTTCTTGTGGCACTTTTAAAGATTATTGATGATTTGGTACCTAAAGGGTTATGAGTTCGAATTCTGATAAGACCACAAAATTATAGTTTTCGTTCATCATTTTATGTGACTTTGTGGACTTAATTAGAGTAATTTTTATTTAATTTCATAAAATTTCATAATTTCATGCATTTGAGTATTAAACTTTGAATTTTAGTCAAAATCATCAATCTTGCATGAATTTTACGAAATCATTGGTTTACATCATCTTAGTGTCACACCAATTAGCATTTTGATTCTTGCATCATCAATTAATTCATGGAAAATCATCCAGTTTGGTGCATTCATGTGTATGATCTCATTCGGGTTCCATGCATGACACTTATGAATTTTATACATATTATGGCTGAATTATTCTTTTTATTCTTGTGGGGAATCTTCAGTTTTTTTGGGGCCCGCCTTGAAAAGAAAAAAAGTGAATGAATCCACGGAGGACCTCCAAGCCATGCCACTTCAAGATTTCTTGCCCATGTGGGCCCACTCGCATGTGAACAAAAAAAAATTAGATTTTGGGGCCCGCGAATAGAGGAGAATTGATGAGAAATAAAAAGGGAAAATCCAAGAAAGTTTCCAAAATGCAACGTCCATACAAGGGATGTTCTAAGATTTGCATACCCCATGTGGGGCCCATCATGTGTTCCAATTTGCATCATCAAATCCGAATCTCAGATTTAGAATTTTTCAAAACTAAATGTGGGCCCAAGGTATCTGAAGTTGCAAGATGAAAAGGAGATCCAGTTTAGAAAGTCTTGTCCAAAAAGCTAAGAGAAGAAGTTGCAAAAGAGTAGCAAGCCAAGAGACAAAGGAGGACGCGTTGGATATTATCACCTATGCTTGGAAAATGTGAAGTATGCAAGGAAGTCAATGTATGACCATGTAGTCCAATGAAATCATATGTTTTATCATCTACACATGGAAGTATCCATTGAAGATTTACGTGATGGGAGATGGGGGGACAGATGAGTTGTCTTATGGCCAATTAAAGAATTTCATTTAGCGAGACTTCTAGCCAAACAAGGAAGTAAACTACACTTGCAACTATTATAGCATGGAAATCAACATGACGATGGCAAGTTTTGTGGGCTTAAGGAAATCCTATTCCATTTATTGGACGTCCCATTCTTCTTATGGGTATGCAACATCTCACGTTCCACTCCTCTCTCCTATCTATTTCTTTTCCTCCACTCTTCGTTTTCATTATTTTGGTAACCTTGGGCCATGTCCAAGTACTTGTTTTGAAAGAGAATTTTTGTGAAGGAGAAGTTGTAAATATGCAACTTTTAATGACAAATCAAGAATCATTCTTTGCAATAGTGGGCTAATTTTTTTTATTAGAAGAGCTATGGATGAAGGTAAGTAATCGCCTTTTTATTTGTATAGTAGTTCTAATTTGTATTTCATATTTTTATGCTTAATTATTAATAGGCTTGTCTTTGTGGCCTAGGCAAATCTCCATTCTTGATTTCTAAAAGCAAAATTTAATTTTTGACTATCATTGCTTAGGTTTGATAGGCCACGCTTAGGATTTAGAAATTTTGATTGTTTATGCTTACTTTTGATGGGTAGTGTGCTTCAATTATTTTTATTATTTTATGAGATGAAGGAAGTCTTGAATTCTAGATTTTATAATTAAAAATGGATTTTAAAAGTTAGATTTTCCAAATTAAATATATTGATTTGTCTTTGATTTGAAGTAAAAATTGAAACAAGTTAGGGTTACTTGATAAATAATTGGAAGGTTCTTATTGAATTCCTATGCTCCAATCACTTTCATTAATTAGTAGTTTTCATCTTTCTAAATTAGTTGCTTTTATTTTTAGAAATTTCCTTAATTGATAATTAGTTAGTTTCCTTAATCTAAAAGTTTATTTTTTAATTAGCTCCCTTTGGGTTCGAGCCGTTCATGCCACTATCTCATCTAGACAGGCGTGCACTTGCAGTAAATTAGTATCTTAAAGATCACATCAGATCCCCTGTTTCATTGAAAAATGGAGATACTGTTTCATCCTATCAATATTAGTCAAACAGATAAAATCTCAAGCCTGCTATTGTACCCTCTCAATTGCTTCCTTAGAATGAATAAAAGAAAAGAAAAGAATTTATATTGCTGACGAATGTTGATATGATGAAATAGTATCTCCCGGTTTCAACCAAAAAGGGATCCAGACTCAAAGAGAGCTCTTTATGGTACCATAAATAAACTTGAAATTATACATTGTGGTACATAAGGTGAGTAGCTAAACGCGGTTTTGTCTTTTGATCTACTAACAAGAAATTAACAAGGAACTCTATTGTAAAAACTAAAAGGTAGAGAACTCTTTCATAAATTTACCATAGTGGGAGTCTTTTCAGTAAAATATCAATGAGGGACAATCTATATTCCATTTGACTTAACCCAGAGCATACCCCACCAGTACACCATGGATTTCATAGCACATTTCCTAACCCTGGAAAGGGTATTTTTTTATTTTTTTTGGTAAAAAGGAAATTCTCATTAGAAACAATACAGGAAACAATAAGCTAGGTAAAGGATATTAATACCCTTTCTATCAAGGAAAAGGTGGACCCAAAAAATTCGACTTGGGGCGCCTTATGTAAAAGAACTATTGGAGAAAAGGCAAATGTAAAAGAAAACTACAGAATAATTCTAAGAATTTAAAGGTTTTTTTTTGTAGAAATTTAAACTTTTTCAAGTTTGGTGGGGGCTTCGGCCCCCAGAAACCTGTACCTAGGTCCGCCCCTGCTTTCTAGGGTTTTCAAAAGTTGCAAGCCCTAGAACGGATATTAACGCAAGTGTAAGCTCAAGTCCGTTGTATATTTAGCCCCACCAATACCGAGCTTGGTCTGTTGCCTTCTCTAAATCAAACGATACATATAAAAACGGCTCCTTACCCCAGTGGTAAGGAGCGTCAGTTCTTACCTGGCTGCCCGGGGTTCGAACCTCGGGTACGTCGCCTCTTCCCGCTTGTGCATGCTCCTTTTCCACTTATGTGGGCTTTCTTCCCGCTCATCCGGGCATCCTTCCCACTTGAGTGGGCTACCTTCTCGTGTGTATTCGGATTCTTTCTTGGGTCCCAGTCCCCTTGGCTAGGGTACCAAAAAAAAAAAAACTATACATATGAATTTGTACAATTGCAATCATTGCACAAAAAAGGGCAAATAATGGATGATGCAGTCCATAAAAACACAGCATAATATCTGCTCCTTCATATTATAATCGAAAGGTATATAGTCCTTCAAACAAAATGAAAGACATAATAAAGGATCAATTTTTTTTGTTCTGGAAACTTAAAACCATAATCAAATGGCTATAAAGTTGTATTAAATAACATAATTTCTATTTTTCTATTTTAAAATACATTCAATTAAAATATTGAATGGAATAACCGAAAGATGAACTCTCAAACTAACTAAATAATCAAAATAAAAGACAAAAGAAAAGATAAAGGCCAATGGTTTATTTTGTTGAACTTTTTAAAAGTAACTTCTAGGATTTTGGATTTTGATAAGTCCAAAAGCCCTTAAACATTAGTTTATTGAACATCTTCAAATGGGCTAGATCCA
The DNA here is from genome assembly GCA_012931725.1 of Litsea cubeba. Taxonomy (NCBI): domain Eukaryota; kingdom Viridiplantae; phylum Streptophyta; class Magnoliopsida; order Laurales; family Lauraceae; genus Litsea; species Litsea cubeba. Next base: position 43,947,680 of record CM022954.1, read on the forward strand.
AATCAGTAATAGATTGGGTTAAACAAATGATTGCCCCCATTACTCCTATTAGGGGTCTGTTTGGTTTTTTTTTTTATAACGCAAGTTCCCATCCCTTTGGACCAGAATAATCCCTACGGGCCCAGGAGAGAAAGCCGGGTAAAATCCCCCTGTTGCCCCAGTGTGGTAGTGCAGTTTCAAATCCATAACCTCCGGGTGCAAACCGTGGTCCTAGGCCAACTGAGCTACCCCTCGGTGTTAAAGTCTGTTTGGTAATGAGTATATTAGGTTTAGGGCAAGTTTTGGTTCTGATTTCGCCTAACCCAATCTGTCTGGATTAGTACTTTATACATTACTTTGTAAGAGTTCTATAAAATATTAATGTAGCACAACTGATACTCAATAAGTGCATTAGGTGGTCGGCTTGAATTTAGTCCTTAACAAGGTATGGAATATTTTTTTTTAGTTTTTAAATAAAAAAATAAGTAGTATTAAATTCAATATATTCAGTATAATTAAGTCATAGGTCGGGTTTGGTAGTACAAACCATAAACTCCTTATGGGCAATGTCTGTCCACCAATTCCATTGGATTTGAGTTTAGACCTACTTGTACCAAATCCGACCTCTTTTCATTCCCTACAAATTAGGCCTTGATCACCATTCACATGCTATTGCAATTATTAAGGTCTCTTCCTCGATAGAACCCTTGGTAGTTTCTTGGGTTTGGAGTGGATGGGTATGGATTTATATATTCTAGCATGTTAAGCACATAAACAAAGGAAATTGAGAGCATAAGCAAAAAGGAATAGCATTAACTTAGCGTTATCTAGAAGATTCAATCAAAGGGATTAGCCACCCATTGGAAAAGACAAATCTTTCATTCTAAATCTTCAATTTTTACAAAGCTTTCCTCACTTTCTCTCTACAATTGCTCTCAATTATATGAATAGCTTAAGTAAAGTGGAGGAGGCTGTCCTTGCTTGTGTATTTAATGCCTAGAGCTCCCTTCCTTACATAGAAACATTTACCTTACTCGATCTCTTTTGATTTCTTTCCAATGTAGGACTTCACAATAATGGAAATATGAACATATGAATGTGATTCATGTGTTAGAAAACAGTTTCCAGATTGATGTGCGATTTTGACCCCTGAAATGTCCGGATTGGGAAAAATAATGTGAAATAGATTGGTAGATCTTTGAACAAGCTTTCCAATGCTTCTCAGATCACCTCAATCAGACACCCAAGTAAAAAAATATGGTCAAAATATCAACCTAGGTCTTTCATTTTTCTTCTTTTTATTGGCCTAACTTTATCATTTCTTCATCCAATTGTCTTCCAAACTTATTCTTACTCTCTTTAACTCTTGAATCTCAACTTTAAATTCAATTACCACTTACAAAGAGAAATTAACATAATTGAGAGTATTTTCGAACATATTTTGTATGGAAGTCATTGGAACTCATATAAATGCAAACAAATGGCCATCTATAATAGAAAGATATGAGCGAAGCATGATGGGGAGGAAATTTATAATTTTTACACAAAAAAATAGTGTTTTGAGTTCTTTTATCTTTGAAAACTCATAAAATAATGCTATGAAAATGTATCTTTTGTGAACTCATCATTATTATAGGCGGAAAAGCTATAGGTTTTCCATACAAGTTTTCCACTGTTATTATGGGCGGAAAAGCTATAGGTTTTTCGTACAAGTTTTCCACTGTTATTATAGGCGAAAAAGGAAGACTTATCAGTTCCTACTATACTAGTGCAGTAGGCACACAATGCACCTTCAACTCCTGCTCCTATAGTCAGTTGGGAAGAAGGTAGTTGTCCACCGAAAAATCATTTTATTCTGCCTCCAGCATAGGTAGGTGCCAAGAAGCAGAACGGGTCTGTAGCGCTGCCTCCCCACCAATAGACCCAGTCACTTTCTTTTTTACGGGATTTCATTTACAACTTTTGCGTTAAGATGTCCACACGAGTTTTTGTGTTAATTCCCATGCTTGCAAGCTAGAAAACAGGATGACAAAATAACAAAGTTTCATTCATAAAAGGAGAAATTACAAGATTCTCGACCCCAAACCAGTGAAAAAAAAGGGAAACAAAATGAAATTATTGGCGCAGAACTTATCCCTTGTGTTCTCGACATCCCTCACACAAGAACTTTCTCTACAAGCAGAGCTTCCACCCGCCGAATCTCCTCCTCCAACATGCCAATATAAGTTTTTCACTGTGCCAAGGTGGAAAAGCTAACAATACAAGTTTAATTTCCACTGTTATTAAAGGCAGAAAAGTTTCCATTACAAGTTTTCCATTGTGATTAAAGGCAGAAAAGCTGCCAATACAAGTTGTCATTGTAGGCGGAAAAATTGGATTCTCGGCAGGGTATCTATAGCGAAGAGAGACGCTAGTGTCGCCCATACTTATTTTGGGTGACGCTATTGTCCCTTGTAAAAAAAAAAAAAAAAAAAGGAAAACGTGGCCAGATGAATGATCTCGTACGACGAAAAATGCTTTTTATTATTTCGTGCAACAGCCAAATACGGATTATTTTCGATAAAATCCTCTCTAAAATACATTTTAATGTTTTTATTGAACAAACTCAACCATCAAATAAAAAAGGATCTTTCCACATCCATGGATGAGGACGGTGACTTGCTAAGGTCATAATCATTGACCACATGACTTGTCATTTCCTTTCCGTATGGGATATTAATTCGCATGACCAGCCAATTCATAGAGTTCACTTTGGTGAGAATGACATTAACATTTAACACCACCTGCTCTCTTTCCACAAACTCGACCGACCAAGGGCTCTCTTTCCACAAACTCGGCCGACCAAGGCCTCACTATTCCATATTGTTGTAAATGAGAAAATGATCACTTTTGTCTTCCACAATCCCACACGGAAAAGATTCTGAAAATTTTTACAAAGACACTCCTATACTTTCCGATATTTACAAATGACATCACTTCTTAGCCACTATCAAGAAACTTACTGAATGGTGTCAAATTAATTGTAGGGCCGGGTGTCTTTGTTATTGTGAAAAGTTAGAGGCTAAATATCCGAAAGTATAGGAGTGTATTTGTAAATTCTCAGAATCTTTTCCATGTGGGACGGTGGAAGACAAAAGTGATCCTTTTCTCATTTGCAACAAAATATGGTAGAGTGAGGCTTTGGTCGGTCTAGTTTCCGGGATGAGAGTGGGTGGTGTTAATGTCATTCTCAGTTCTCACCACAGTGAACTCTATGAATTGGCTGGTCATGCGATTTAATATCCCACATGGAAAAGACAAGTCCCCTCATCAGGGGCGGACCCAGAAATTCTTCATGGGGGGGGGGGGCACTATGTAGGTAAATTATTTTAGGAGGGCCACAATTAAAAAATAAATATATTTTTTAAAATATATAGGGGTTTTTCTGAATTTTCTTTTGGGGTGGGGGCCCATATGTAAAAATTTATAAAAATATTATAAAGAAAATGGGGGGTTTTTGAAATTTTGGGGGAGCCATGGCCCCTGCCAGCCCCCCTCTGGTTCCGCCACTGCCCCTCATCAAGTCACCCTTGTTCATGGATGTGAAAAGATCCTTTTCTAACCCATCTCACAAAGGAGGGGCCGAAAGAAAAGTCTCTAATCAGTTTGGATAAACGATGAGTGGAGTAAAATAAAGTGGATTTTCACACATAGAGGGAGTGGAAAAGAAGTAGGTTTAAGTTAAAGTAGAGTACTTCACTTCACTCCATTTGGATGCTTATTTTGAAGTTAAGGTTTCGAGTAGAATCCACTTTTACTCAAGAAATTGAAGTATTTAGAGTTGAAATGAAATGGAATATATGTGGCTCTTAACATTACTTCATTTATTGGGTCAGACTCATCCAAACAGATTAGAGTTGCAATTTTAGACTGATAGGGCCCATTTAACTTCACTCTAGTCTATTTCTTGCCTATCCAAATAGGCATCGGAGCACGTTTGGCAACCATCCGCACAAGGGGATTCCTCGCGCTTTTCCAAGCAATCGAGGATTTTGTATGTTTGGATGAGCGTGGATTTTCAGAGGGCGGACCGGCGAAATCTGCTGAAGTAAATATTCTTACAGTCAGACGTCCCCCCTTAGGACGCGCAGAATCCATGGAAGAAGAAAAAGGCGGAGCTACAATAATCGCTACAATACCCGAGACGGTAATGTGGATTAATAAGTTTTTGCTTTGGAAATGTACATTTTGAGTCCCATAATTAAGATCCAAACCGTTAGTCACCTTTAAAAACTCCAAAATGGTCACCTCAAAACTTTCAGCCATTGATTCCTCTTATATCTTGAGATACGTGCCAAAACGTCCTGACAGTTTATACTATATGTAAAACGGGAATAAATACAGTCCATTTTTTTTAATTTTCTGGTTTATGTGGGGTCCACAATCATGATCGGGACCACTAATTAGTTATGGAAACTCAAACACGGCATGGTGACCAAATCTCAGTTGTTGATCATTGTTATGTCTTAAGATATTTGTAAAAAAGTCCATACACTAGAATATTATTAATTTTATTTATATGGGCCTCCTTTGCACGATTGGAACAATTCAAAGTCTCTAGATGACCACAGACAACTTTGAGGTGAATGTTGAGGTCTTGATTTTTCATGGATTATGAGAAATTTATAATAAAAAAAAAAAAACGTTTATAACTATTGGATCATACATACAATAAATTGTAGGAATCCTCCCTCCATCCAAACCTGGAACTCTCACTGGAAATCCAACCAGAAGAGGTGTTGGTTCTTTAAAGATGGAGAAAATCCTCTAAACAAAAGATTCTTCTATTTTTAACAAAAGTGCCCTAAGACTTTGGGAAGCTAGGAACGATCACATATTTCCCTGTCATTCACCTATCTGCTTCAAGTTAAATCTATGAGTATTAGGGAATGGAATCTAACTCATCTGTATGTAGGGCTTGGTTCATATGTGGGATCTTCCACAGATAAACTCATCCTCCCACCCCTGGTTGATTCAAACTTAACTTTGATGGTGTGTTCAATCATTTCATTGCTTGGCCGAATTGGCGGAATCATAAGAGACTCTTACAAAAATATGATATCTACATTTGCTAGAAAAGTAGCTGCAAATTGCTTGCCTTCCATAGGAGTCTGGATCCCTGTTTCTATAAAACATGGGAGTATTGTCTCAGCCTATGACGATTCGCCACATGGACTGCATAAATACCCATGCACACATCTCTCATCCATTAGTTTCTCTCTCCAACCTAATTGATTATTACTAGCGCTACCCCGTGCATAACCACGAAACCACAAAATGCACAGACTGATATAAAATATTTTTAATAAATTTATTAATTAGTAAACTTATGAGTCCTTTTTTTTGTTGCTAATTTGATCTTTATGTTTTTTTCCAAATGATTTATTCTTTAGGTGAGGCATGAATTGATTAAGAAATATCAAATGATCATAGACCTAACAAATTGACCTAATATATTTAAGTGGGACCAAGATAAATGGAATCCATCATCTCTATTCTAACCGTTCATAAAATCATATGATGCGGGCTGTGACCCATTAATTGATTGATAAAGATCAAATGACCAAATGATCATAGACCTCACAAATTGACCAAACCTAACCTACTTAAGTGGAACCCCCAAGATGAATGAGGTCCAGCATCTCCATTCTAACCGTTCATAAAACCATATGATGCGAGATAGGACCCATGAATTGATTTAAAAAGATCAAATGATCGTAGACCTAACAAATTGACCTAATATATTTAAGGGGGACCCAGATGAATGGGGTCTACCATCTTTATTCTAACCATCTATAAAATCAAATGATGCCGGCCGGGACCCATTAATTGATTGATAAAGATCAAATAATCATAGACCTCTCAAATTGACCAAACCTAACCTATTTAAGTGGGACCCCAAGATGAATGGGGTCCACCATCTATATTCTAACTGTCCAAAAAAACCATATGATGCGGGCTGAGATACATGAATTGCTTGATAAAGATCAAATGATGAAATGATCATAGACCTCACAAATTGACCAGACTTAACTTATTTAAGTGGAACCCCCCAGATGAATGGGGTCCACCATCTCTATTCTAACCGTCCATAAAACAATATTATGCGGGATGAGACCCATGAATTGATTAAGAAAGATCAAAGGATCAAATGATCGTAGACCTAACAAATTGACCAAATTTTTTAAGTGGGACCCGGATGAATGGGGTCCACCATCTCCATTCTAACCGTTCATAAAACCATATGATGGGGGCTGGGACCCATGATTGATTGATAAAGATCAAATAATCGTAGACCTCACAAATTGACCAAACCTAACCAATTTAAGTGGGACCAAGATGAATGGGTTCCACCATCTATATTCTAACCGTCCAAAAAACCATATGATGCGAGCTGGGACCCATTAATTGATTGATAAAGATCAAATGATCATAGACCTCACAAATTGACCAAACCTAACCTATTTAAGTGGAGCCCCCAAGATAAATGGGGTCCACCAACTATATTCTAACTGTCCATAAAATCATATGATACGGGCCGGGACCTATGAATTGCTTGATAAAGATCAAATGATCATAGACCTCACAAATTGACCAAACCTAACCTATTTAAGTGGGACCAAGATGAATGGGGTCCACCATCTATATTCTAACCGTCCATAAAACCATATGATGCGGGCTGGAACCCATGGGCTGGGACCCATGAATTGATTGATAAAGATCAAATGATCAAATGATCATAGACCTCACAAATTGACCAAACCTAACATATTTAAGTGGGACCAAGATGAATGGGGTCCACCATCTATATTCTAACCGTCCATAAAACCATATGATGCGGGCTGGAACCCATTAATTGATTGATAAAGATCAAATGATCATAGACATCACAAATTGACTAAACCTAACCAATTTCAGTGGAGCTCCCAAGATGAATGGGGTCCACCAACTATATTCTAACCGTCCATAAAACCATATGATACGGGCTGGGACCCATGACTTGCTTGATAAATATCAAATGATCATAGACATCACAAATTGACCAAACCTAACCTATTTACGTGGAACCCCCAGATGAATGGGGTCCACCATCTCTATTCTAACCGTCCATAAAACCGTATTATGCGGGATGGGACCCATGAATTGATTAAGAAAGATCAAATGATCAAATGATCGTTGACCTAACAAATTGACTAAATATTTTTAAGTGGGACCCTGATAAATGGGGTCCAACATCTTTATTCTAACTGTCCATAAATCAAATGATGCGGGCAGGGACCCATGAATTGATTGATAAAGAGAAAATGATCAAATGATCATACACCTCTCAAATTGACCAAACCTAACCTATTTAAGTGGGACCCCCAAGATGAATGGGGTCCACCATCTATATTCTAATCATCCATGAAACAATATGATGCGGGATGGACCCATGAATTGCTTGATAAAGATCAAATGATCAAATGATCATAGACCTCACAAATTGACCAAACATAACCTATTTAAGTGGAACCCCCCAGATGAATGGGGTCCACCATCTCTATTCTAACCGTCCATAAAATCATATTATGCGGGATGGGACCCATGAATTGATTTAAAAAGATCAAAGGATCAAATGATCGTAGACCTAACAAATTGACCAAATATTTTTAAGTGGGACCCAGATAAATGGGGTCCACCATCTTAATTCTAACCGTCCATAAAATCAAATGATGCGGGCTGGGACCCATGAATTGATTGATAAAGATCAAATGATCATAGACATCTCAAATTGACCAAACTAACCTGTTTAAGTGGGACCCCCAAGATGAATGGGGTCCACCATCTATTTTTTAAACCGTCCATGAAACAATATGATGCGGGCTGGGACCCATGAATTGCTTGATAAAGATCAAAGGATTAAATGATCATAGACCTCACAAATTGACCAAACATAACCTATTTAAGTGGAACCCCCCAGATGAATGGGGTCCACCATCTCTATTCTAACCGTCCATAAAACCATATTATGCGGGATGAGACCCATGAATTGATTAAGAAAGATCAAATGATCAAATGATCGTAGACCTAACAAATTGACCAAATATTTTTAAGTGGGACCCAAATGAATGGGGTCCACCATCATTGAGAGATTTTAGGATAATTATTATTGGTAATAGGGATCTCATTGAGAGAGTTTAGGATAATTCAAATTTTAATCAAGCAATTTCTATTTTGGTTGGTAATAGGGATCTGATGGAGAGATTTTAGGATAATTATTATTGGTAATAAGGATATCATTGAGAGATTTTAGTATAATTCAAATTCTAATCAAGCAATTTCTATTTTTAAGCAGAATACTATTGTAAGCTGGCTGGTGCCACGTGTCCCTTTCAAAGACATGCCAAGTGTCATCCTCCAGGAATCCTCACGAAGCATATACATCCCTTTAGTAATCCTCTCAAAGACATGCCAAGTGTCATCCTCCAGGAATCCTCACGAAGCATATAAATATACATCCCTTTAGTGATATAGATTACTTTATTTTATGACAAGGTGGGTCTTATGGAAATTAATATAAAGAGAGGGGCTGATTGGAAATTAGAGAACCCATCACATGGTTTCACTAGAAAAGGGAAACAGAGAACAGTGCCCTCGTCATCATCTTCTCCGGGAAGCCTAGAATTTTCGAACCAATTGGATGGTGGGCCAAACAGGGCTCCAGTACTACCATGGTCTCCCACGGCCCACTTTCGAATCGCTGGTCTAGATCCACCGTCCGGTTGGCCATGGGGTCTCACAAATCCAGTCGACTAGGAACCTGCAACATGGGTGGAATTTTGCAAAGAACCCAGTTCTGGTTTGGATTTTTCTTATTGTGTCTTGATCATTGAACTTGGTAACCCTAGGAACCTCATTCATTAACTCCAGCCCCTAGATTTGGATTTCTGCCATTAATCCAATGTCGACGATAACACTCTTTATACAAGGGGAACTTTGGGCCAAGGTCGGTGGGTCCCACTGGGTCCATCCCAAAGGGGACAGGTCTACTAGGGTGCCCTAGGGTCTACTTTTGGACAATCATGTTATTGTAGGGCCCTACCTTTGATGAAATAAAGGTAGACCATCTAAATAAAAAAATATCATAGGACTATGCAGTTATATAATGATGGTTTGACCTACATATAAAGCCCATCTACATGTGGGACCTGAGATTTATTAGATAAAATCAATCTATCGGTCTACATAGGACCTATAAATGAAATATTTGACCATCTATCAATCAATCATGTCCCCTGTACAACGTCGGATCATAACTCTTTTTACAAGGACATAGGCATAGAGGACGAGGGGCCCCATGATGGTAAAACTCGTTTGGAATAATGGGAGGGGTGCAGGTGCAACCAAGGCAGGTGGCTAACCCAAACCCGACCCGAGAGTGTGTAGGTAAACCCAAATCCGACCCAATCAAATGAAATCTGAACATACCCATCCAAATGTACTCATTATCCAAGTGCAAATTGGTTTTAACTCCTTTTCAAAGTCTCACATTTATAATTGTAAACTTAGAAATCATCGATGTGGATGGGATACTTTTGTGCACACCTCATTATGGAGCCCACCTGATAGACCATCAGGCTGGAACACACACTCCGATAGCCACTGGTCCCCTGGGTTTACACCCATTCGAATGGGTTGGACCCATTTTCTAAGATGAGATTTTATGAGCCATGGATGAAAGGATTACGATGATCAGACGTAAGTCGTAACTAATTTATTTTGTACATATGTGGGCCCATAAAGGTCTTTCAATCCCCTAACCTCATCCCCATGTGGGCCAGCAGGTGGGCCCCAAAGAGATGTGCGCATGAAAATTCTATGTGCACCTCCCACATGAGATAACTACTGTAAAAGAAATTTACACATGTTTTACAAAAGTTGGGAAGCTGAAGCCAAATTTTGAATCCAACCCAAATTTGGTCACAAAATGCAGGCTCGAAACAGATCCAAACTCGAACAGATGCAAATCATATATTACTTTTTCCATGTGGGTTCGGGTTTGGCCTGTCCCAAGTTAGACCCGTGGGTTCGGGTCTAGAATTGGGGCCCTGAGTGACAACTATAGTACTCTACGTACCCACATAGAGTAGGCCCTGTTTGGCGCACTATCCAATTGGTTCAAAGATTCTAGGTGTGAAACCCATCCCAGAGAACATGATGACGAGGGCACTATTCCCTCTTCTGGTGGAATTATGTGATGGATTCTGAAATTGCCATCATCCCCTCTCTTTATATTAAATCCCATAGGAACCATCTTGTTATAAAAAAAATAATAATAATCAACTGGGGGTGGAGAGAGAAACTACTGGAGGAGAGACGTGGGCGTGGAACCGTACAAGGTATACTTGGAAGCATATTGAAAAAAGGTGCTGAGTTGTACTTTGAAAAGCAACTTCTTTGTATCCTCATTTTTCTGTAGAAACAAGTGATCTGGACTACTTCAAGAGGAATTAGTGGTATGTCGGGGCCTACACATATCACTCTTACCAAATGAAGGTGACAATTTAGGTTATGGGGATTGAAGGGAACAACTTAGTTTTTTTCTTGAGTAAATTAAAATGTCTCTAGGCACGGTCTTTTAATACATTAAGGATAATAACTTTTTCTCTAATGTCTCTAGTCCAGACAGCTGGAGATATTTTAGTTAAAGGTCTCTAATATGACTCGTCATATATTTTCATGACTAATTTGCCTCTTTCATCCCTCATTCCCAAACCAAGTCCTCTCTTATTCTTCGTTGTCCCAAAGAACTCCTTCCTTCTTCTTTTCTCTCATCTTCCATTTTTTCTTTCCTTTCCATGGTTATGGAGAATCGTTGCAGAGCACCTTTCGTCGCCACCATGCCATGACTTCCGATTCTCTCTTTCATTTCTTCAAAGATAGAAACGGTTTTGAAATCTCTCTCTCTATCCAAATCTCTCTCTACAACTGATTTGAAAGAGAACAGTTTGCTCTTTTGTTTGCTTTCCCTCTCTCTTTTCTCTATTGGATCATGGTCATCAAGTGTTCTTGTTTTGGATTTCAATTTTATTAGAATCTGATTTTTCGTATTCTAGCTTTTGGTGTCGCTGAGCTCAGATAAATTTTCGAGAAATTCTGATAAACTGGACAAAAACTCAGATAAATTTGTCAAAACTCAGATAAATTTATCTGAGTTTTCGGCAACCTTACTGATGGACCGCGCTCCTGCTCGGTTCCTACCGAGGTCGGCGGACGTGGGAGTCCGTCGGGTCCGACCCTTTCGTAACCGGGGGGCAAGGGCGTGCATCAACATTTCTTTTTTTGTGGGTGTGTCAGATTTTCTATTTTAACTTGGAATTGCAAGTGGTGATCCGGAGATCAACCTTCGCAAGTAAAAAGGAAATCAACTTCTTTCAAGTTTTCCATTGCACATATATTTAAGAAAAGAGACATTTTCTTGATTTGCCGTGAAAGGCGATTTTTTTGGCATTTATAGCCGATTTTTGGCGTTTATAGCCGATTTTTTGCGTTTATAGCCGATTTTGGCGTTTATAGCCGATTTACAATCCTTATCAATAATGAAAGACAAGAATTGTGATTTTTGTCTCTTTTTAAAAAAATACAAACTACAATGAAAAGCAAGAAAAGGAGGATCTACTTCTCAGGACATTGTGGGGGACTCGTTTAGATTGACGGTCGCAAGCCATATGTGGGCTTCGCCATCATCCATGTAGATAAGAAACAGAGGATGCTATTTGATTCGCTTGGCTTGGCTATACCCTCGGGTTTTTAGAAGACAAAGACCAAAGGAAGGTCCTATGTCCAATAAAAAACCGAGTAGACGGGCTGAAAAGCCATATCTAAGCCATTGGAGGCAGGAGGAGAAGGCAAGGACCTTGGGGGGGGATACCCCCCAAGGGACTTTTGTCACCTTGTTGCGGTGGCCGGTGGTAGAATTTCCGCAGAGTTTTCTCTCTTTTCCTTTCTCTGGATTTATGTCTGTGTGCTTGTGCTTTTTTCTCTGATTTTTCTGATGCTCTCTGATTGTCTTTTCTTCTTGGAGAACCCTCCTATTTATAGGCTTTAGGGTAGCCGTTTAGGTGGGTTTATGGGCTTTTATTGTCATTAAGGCCGCATAATGGGAGGAGTTACAAAATTGAATTGTTTATTTTGTAACTCCTTTTTCTTGGCTTCTGATTGGCCGGAGGAGATTGAGGGCATTTAATCGCCTTTAATCGCCATGATGGGAGGAGTTTCATGGGTTAAATGCCATGAATCTCTTGACTTGTAACTCCCAAATGCTTGCTTCTGATTGGGCCGTCCAAAGAAATGGATTAATGACTGTAATAAAAGTTAGTCAATTAATCGCATTAAGTGGTCGCCGAGCAGCTGAAGAGTCGCGGGCCGTGCCACGTCTTTTGAGATTCTTCTGTTGATGATCATCGATGGATCTTCATGTAGATCGACATCAGATGATCATGTAATTTCAGGTGTTTGTTGCCAACAGCGGGTCGGTGCCATCTGTCCTGTCGATTTCTCGATCGGGTCGGGTGGAAAGCACACTTTTTTTGGTTGACCGGGTGGCGATCAATACTGTCTTCGATACTCTTGATGATTTACCCGTGTTTTGGACGGATATCAGAGGACTTGGTGTCTCAAAGCATGAATTTTGGAAAGTACCCAGAGGCTGGGCCCTTCGAATCGCGAAAAAAAACGGCGAAAACCCGGGGTTTTCCGGGGCTTTCCCGGCGACCCCGGGGTCCATGGTCGCCGGCGACCCTGACCCAGGGTCGCTGGGGTCTGCGACCCTGGGGGGGTTTTCCCCCTTTCGTGTCCCGTTTTGCGTCCGTTTTTTGCTTTTTTTCTGATTCTTTTTTCTTCTGTACTTTTCCTTGACATTTTGACCATTTATTGGCCTGATTTCTTTGTAGGAAACCTGATGAGAATCCTTGCGTTTTATTTTGCAAAGTTTCCAATTTCCTGAGAAAGCCGAAGACTTTGTTGCGCAGAGTTGCCGATTTCCCGTCAGAAGCTGAAACTGGGTCAAAACGATGTCGGAATGACCTGAAATTTGGTGTGAAGCCTCCTGAGCAATAAATAAGACCAACCATAGGCTTTTGTTTGAGTCTTGAAGCCGTTTGGGGTCCTATCACCTGTAGACTTGCTTTTTGTCGCGATGAAGATGTCGCGGTTTGATGTGCGGTCAACCGATGTCCGATTGACTTGAAACTTGACAAGGAACCTATTGGAGTCATTTTAAGATGATCCATAGGCTCTGTCTTGGAAATCATGGTCCCGAAGAGCTTTTGTCGCCGAGGGCTCCTTTTCGGCTGTCGGAGAAGTGAAGTTAGGCCAAATGATTTTGAAATGGCCCGAAACTTCTTGTGTACTCCTCTTTTGGCTGTCTGGAAGAATCTTGCAGTTTTGTTTGATTCTGACAAGATTTTATTTTTGGAAGCAGCATTGCCTATTTATGGCAGGTTGCGACTTCATGTAGCTCTTTGGATCTTAAAAAGGCAAAGTGACTTTTTTTGTGTCAACAAATGCCCCCTCGAGGTACAGCGGCGAGTTGCTTAACTTTTGTAGTCGATGTGCCTCGAAGAGATTTTTTTTAAGGAGAGCCTGTGACTTGACCAAGAGTCTTTGAGCAGTCTTTCTTTTTGGTATTTGTAGCCTTTTTCAGCTTCCAGGGGAATTTTATGGTAGTGAAAGGGATCACGTACCATCTCGAGGCAAAGTTTTGAAGATGACATCAGGGATGTGGATTTGGGTTTTGACCTTGTGACCTAACAGGCTATATGTGGCAGGGTTAGGGGGTCGGGTTTGGTTTTGATCGTGTGACCCAACAAGCTGTATGTGGAATGTTGGGGGATCAATTTTGGTTTTGATCTTGTGACCTACAGGCTGTATGTGGCAAGTTAGGGGATCAGGTTTTGGTTTTTGGTTTGGTCTTGTGACCTAACAGGCTGTATGTGGCAAGTTAGGGGACCAGGATTTGGTTTGATGGAATGTCAATTTCAAGAATTTGGCTCAATTTGGTAGATGAGGCTGGATGGTTTGATTTTTGGAAGCTCATGGGGCTTGGAATTTTCTTTTGTATGGTCCAATCAACTCAAAAGAGGCATGGAACCATTTTTGTATGCTCTTGGTAAGAGGGATTTCTCTTTGACTAAAAGCCCAAAATTTTTTCTTTTTTTTCTTTTTTTTTTTGTGTGCCTAGGTGGTCAAACCTGGCTCATATGGGCTAACCCATGGGACCTTAAGCTTTGAAATGGCTTAGATCTCATATGGTGTCATTTTTTGTAAAAGAATATCCAAAAATATCTCAGTTGGATAGAGAATATCTAAGAATATCTTTTACTTGGAGAGAATCTTCTAATGATCCCTTTATTTTTGGGATAGAATATCTCAAGATATCTTTCTTTTGGGAAAGAATCCGTCATAGATTGATTTTTGGGAGAAAATCTCTCAAGATCCCTTTATTTTGGGATAGGATATCTCAGATATCGTTCTTTTGGGAAAGAATCCGTCATAGATTGATTTTTTGGGAGAAAAATCTCTCAAGATCCCTTTATTTTGGGATAGGATATCTCAAGATATCTTTCTTTTGGGAAAGATCTTTCTAATTTCTTTCTTTTGGTAAGGTTACTAATTAGTAACACTTACCTCTTTCTTCTTTACTTCTTTGGTTTGCTTTCTCTAATAAAAGTAAAGAGAAGGTTGGATCTCTTGCTCTTATTACTTTCTTTTGCAATAAATCTCAAGAGGGCTTCAAGACCAAGAGATTTTCTTCGTCAAGATCTTCAAGAGTTTTTCTTCTTCTTCTCCATCAATGGCTTCAAGTAAGTTCTTCTTTTTCAAGAAAACTCCATTGTAGGAAACAAGTTCTTCTTCTTTTTTTTTTGTGTTCTTTCTTTTCTTTCTTCTTCTTTTTTTTTTTTCGTGTTTGCCTCCTTTTTTTTTACACGTTTTTTTTTTTTTTGCTGTCTTTTCTTTTTTTTTTTTCATGTTTTGTTTTTTTTTTTTTTTGTGTGGGCCGTACGGACAGATCCGTACGGATCTGGCCTGTGGGCAACGTGGCCTGTGGGCCACGGCCTGTGGGCCAACCCGTTTTTTTTTTCTTTTTCTTTGTTTTTATTTCCCTCCTCCTTTTTTTTTTAGAGAGTTTCGTTTCTTTTTTTTCCATGTGGGACGGTGGAAGACAAAAGTGATCCTTTTCTCATTTGCAACAAAATATGGTAGAGTGAGGCTTTGGTCGGTCTAGTTTCCGGGATGAGAGTGGGTGGTGTTAATGTCATTCTCAGTTCTCACCACAGTGAACTCTATGAATTGGCTGGTCATGCGATTTAATATCCCACATGGAAAAGACAAGTCCCCTCATCAGGGGCGGACCCAGAATTCTTCATGGGGGGGGGGGGCACTATGTAGGTAAATTATTTTAGGAGGGCCACAATTAAAAAATAATATATTTTTTAAAATATATAGGGGTTTTTCTGAATTTTCTTTTGGGGTGGGGGCCCATATGTAAAAATTTATAAAAATATTATAAAGAAAATGGGGGGTTTTTGAAATTTTGGGGGAGCCATGGCCCCTGCCAGCCCCCCTCTGGTTCCGCCACTGCCCCTCATCAAGTCACCCTTGTTCATGGATGTGAAAAGATCCTTTTCTAACCCATCTCACAAAGGAGGGGCCGAAAGAAAAGTCTCTAATCAGTTTGGATAAACGATGAGTGGAGTAAAATAAAGTGGATTTTCACACATAGAGGGAGTGGAAAAGAAGTAGGTTTAAGTTAAAGTAGAGTACTTCACTTCACTCCATTTGGATGCTTATTTTGAAGTTAAGGTTTCGAGTAGAATCCACTTTTACTCAAAGAAATTGAAGTATTTAGAGTTGAAATGAAATGGAATATATGTGGCTCTTAACATTACTTCATTTATTGGGTCAGACTCATCCAAACAGATTAGAGTTGCAATTTTAGACTGATAGGGCCCATTTAACTTCACTCTAGTCTATTTCTTGCCTATCCAAATAGGCATCGGAGCACGTTTGGCAACCATCCGCACAAGGGGATTCCTCGCGCTTTTCCAAGCAATCGAGGATTTTGTATGTTTGGATGAGCGTGGATTTTCAGAGGGCGGACCGGCGAAATCTGCTGAAGTAAATATTCTTACAGTCAGACGTCCCCCCTTAGGACGCGCAGAATCCATGGAAGAAGAAAAAGGCGGAGCTACAATAATCGCTACAATACCCGAGACGGTAATGTGGATTAATAAGTTTTTGCTTTGGAAATGTACATTTTGAGTCCCATAATTAAGATCCAAACCGTTAGTCACCTTTAAAACTCCAAAATGGTCACCTCAAAACTTTCAGCCATTGATTCCTCTTATATCTTGAGATACGTGCCAAAACGTCCTGACAGTTTATACTATATGTAAAACGGGAATAAATACAGTCCATTTTTTTAATTTTCTGGTTTATGTGGGGTCCACAATCATGATCGGGACCACTAATTAGTTATGGAAACTCAAACACGGCATGGTGACCAAATCTCAGTTGTTGATCATTGTTATGTCTTAAGATATTTGTAAAAAAGTCCATACACTAGAATATTATTAATTTTATTTATATGGGCCTCCTTTGCACGATTGGAACAATTCAAAGTCTCTAGATGACCACAGACAACTTTGAGGTGAATGTTGAGGTCTTGATTTTTCATGGATTATGAGAAATTTATAATAAAAAAAAAAAACGTTTATAACTATTGGATCATACATACAATAAATTGTAGGAATCCTCCCTCCATCCAAACCTGGAACTCTCACTGGAAATCCAACCAGAAGAGGTGTTGGTTCTTTAAAGATGGAGAAAATCCTCTAAACAAAAGATTCTTCTATTTTTAACAAAAGTGCCCTAAGACTTTGGGAAGCTAGGAACGATCACATATTTCCCTGTCATTCACCTATCTGCTTCAAGTTAAATCTATGAGTATTAGGGAATGGAATCTAACTCATCTGTATGTAGGGCTTGGTTCATATGTGGGATCTTCCACAGATAAACTCATCCTCCCACCCCTGGTTGATTCAAACTTAACTTTGATGGTGTGTTCAATCATTTCATTGCTTGGCCGAATTGGCGGAATCATAAGAGACTCTTACAAAAATATGATATCTACATTTGCTAGAAAAGTAGCTGCAAATTGCTTGCCTTCCATAGGAGTCTGGATCCCTGTTTCTATAAAACATGGGAGTATTGTCTCAGCCTATGACGATTCGCCACATGGACTGCATAAATACCCATGCACACATCTCTCATCCATTAGTTTCTCTCTCCAACCTAATTGATTATTACTAGCGCTACCCCGTGCATAACCACGAAACCACAAAATGCACAGACTGATATAAATTATTTTTAATAAATTTATTAATTAGTAAACTTATGAGTCCTTTTTTTTTGCTAATTTGATCTTTATGTTTTTTTTCAAATAATTTATTCTTTAGGTGAGGCATGAATTGATTAAGAAATATCAAATGATCATAGACCTAACAAATTGACCTAATATATTTAAGTGGGACCAAGATAAATGGAATCCATCATCTCTATTCTAACCGTTCATAAAATCATATGATGCGGGCTGTGACCCATTAATTGATTGATAAAGATCAAATGACCAAATGATCATAGACCTCACAAATTGACCAAACCTAACCTACTTAAGTGGAACCCCCAAGATGAATGAGGTCCAGCATCTCCATTCTAACCGTTCATAAAACCATATGATGCGAGATAGGACCCATGAATTGATTTAAAAAGATCAAATGATCGTAGACCTAACAAATTGACCTAATATATTTAAGGGGGACCCAGATGAATGGGGTCTACCATCTTTATTCTAACCATCTATAAAATCAAATGATGCCGGCCGGGACCCATTAATTGATTGATAAAGATCAAATAATCATAGACCTCTCAAATTGACCAAACCTAACCTATTTAAGTGGGACCCCAAGATGAATGGGGTCCACCATCTATATTCTAACTGTCCAAAAAACCATATGATGCGGGCTGAGATACATGAATTGCTTGATAAAGATCAAATGATGAAATGATCATAGACCTCACAAATTGACCAGACTTAACTTATTTAAGTGGAACCCCCCAGATGAATGGGGTCCACCATCTCTATTCTAACCGTCCATAAAACAATATTATGCGGGATGAGACCCATGAATTGATTAAGAAAGATCAAAGGATCAAATGATCGTAGACCTAACAAATTGACCAAATTTTTTAAGTGGGACCCGGATGAATGGGGTCCACCATCTCCATTCTAACCGTTCATAAAACCATATGATGGGGGCTGGGACCCATGATTGATTGATAAAGATCAAATAATCGTAGACCTCACAAATTGACCAAACCTAACCAATTTAAGTGGGACCAAGATGAATGGGTTCCACCATCTATATTCTAACCGTCCATAAAACCATATGATGCGAGCTGGGACCCATTAATTGATTGATAAAGATCAAATGATCATAGACCTCACAAATTGACCAAACCTAACCTATTTAAGTGGAGCCCCCAAGATAAATGGGGTCCACCAACTATATTCTAACTGTCCATAAAATCATATGATACGGGCCGGGACCCATGAATTGCTTGATAAAGATCAAATGATCATAGACCTCACAAATTGACCAAACCTAACCTATTTAAGTGGGACCAAGATGAATGGGGTCCACCATCTATATTCTAACCGTCCATAAAACCATATGATGCGGGCTGGAACCCATGGGCTGGGACCCATGAATTGATTGATAAAGATCAAATGATCAAATGATCATAGACCTCACAAATTGACCAAACCTAACATATTTAAGTGGGACCAAGATGAATGGGGTCCACCATCTATATTCTAACCGTCCATAAAACCATATGATGCGGGCTGGAACCCATTAATTGATTGATAAAGATCAAATGATCATAGACATCACAATTGACTAAACCTAACCAATTTCAGTGGAGCCCCCAAGATGAATGGGGTCCACCAACTATATTCTAACCGTCCATAAAACCATATGATACGGGCTGGGACCCATGACTTGCTTGATAAATATCAAATGATCATAGACATCACAAATTGACCAAACCTAACCTATTTACGTGGAACCCCCCAGATGAATGGGGTCCACCATCTCTATTCTAACCGTCCATAAAACCGTATTATGCGGGATGGGACCCATGAATTGATTAAGAAAGATCAAATGATCAAATGATCGTTGACCTAACAAATTGACTAAATATTTTTAAGTGGGACCCTGATAAATGGGGTCCAACATCTTTATTCTAACTGTCCATAAAATCAAATGATGCGGGCAGGGACCCATGAATTGATTGATAAAGAGAAAATGATCAAATGATCATACACCTCTCAAATTGACCAAACCTAACCTATTTAAGTGGGACCCCCAAGATGAATGGGGTCCACCATCTATTTTCTAATCATCCATGAAATAATATGATGCGGGATGGACCCATGAATTGCTTGATAAAGATCAAATGATCAAATGATCATAGACCTCACAAATTGACCAAACATAACCTATTTAAGTGGAACCCCCAGATGAATGGGGTCCACCATCTCTATTCTAACCGTCCATAAAATCATATTATGCGGGATGGGACCCATGAATTGATTTAAAAAGATCAAAGGATCAAATGATCGTAGACCTAACAAATTGACCAAATATTTTTAAGTGGGACCCAGATAAATGGGGTCCACCATCTTAATTCTAACCGTCCATAAAATCAAATGATGCGGGCTGGGACCCATGAATTGATTGATAAAGATCAAATGATCATAGACATCTCAAATTGACCAAACTAACCTGTTTAAGTGGGACCCCCAAGATGAATGGGGTCCACCATCTATTTTTTAACCGTCCATGAAACAATATGATGCGGGCTGGGACCCATGAATTGCTTGATAAAGATCAAAGGATTAAATGATCATAGACCTCACAAATTGACCAAACATAACCTATTTAAGTGGAACCCCCCAGATGAATGGGGTCCACCATCTCTATTCTAACCGTCCATAAAACCATATTATGCGGGATGAGACCCATGAATTGATTAAGAAAGATCAAATGATCAAATGATCGTAGACCTAACAAATTGACCAAATATTTTTAAGTGGGACCCAAATGAATGGGGTCCACCATCATTGAGAGATTTTAGGATAATTATTATTGGTAATAGGGATCTCATTGAGAGAGTTTAGGATAATTCAAATTTTAATCAAGCAATTTCTATTTTGGTTGGTAATAGGGATCTGATGGAGAGATTTTAGGATAATTATTATTGGTAATAAGGATATCATTGAGAGATTTTAGTATAATTCAAATTCTAATCAAGCAATTTCTATTTTTAAGCAGAATACTATTGTAAGCTGGCTGGTGCCACGTGTCCCTTTCAAAGACATGCCAAGTGTCATCCTCCAGGAATCCTCACGAAGCATATACATCCCTTTAGTAATCCTCTCAAAGACATGCCAAGTGTCATCCTCCAGGAATCCTCACGAAGCATATAAATATACATCCCTTTAGTGATATAGATTACTTTATTTTATGACAAGGTGGGTCTTATGGAAATTAATATAAAGAGAGGGGCTGATTGGAAATTAGAGAACCCATCACATGGTTTCACTAGAAAAGGGAAACAGAGAACAGTGCCCTCGTCATCATCTTCTCCGGGAAGCCTAGAATTTTCGAACCAATTGGATGGTGGGCCAAACAGGGCTCCAGTACTACCATGGTCTCCCACGGCCCACTTTCGAATCGCTGGTCTAGATCCACCGTCCGGTTGGCCATGGGGTCTCACAAATCCAGTCGACTAGGAACCTGCAACATGGGTGGAATTTTGCAAAGAACCCAGTTCTGGTTTGGATTTTTCTTATTGTGTCTTGATCATTGAACTTGGTAACCCTAGGAACCTCATTCATTAACTCCAGCCCCTAGATTTGGATTTCTGCCATTAATCCAATGTCGACGATAACACTCTTTATACAAGGGGAACTTTGGGCCAAGGTCGGTGGGTCCCACTGGGTCCATCCCAAAGGGGACAGGTCTACTAGGGTGCCCTAGGGTCTACTTTTGGACAATCATGTTATTGTAGGGCCCTACCTTTGATGAAATAAAGGTAGACCATCTAAATAAAAAAATATCATAGGACTATGCAGTTATATAATGATGGTTTGACCTACATATAAAGCCCATCTACATGTGGGACCTGAGATTTATTAGATAAAATCAATCTATCGGTCTACATAGGACCTATAAATGAAATATTTGACCATCTATCAATCAATCATGTCCCCTGTACAACGTCGGATCATAACTCTTTTTACAAGGACATAGGCATAGAGGACGAGGGGCCCCATGATGGTAAAACTCGTTTGGAATAATGGGAGGGGTGCAGGTGCAACCAAGGCAGGTGGCTAACCCAAACCCGACCCGAGAGTGTGTAGGTAAACCCAAATCCGACCCAATCAAATGAAACTGAACATACCCAATCCAAATGTACTCATTATCCAAGTGCAAATTGGTTTTAACTCCTTTTCAAAGTCTCACATTTATAAATTGTAAACTTAGAAATCATCGATGTGGATGGGATACTTTTGTGCACACCTCATTATGGAGCCCACCTGATAGACCATCAGGCTGGAACACACACTCCGATAGCCACTGGTCCCCTGGGTTTACACCCATTCGAATGGGTTGGACCCATTTTCTAAGATGAGATTTTATGAGCCATGGATGAAAGGATTACGATGATCAGACGTAAGTCGTAACTAATTTATTTTGTACATATGTGGGCCCATAAAGGTCTTTCAATCCCCTAACCTCATCCCCATGTGGGCCAGCAGGTGGGCCCCAAAGAGATGTGCGCATGAAAATTCTATGTGCACCTCCCACATGAGATAACTACTGTAAAAGAAATTTACACATGTTTTACAAAAGTTGGGAAGCTGAAGCCAAATTTTGAATCCAACCCAAATTTGGTCACAAAATGCAGGCTCGAAACAGATCCAAACTCGAACAGATGCAAATCATATATTACTTTTTCCATGTGGGTTCGGGTTTGGCCTGTCCCAAGTTAGACCCGTGGGTTCGGGTCTAGAATTGGGGCCCTGAGTGACAACTATAGTACTCTACGTACCCACATGAGTAGGCCCTGTTTGGCGCACTATCCAATTGGTTCAAAGATTCTAGGTGTGAAACCCATCCCAGAGAACATGATGACGAGGGCACTATTCCCTCTTCTGGTGGAATTATGTGATGGATTCTGAAATTGCCATCATCCCCTCTCTTATATTAAATCCCATAGGAACCATCTTGTTATAAAAAAATAATAATAATCAACTGGGGGGGAGAGAGAAACTACTGGAGGAGAGACGTGGGCGTGGAACCGTACAAGGTATACTTGGAAGCATATTGAAAAAAGGTGCTGAGTTGTACTTTGAAAAGCAACTTCTTTGTATCCTCATTTTTCTGTAGAAACAAGTGATCTGGACTACTTCAAGAGGAATTAGTGGTATGTCGGGGCCTACACATATCACTCTTACCAAATGAAGGTGACAATTTAGGTTATGGGGATTGAAGGGAACAACTTAGTTTTTTTCTTGAGTAAATTAAAATGTCTCTAGGCACGGTCTTTTAATACATTAAGGATAATAACTTTTTCTCTAATGTCTCTAGTCCAGACAGCTGGAGATATTTTAGTTAAAGGTCTCTAATATGACTCGTCATATATTTTCATGACTAATTTGCCTCTTTCATCCCTCATTCCCAAACCAAGTCCTCTCTTATTCTTCGTTGTCCCAAAGAACTCCTTCCTTCTTCTTCTTCTCTCATCTTCCATTTTTTCTTTCCTTTCCATGGTTATGGAGAATCGTTGCAGAGCACCTTTCGTCGCCACCATGCCATGACTTCCGATTCTCTCTTTCATTTCTTCAAAGATAGAAACGGTTTTGAAATCTCTCTCTCTATCCAAATCTCTCTCTACAACTGATTTGAAAGAGAACAGTTTGCTCTTTTGTTTGCTTTCCCTCTCTCTTTTCTCTATTGGATCATGGTCATCAAGTGTTCTTGTTTTGGATTTCAATTTTTATTAGAATCTGATTTTTCGTATTCTAGCTTTTGGTGTCGCTGAGCTCAGATAAATTTTCGAGAAATTCTGATAAACTGGACAAAAACTCAGATAAATTTGTCAAAACTCAGATAAATTTATCTGAGTTTTCGGCAACCTTACTGATGGACCGCGCTCCTGCTCGGTTCCTACCGAGGTCGGCGGACGTGGGAGTCCGTCGGGTCCGACCCTTTCGTAACCGGGGGGCAAGGGCGTGCATCAACATTTCTTTTTTTGTGGGTGTGTCAGATTTTCTATTTTACTTGGAATTGCAAGTGGTGATCCGGAGATCAACCTTCGCAAGTAAAAAGGAAATCAACTTCTTTCAAGTTTTCCATTGCACATATATTTAAGAAAAGAGACATTTTCTTGATTTGCCGTGAAAGGCGATTTTTTGGCATTTATAGCCGATTTTTGGCGTTTATAGCCGATTTTTTGCATTTATAGCCGATTTTGGCGTTTATAGCCGATTTACAATCCTTATCAATAATGAAAGACAAGAATTGTGATTTTTGTCTCTTTTTAAAAAAATACAAACTACAATGAAAAGCAAGAAAAGGAGGATCTAACTTCTCAGGACATTGTGGGGGACTCGTTTAGATTGACGGTCGCAAGCCATATGTGGGCTTCGCCATCATCCATGTAGATAAGAACAGAGGATGCTATTTGATTCGCTTGGCTTGGCTATAACCTCGGGTTTTTAGAAGACAAAGACCAAAGGAAGGTCCTATGTCCAATAAAAACCGAGTAGACGGGCTGAAAAGCCATATCTAAGCCATTGGAGGCAGGAGGAGAAGGCAAGGACCTTGGGGGGGGATACCCCCCAAGGGACTTTTGTCACCTTGTTGCGGTGGCCGGTGTAGAATTTCCGCAGAGTTTTCTCTCTTTTTCCTTTCTCTGGATTTCTGTCTGTGTGCTTGTGCTTTTTTCTCTGATTTTTCTGATGCTCTCTGATTGTCTTTTCTTCTTGGAGAACCCTCCTATTTATAGGCTTTTAGGTAGCCTTTTAGGTGGGTTTATGGGCTTTTATTGTCATTAAGCCGCATAATGGGAGGAGTTACAAAATTGAATTGTTTATTTTGTAACTCCTTTTTCTTGGCTTCTGATTGGCCGGAGGAGATTGAGGGCATTTAATCGCCTTTAATCGCCATGATGGGAGGAGTTTCATGGGTTAAATGCCATGAATCTCTTGACTTGTAACTCCCAAATGCTTGCTTCTGATTGGGCCGTCCAAAGAAATGGATTAATGACTGTAATAAAGTTAGTCAATTAATCGCATTAAGTGGTCGCCGAGCAGCTGAAGAGTCGCGGGCCGTGCCACGTCTTTTGAGATTCTTCTGTTGATGATCATCGATGGATCTTCATGTAGATCGACATCAGATGATCATGTAATTTCAGGTGTTTGTTGCCAACAGCGGGTCGGTGCCATCTGTCCTGTCGATTTCTCGATCGGTCGGGTGGAAAGCACACTTTTTTTGGTTGACCGGGTGGCGATCAATACTGTCTTCGATACTCTTGATGATTTACCCGTGTTTTGGACGGATATCAGAGGACTTGGTGTCTCAAAAGCATGAATTTTGGAAAGTATCATTCCCTACAAATTAGGCCTTGATCACCATTCACATGCTATTGCAATTATTAAGGTCTCTTCCTCGATAGAACCCTTGGTAGTTTCTTGGGTTTGGAGTGGATGGGTATGGATTTATATATTCTAGCATGTTAAGCACATAAACAAAGGAAATTGAGAGCATAAGCAAAAAGGAATAGTATTAACTTAGCGTCATCTAGAAGATTCAATCAAAGGGATTAGCCACCCATTGGAAAAGACAAATCTTTCATTCCAAATCTTCAATTTTTACAAAGCTTTCCTCACTTTCTCTCTACAATTGCTCTCAATTATATGAATAGCTTAAGTAAAGAGGAGGAGGCTCTCCTTGCTTGTATATTTAATGCCTATAGCTCCCTTCCTTACATAGAAACATTTACCTTACTCTCTTTTGGTTTCTTTCCAATGTAGGACTTCACAATAATGGAAATATGAACATATGAATGTGATTCATGTGTTAGAAAACAGTTTCCAGATTGATGTGTGATTTTGACCCCTGAAACGTCCGGATTGGGAAAAATATTGTGAAATAGATTTGTAGATCTTAGAACAAGCTTTCCAATGCTTCTCAGATCACCTCAATCAGACACCCAAGTAAAAAAATATGGTCAAAATATCAACCTAGGTCTTTCATTTTTCTTCTTATTATTGGCCTAACTTTATCATTTCTTCATCCAATTGTCTTCCAAACTTATTCTTACTCTCTTTAACTCTTGAATCTCAACTTTAAATTCAATTAACACCTACAAAGAGAAATTAACATAATTGAGGGTATTTTCGAACATATTTTGTATGGAAGTCATTGGAACTCATATAAATGCAAACAAATGGCCATCTATAATAGAAAGCATGATGGGGAGGAAATTTATAATTTTTACACTAAAAAATAGTGTTTTGAGTTCTTTTATCTTTGAAAACTCATAAAATAATGCTATGAAAATGTATCTTTTGTGAACTCATCATTATTATCGGCGGAAAAGCTATAGGTTTTCCATACAAGTTTTCCACTGTTATTATAGGCGGAAAAGCTATAGGTTTTTCGTACAAGTTTTCCACTGTTATTATAGGCGAAAAAGGAAGACTTATCAGTTCCTACTATACTAGTGCAGTATGCACACAATGCACCTTCAACTCCTGCTCCTATAGTCAGTTGGGAAGAAGGTAGTTGTCCACTGAAAAATCATTTTATTCTGCCTCCAGCATAGGTAGGTGCCAAGAAGCAGAACGGATCTGTAGCGCGGCCTCCCCACCAATAGACCCAGTCACTTTCTTTTTTATGGGATTTCATTTACAGCTTTGGCGTTAAGATGTCGACACGAGTTTTTGTGTTAATTCCCATACTTGCAAGCTAGAAAACAGGATGACAAAATAACAAAGTTTCATTCATAAAAGGAGAAATTACAAGATTCTCGACCCCAAACCAGTGAAAGAAAAAGGGAAGCAAAATTACATTATCGGCGCAGAATTTATCCTCTGTCTTCTCGGCATCCCTCACACAGGAACTTTCGCTACTAGCAGAGCTTCCACCCGCCGAATCTCCTCCTCCAACATGCCAATATAAGTTTTTCACTGTGCCAAGGTGGAAAAGCTAACAATACAAGTTTAATTTCCACTGTTATTAAAGGCAGAAAAGTTGCCATTACAAGTTTTCCACTGTGATTAAAGGCAGAAAAGCTGCCAATACAAGTTATCATTGTAGGCGGAAAAATTGGATTCTCGGCAGGGTATCTATAGCGAAGAGAGACGCTAGCGTCGCCCATACTTATTTTGGGTGACGCTATTGTCCCTTGTAAAAAAATAAAAAAAAAAAAAAAAAAAAAAAGGAAAACGTGGCCGGATGAACGATCTCGTACGACGAAAAATGCTTTTTATTATTTCGTGCAACAGCCAAATACGGATCATTTTCCGATAAAATCCTCTTTAAAATACATTTTGATGTTTTTATTGAACAAACTCAACCATCAAATAAAAAAGGATCTTTCCACATCCATGGATGAGGAGGGTGACTTGATAAGGTCATAATCATTGACCACATGACTTGTCTTTTCCTTTCCGTGTGGGATATTAATTCGCATGACCAGCCAATTCATAGAGTTCACTTTGGTGAGAATGACATTAACATTTAACACCACCTGCTCTCTTTCCACAAACTCGACCGACCAAGGGCTCTCGTTCCACAAACTCGACCGACCAAGGCCTCACTATTCCATATTGTTGTAAATGAGAAAATGATCACTTTTGTCTTCCACAATCCCACACGGAAAAGATTCTGAAATTTTACAAAGACACTCCTATACTTTCCGATATTTACAAATGACATCACTTCTTAGCCTTTGATCCCTTAGCCACTATCAAGAAACTTACTGAATGGTGTCAAATTAATTGTAGGGCCGGGTGTCTTTGTTATTGTGAAAAGTTAGAGGCTAAATATCCGAAAGTATAAGAGTGTATTTGTAAATTCTCAGAATCTTTTCCATGTGGGACGGTGGAAGACAAAAGTGATCCTTTTCTCATTTGCAACAAAATATGGTAGAGTGAGGCTTTGGTCGGTCTAGTTTCCGGGATGAGAGTGGGTGGTGTTAATGTCATTCTCAGTTCTCACCACAGTGAACTCTATGAATTGGCTGGTCATGCGATTTAATATCCCACATGGAAAAGACAAGTCCCCTCATCAAGTCACCCTCGTTCATGGATGTGAAAAGATCCTTTTCTAACCCATCTCACAAAGGAGGGGCCGAAAGAAAAGTCTCTAATCAGTTTGGATAAACGAGGAGTGGAGTAAAATGAAGTGGATTTTCACACATAGAGTGGAGTGGAAAAGAAGTAGGTTTAAGTTAAAGTAGAGTACTTCACTTCACTCCATTTGGATGCTTATTTTGAAGTTAAGGTTTGGAGTAGAATCCACTTTTGCTCAAAGAAATTGAATGATTTAGAGTTGAAATGAAATGGAATATATGTGGCTCATAACATTACTTCATTTATTGGGTCAGACTCATCCAAACAGATTAGAGTTGAAATTTTAGACTGATAGGACCCATTTAACTTCACTCTAGTCTATTTCTTGCCTATCCAAATAGGCATCGGAGCACGTTTGGCAACCATCCGCACAAAGGGGATTCCTCGCGCTTTTCCAAGCAATCGAGGATTTTGTATGTTTGGATGAGTGTGGATTTTCAGAGGGCGGACCGGCGAAATCTGCTGAAGCAAATATTCTTACAGTCAAGCGTCCCCCCTTGGGACGCGCGGAATCCATGGAAGAAGAAAAAGGCGGAGCTACAATAATCGCTACAATACCCGAGACTGTAATGTGGATTAATAAGTTTTTGCTTTGGAAATGTACCTTTTGAGTCCCATAATTAAGATCCAAACCGTTAGTCACCTTTAACAACTCCAAAATGTCCACCTCAAAACTTTCAGTCGTTGATTCCTCTTATATCTTGAGATACGTGCCAAAACGTCTTGACAGTTTATACTATATGTAAAACGGGAATAAATACAGTCCATTTTTTTTAATTTTCTGGTTTATGTGGGGTCCACAATCATGATCGGGACCACTAATTAGTTCTGGAAACTCAAACACGGCATGGTGACCAAATCTCAGTTGTTGATCATTGCTATGTCTTGAGATATTTGTAAAAAGGTCCATACACTAGAATATTATTAATTTTATTTATATGGCCTCCTTTGCACGATTGGAACAGTTCAAAGTCTCTAGATGACCACAGACAACTTTGAGGTGAATGTTGAGGTCTTGATTTTTCATGGGTTATGAGAAATTTCTAAAAAAAAAAAAACCGTTTATAACTATTGGATGATACATACAATAAATTGTAGGAATCCTTCCTCCATCCAAACCTGAAACTCTCACTGGGAATCCGACCAGAGGAGGTGTTGGTTCTTTGAAGATGGAGAGAATCCTCTAAACAAAAGATTCTTCTATTTTTAACAAAAGTGCCCTAAGACCGAACGATCACATATTTCCCTGTCATTCACTTATCTGCTTCAAGTTAAATCTATGAGTATTAGGGAATGCAATCTAACTCATCTGTATGTAGGGCTTGGTTCATATGTGGGATCTTCCACAGATAAACTCATCCTCCTGAAGGATATTAATATAGCGGAAGCAAGGATCTATAGATGCTGGCTGCTACAAACGCAATTAGGACAATATCGGCTTGAATCAGGCAATGGTGTGGAGATCTATGACTGTTTACGAGAGATCAGTCACATATAAGTCACTCTTCAAGATCCAAGACAATGATGGACACCCTGGATGCAGAAGATGATGATGGAGAATTGGAGATCTAAGTGAAAGGAAGATTAATTCTTCAAAGTTATATCAAGCTATATTTCTCATGCTAATGGGTATAAGATCTCTATTCAAATTCGAATTGAGAGATGATTATGATCAATCTCTCTTAATTTGAATTTGAATGCTATCCTTATCCATATCACCATGAGACTCCTTGTGAGGGGTGTATCTTTGTGAGTGGGGTCCATCCACATGTAAACACAAGTGGGTTCCATCACAAATGCCAACATCTCCCACCCCTGGTTGATTCAAACTTAACTTTGATGGTGTGTTCAATCATTTCATTGCTTGGCCGAATTGGCGGAATCATAAGAGACTCTTACAAATATATGATATCTACATTTGCTAGAAAAGTAGCTGCAAATTGCTTGCCTTCCATAGGAGTCCGGATCCCTGTTTCTACAAAACATGGGAGATTGGGAGTATTGTCTCAGCCTATGAGGTTTCGCCACATGGACTGCATAAATACCCATGCACACATCTCTCATCCAGTACTTTCTCTCTCCAACCCAATTGATTATTATTACTTTATTTTATGACAAGGTGGGTCTTATGGAATTTAATATAAAGAGAGGGGCTGATTGGAAATTAGAGAACCCATCACATGGTTTCACACTTTCACTAGAAAAGGGGGAACAGTGTGCCCTCGTCATCATCTTCTCCGGGAAGCCTAGAATTTTTGAACCAATTGGATAGTGGGCCAAACAGGGCTCCAGTACTACCATGGTCGCCCAGGGCCCACTTTCGAATCGCTGGTCTAAATCCACCGTCAGGTTGGCCATGGGGTCTCACAAATCCAGTCGACTAGGAACCTGCAACATGGGTGGAATTCTGCAAAGAACCCAGTTCGGGTTTGGATTTTTCTTATTGTGTCTTGATCATTGAACTTGGTAACCCTAGGAACCTCATTCATTAACTCCAGCCCCTAGATTTGGATTTCTGCCATTAATCCAATGTCGACGATAACACTCTTTATACAAGGGGAACTTTGGGCCAAGGTCGGTGGGTCCCACTGGGTCCAACCCAAAGGGGACAGGTCTACTAGGGTGCCCTAGGGTCTACTTTTGGACAATCATGTAATGAAATAAAGGTAGACCATCTAAATAAAAAAATATCATAGGACTATGTAGTTATATAATGATGGTTGGACCTACATATAAAGCCCATCTACATGTGGGACCTGAGATTTATTAGATAAAATCAATCTATCGGTCTACATAGGACCTATAAATGAAATATTTGACCATCTATCAATCAATCATGTCCCCTGTACAAGGTCGGATCATAACTCTTTTTACAAGGACATAGGCATAGAGGATGAGGGGCCCCATGATGGTAAAACTCGTTTGGAATAATGGGAGGGATGCAGGTGCAACTAAGGCAGGTGGCTAACCCAAACCCGACCGGAGAGTGTGTAGGTAAACCCAAATCCGACCCAATCAAATGAAACCTGAACATACCCAATCCAAATGGACTCATTATCCAAGTGCAAATTGGTTTTAACTCCTTTTCAAAGTCTCACATTTATAAATTGCAAACTTAGAAATCATCGATATGGATGGGATACTTTTGTGCACACCTCATTATGAAGCCCACCTGATGGACCATCAGGCTGGAACACACACTCCGATAGCCACTGGTCCCTGGGTTTACACCCATTCGAATGGATTGGACCCATTTTTTAAGATGAGATTTTATGAGCCATGGATGAAAGGATTACGATGATCAGGCGTAAGTCGTAACTAATTTATTTTGTACATATGTGGGCCCAAAAAGGTCTTTCAATCCCCCTAACCTCATCCCCATGTGGGCCAGCAGGTGGGCCCCAAAGAGATGTGCGCATGAAAATTCTATGTGCACCTCCCACATGAGATAACTACTGTAAAAGAAATTTACACATGTTTTACAAAAGTTGGGAAGCTGAAGCCAAATTTTGAATCCAACCCAAATTTGGTCACAAAATGCAAGCTCGAAACGGATCCAAACTCGAACAGATGCAAATCATATATTACTTTTTCCATGTGGGTTCGGGTTTGGCCTGTCCCAAGTTAGACCCGTGGGTTCGGGTCTAAAAGTGGGGCCCTGAGTAACAACTATAGTACTCTACCCACATGGAGTAGGCCCTGTTTGGCGCACTATCCAATTGGTTCAAAGATTCTAGGTGTGAAACCCATCCCAGGGAACATGATGACGAGGGCACTATTCCCTCTTCTGGTGGAATTGTGTGATGGATTCTGAAATTGCCGTCATCCCCTCTCTTTATATTAAATCCCATAGGAACCATCTTGTTATAAAAAAATAATAATAATCAACTTGGGGTGGAGAGAGAAACTACTGGAGGAGAGACGTGGGTGTGGAACCGTACAAGGTATACTTGGAAGCATATTGAAAAAAGGTGCTGAGTTGTACTTTGAAAAGCAACTTCTTTGTATCCTCATTTTTCTGTAGAAACAAGTGATCTGGACTACTTCAAGAGGAATTAGTGGTATGTCGGGGCCTACACATATCACTCTTACCAAATGAAGGTGACAATTTAGGTTATGGGGATTGAAGGGAACAACTTAGTTTTTTTCTTGAGTAAATTAAAATGTCTCTAGGCACGGTCTTTTAATACATCAAGGATAATAACTTTTTCTCTAATGTCTCTAGTCCAGACAGCAGGAGATATTTTAGTTAAAGGTCCTTAATATGACTCGTCATATATTTTCATGACTAATTTGCCTCTTTCATCCCCCATTCCCAAACCAAGTCCTCTCTTATTCTTCGTTGTCCCAAAGAACTCCTTCCTTCTTCTTCTCTCTCATCTTCCATTTTTTCTTTCCTTTCCATGGTTATGGAGAATCGTTGCAGAGCACCTTTCGTCGCCACCATGCCATGACTTCCGATTCTCTCTTTCATTTCTTCAAAGATAGAAACGGTTTTGAAATCTCTCTCTCTATCCAAATCTCTCTCTACAACTGATTTGAAAGAGAGCAGTTTGCTCTTTTGTTTGTTTTCCCTCTCTCTTTTCTCTATTGGATCATGGTCATCAAGTGTTCTTTTTTTGGATTTCAATTTTTATTAGAATCTGATTTTCCGTATTCTAGCTTTTGGTGTCGCTGAGCTCAGATAAATTTTCGAGAAATTCTGATAAACTGGACAAAAACTCAGATAAATTTGTCAAAACTCAGATAAATTTATCTGAGTTTTCGGCAACCTTACCTGAACTTCTGGCAAAACTTAGATAAATTTATCTGAGTTTTCAACAAACTTACCTGAACTTCTGGCAAAACTCAGATAAATTTATATGAGTTTTAGCAGATTTATCTAATTTGGTAGGAGAACCAACTACTTTAGTAGGCCCTGAATGCAAGCCTGCCCAACCACTAACAAGTCTGGACTGGAAGGGATTTCCACATTGTAGTGCCTCCCTGATGATCATGACCATCAAAGCAGGGCCGTCAAATAGACGGTGGAGATGGAAAAAAAGGGTCAGTGGTCCAAATTGGAGGGACAAAATCTGATAGTACCACTACCACTACTCCGCCAATATTTGGAAAGTCACCAAAAGTTGACTGACGACCCAAGATAAAAAATTGTAATTGGAGATTGAAAAGAACACGTGGAGCCCACTATCAGAAGATCATGACCGTTAACTTCATGAACCCAGTTCAGCTATGGGTTAAGGTCTCATGGAGGTCCCAAGTGGAGAGCAAAGGATGGATCACATTAGAAATGCATGTTCATGTTAAAAAGAAAAGAAAATGAAAGGACCTAATGTTTCCAGAGAATGATGTCTGTAACTGCAAGTGCATACACTGTGATCATGATCTATCTGATCAGTAGCGTGGACAGGCTGGACTACTGAAAAGTGGGTCCAATGTTGTAGCTGTTCTGTCCACAAATAAACCAACATGCAAAACTCAGATAAATTTGTGTGAGGTCTGCTTTTGCTGACGTGTACAGGGGCTTTTTTGTCTTTTTCACTGCCTTATTTTTATGAGAGGACTTCCGTCGGTACAATAAAATATCGTGGACCTTAGGCTATAAAAGCAAATAACGAGGGACCTACCTACCGCCAAAAGCCCTTTCTTTCTTTTGGTGTGTCCACTTGATCAGATCTTACGTGATATTTTCCATAAGCTTTTGATCGTGCAACTTGACAAAGATGGCGAAATCATAAGATTTGGATGATTGAATAGATGACAGAGGATTGATTTTATTGAAAGATAAAGTGACGGCGATAAAATTATTGTGGAAGCATAAAGATAGGACCGTGCAATCTTGATAGCAAGATTCCGTCTGGCCCAGCTCTGATACGATAAAGAATTTCAAAACCTAATAATTGGGCTTGGGTTGGCCTTAGGTTTAAATGCAACTTGGAAGAAACTACAAACCCAAAACTTATGATTTATTATTTGGGTCTGGATATGGTTGGTCCGACCCAAACCCTCTGTGTTTACATCCCTACATTCCGATGTATCAATCTAAATTAAGTGCTATTATTTGGCTAAGCACATATTTTTCAAGGGGAAAGAAGGCCGCACTACACAAATTTTTTTCCCCTTCTTGCTTTCCTTCTAGTCTCTGAAAGCATTTTAATAATGTAAGAATATGCATGGATCCACCCAAAGGCAAGCAGCCCTTATAATGTCAAAGGGCCTACATATAGGCTGTTGGCTGTGGCTGATCCAGGGGTTTTCTTGGACAGGGCCACAGGGGTGATAAGCAATGGTCGATAAATAATATTTTTATATTAATTGATATAGCCTTTTCATTTCTAAGCAGATTTTGTACATGAAGGGATTATCATTTTATTGATGAAGTTGATGATGATAAAGAAAAAAAGAAAAAATGTTAACTGAAATCAACCATTTGACACATTAGAGAACTTATGATTTTATTTAGCAATCACTATATAAATGACCCAAAACATATCACCAACCTCCTCGTTCCTCAACCCATTGTTAAATGATCTTCATTACCCTGCCTGCTATAAGTAAAAATAAAAGTTCATTTCTTTTCAAAAATGCTCTCCTAGCAAGCAACCTGCACGGTAAGTCTGATTGCCTCTCCCCCAATACCACTTGTTGCAATAGAACATGTTAAGAAAAAAGTTGACAAAAGTTGCTGTCAGGACACAAAGATAAAGGACGAAGCAGAACATGGCCTCGCTATAGCGAGACTCCACCTCGCTATGGCGAGGGTGGCGGACGCGCAGAGCCCAGTTGGATCTGGACTCTGAGAGAAAGTTTGAGAAAACTCTCTTTTCTAAGAGGATTATAATTAGGAGTCTTAAGCACGAATTTTGGACTATATATTGGGTGTTTCTCACAACCCAAAGAGACAAGAAATCATCTCTCAAGTTCTGAATTAGTGATTTAATTGAGAAAAAAATTTTCTAGAGATTTTTGAAGAGTTGTGCTGCCAAGTATTCTAGAGAGTCAGGTTCATTTGCATCCCTTGTAGAAGATCATTTTCTTACGTAGAAGATTTGAGGAGTCAAGTGCTGGATCTGTTGCAATCAACGGTATGATATCGTTGAAGCGTGATGCGACACAAGGTAACTTCAGTCTTTAGATAGGGGATATCTAGGGAAGAAATCTGAGTATCTTGTAATTGCGAGATTCATAGTTTTTATTAGATCCAGTAAGGATCAGTGGTTTTTTACCCGGTTCGGGTTTTCCACCTTAAATTTAGTGTCCTTGTGGTGTGTGCTTGTGATTTTATTTCCGCTGTGTAGATTATTATTTTTTGCACACTTTTGGTTTGATTGATTGAGTGGACCAATCTAGAGATCTCAAACCCTAAACCCTCAATTGGTATCAGAGCGGGTTACACTAATTTATTGTGTTTGATGTAAAGAGATTTCTAGAATGATGTTCAATCGAGAAGGGACATCAACTTCTAAACCCCCTTTGCTATATGGTTCTAATTATGCATATTGAAAGCAAAGGATGATTGAGTTCCTTAAGTCCATTGATGATGATATATGAGATATTGTTGAGGATGGCTACTCCAGACCAACGATTGTGGTTAGTGGACAAACCGTTCCCAAACCTAAAGCTGAATGGACTAAGGATGAGAAGCATGCCTCCAATTGTAATAAAAAGGCAGTGAATAGTATATATAATGGAGTGTCTGCTGAAGAGTTCCGTAGAATTTTCACTTGTAAAACTACAAAAGAAGCGTGGAAAGTTTTACAGACGGTGTATGAGGGTACAGACACGGTGAAGCAATCTAAATTGCAAAGGTTGACTGAAGAATTTGAAACCATCGTGATGGAAGAAGATGAGACCTTTGATCAATTTTATGCAAAACTGAATGATATTGTCAATTCTGTATTCAATCTGGGTGAGGAAATTCAAGAAAACAAGATTGTCAAGAAAATTCTGAGGTCTCTACCTTCGAGGTTCGATTCTAAAGTTGATGTTATTGAAGAAAACAAGAATCTTGA
Organism: Litsea cubeba; assembly: GCA_012931725.1. Classification (NCBI taxonomy): domain Eukaryota; kingdom Viridiplantae; phylum Streptophyta; class Magnoliopsida; order Laurales; family Lauraceae; genus Litsea; species Litsea cubeba. The sequence continues at coordinate 43,983,242 of CM022954.1, forward strand.
TACCCTCAAGGTAAACCAGTTGGTTGGAAATCTTCAAACATTTGAAGCAAACCGTTTGGATAGGAAAATCAAAAGAGAAAGGTATTGCTTTGAAAGCCAACTCAGAATCAAGAAAGAAACCTGAAAAGAAAACTGAGTCTTATTCTGATTCTGATTCTGAATCTGAGGCTGAAGATGTTATGGCTTAAATGTTTAATTCTTTCAAGAAGTACATGAAGTCAAAACAAGTCAAGTGGAAGAGTTCTAAATTTACAAAAAAGGATTCTGCAAAAGGAACTAAGTGTTTTGAGTGCCACGGCTATGGTCACTATGCTAGTGAGTGTGCCAACAAGAAAAAGGGTGCATTGAAAAAGGCTCTCAACACAACTTGGGAGGAACAGTCATCAGAAGAAGAACAAGATCCTTCAATTGAAACTTCTGAAACTGTGAATGGCAAGTTTGTGGCTTTCATAACTAAGTCGTTGTCTGACAATGATACTAATGAAGATCATGATGATGAGATGTCAGATCAAGAGAAAGATTATGAAGAGTTGTATCATGCTACATATGCTGATTATGTCAAGATGACAAAGTATGGAAAGAAGATTATTATCAAGCTTCAGGCTGCTCAAGAAGAAAATTCTGCATTGAAAATTGAATGAGCAGGCACTTGAAAAGGTTCATCTCTTGGAAAGTCAGAAAAACTGCATGGCTGAAACTTTGACTACTGAGGGTCAAAAATTTAAGAAGGTGAACAAGAAGTAGTGAATCTGAAGAAAGAGATACAGACTGTTAAATATGAAAAAGCAGATTTGTAAGGAAGATTGAAGATCACTTTGTCTGAGCTAGAAGTGAAAAAAGCTTCACTAAACAAGATGAACACTGGTTCGAAGACACTTATAAATATCTTGTGTAGTCAAAAGTCTCAGTTTGACAGAAGCGGTCTCGGTTATGATCATGGTGCATCTACTTCAAAAGCTAAAGGTAAAACAATTTTTGTTTCTAGTGTTGCACATGCTACTCCAGATACTGCACTTTCAAATAATGTGTCGAGTAGTTTTAAGAAAAAGAATGTGTCACGCACTGCACGCACATCCATTTGTCACCATTGTGGAAAGAAAGGATACATTCGTCCCCATTGTAAGAAGCTGCAAAGTCTACCCAAGACCAAGCAATGGCGGAAGAATTTTTCTCCACCCAAGACAACTCAAATTTGGGTTAGAAAATCTGATTTGCCTAAGGAGTTTGCTCACACTATGCTGAAAGTTCAAACTACAAAAGTGTGGGTGGCTAATTACAAAAAGCCCTGATCAAGGAGGTCAAGCTCCTACCCCCAGTGCTGATACGAAGATCATAGTGAGGGGGAGTCAAAATCGAGGGGGAGCTACTGCATCAAGATTGACGGAAGCTGCATGATTTTTTGTTTGTCAATTATGGACAAATTCAGGGGGAGAAGAATGAAGCCCGGAGGAGCTCTACAAGATAAGGCAATTCAAGTCTACAGTGCTGATTTTTTTATTTTAAAAATTCAATGTATTTTGGGTTTTTCTTTTGGGTAGATCTTTTTGTATTGTTCTAGGAGATTTGTCCACGAATTGCCAAAAGGGGGAGATTATTAAGAAAAAAGTTGACAAAAGTTGCTGTCAGGACACAAAGATAAAGGACGAGGCAGAACATGGTCTCGCTATAGCGAGACTCCACCTCGCTATAGCGAGGGTGGCAGACGCGCAGAGCCCAGTTGGATCCGGACTCTGAGAGAAAGTTTGAGAAAACTCTCTTTTCTAAGAGGATTATAATTAGGAGTATTAAGCACGAATTTTGGGCTATATATTGGGTGTTTCTCACAACCTAAAGAGACAAGAAATCATCTCTCAAGTTCTGAATTAGTGATTTAATTGAGAGAAATTCTCTCTAGAGATTTTTGAAGAGTTGTGCTGCCAAGTACTCTAGAGAGCCAGGTTTTTCTGCATCCCTTGTAGAAGATCATCTTCTTACATAAAAGATTTGAGGAATCAAGCGCTGGATCTGTTGCAATCAACGGTGTGATATCGTTGAAGCGTGATGCGACACAAGGTAACTTCAGTCTTTAGATATGGGATATCTAGGGAAGAAATCTGAGTATCTTGTAATTGCGAGATTCATAGTTTTTATTAGATCCAGTAAGGATCGGTGGTTTTTTACCCGGTTTGGGTTTTCCACCTTAAATTTGGTGTCCTTGTGGTGTATGCTTGTGATTTTATTTCCGCTGTGTAGATTATTATTTTTTGTACACTTTTGGTTTGATTGATTGAGTGGACCAATCTAGAGATCTCAAACCCTAAACCCTCAAAACAACTTGTTTTACCAACACATTACTGTAACAAAGATGAAACATCCTCATTATCACCTGGCCTATAAAATAGCACCCACAGATGCCTAGTGTGTTCCCAAAGTTAGCAAATTGAATCTTTGAAATAGGGTGGTTAACATTCCAACTCTGAATACCCATCATCAACAGTTGCTCGAGCTCATGACGCGCGCCCTAAGTGCGAATCTAGAGTTTTAATTGGAAACCTCTTCTAATTTATCTCCCACTCCTTCCAAAACTCTATTGGCTTGCAATCCACAAACTAAGAGTTATTGAAAAACATTTCTCTCAAATCTAGGGTTGTCCCTCACACCTCTCTCTCATTCTAAACCGTAGAATCCATTGAGAGATTCATCATCTTCTCCAAAGCATCATTTGTTGTAATGCTGAAGCTTCAAGCCTTAGAGATTCTTTTCATCTACTCGCTTGCGGTAGATTCACCTTGAAGAGGCATTCAAGGTGGCTGGTTCAAGCACGATGAAGATATACAGTGAGTCGTCAGCAAGATCATCGCGGTCCTTAGGTTGAGTTGCAGCTAGGGAAAGGTCTGTGAGTACTTCTTGTAACTTTCATTTACATAATGTTTGGTTTACCTTGGTCCGAGGGATAGGACCCGTGGTTTTCCAAAGTAAAGTTTTTCACGTAAAAATCGCGCCCATTAGGTATCAGATTGTGCTAACCCATCTAACCTGCATTAGATGTGGGATGGGCTCGGGTGAGCCGATAAGATCCGTGTAACTCGTATCCTGGTAAAAAGTAATCATTATATGTAGGCTTGAACTCATGAACATTTGGTTTTTAAGAAGCCAACCAAACCACTGCACTACACAACTATTCCATGCAAATGTTTATTCAAAGAATCTTAAAACTAGTTAGATGAGGATGGGACCCTAACCACATAGAGTATTAAAACTAGTTTAGAACATTGACTAGTAGTTAGACTTATTCTAGGAGGTATTTATATAAGTAGTTTTAAACTATTGACCCCTATAGATATTGTTTTTATTATTTTTTTCATACTTATGCGTTATAGTTTAAGCATGGTGGACAAGCTTTCTAAAGATGATCATATGTAATAAAACTAAGTCCAAATGAATATATAATATATGGAATTGATCAACAAAAATAAAAAGTTATTATAATTTATAAAAAAAAAGTAACAAACATTATTGGAAAACTACAAACCTGCACTAACTGTGTGGAACTGAAGAAGAGGATGGAATTTTCCATGTACGCCGAGGGAGAAAGGGTGGAGTTTGGATTTTTTATTTTTTTATTTTTTTGTGCTTTTTTTTGTGCATGTGGTTTTTGACCTTTATAAATTGTGATGTAAAAGGAGTGGAACACCACAATAGAACCCACCTATTAAATTCACAATCATTAAGACAAACATTCTTACTATTTATGAGATATCTCGAAGTTTCACCTCAATCTAGATTATTTCCACCGTCAGATTGATTCTCTGCAGAAAAAAAATAACAAATCCTATATGCATTTTCATTATCATTTTTTCATCAAATAACTAACCCAACAGTAGGACTATCTCCGATGAAGATAAGATTTTGGATTATCCTATGTACTTGAAAACGTTTACTTTGAACGGTTGGATTTCAATACTTGGGCCCCACCATGGCATTTCCACCCTTTTAACTCGGGATTATTTATCGAAGTTAAAGCCTTGGATTGAGAGTGAGTTGCAGATTTATATCTGTGGAATGGTTTAACGACAAGGTTAGCAAAGGACCAACACGTGCCAACTTGATCTCATGCATGTTTCGTGTACAAAAGAAATTTCTTCCTTGTCCTCCTTATAGTATTTCTTCATCTAAGGGATTTGCAAAAGCTCGAAAGGAAGTGTCGCGACCCCGGACCGAAAGGGGAAGGATCCGAGTCCGGGAGTCGGGACGGTGGGTTGGGTGATGCCGCGCCACGTGCATCTCTTTGGCTAAAACGCACACGGGATTAAAAGAATATTTATCCGTGCACGTGATTTCCCACAGGGTTCCGCGGTGAGGATTATCTGTACACATCATCTCACATGTAACCATATCAGATATACTTTCAAGATTGCGGAAGCGTGTAGCAAACCATACTAATACCATTCAAATCCATGAACAAGACTGATTTATAGTTAACATAACAAGATATCAGGATGAGCAATGATCAAGCATATTTTCCCCAAAAGTAAAGTTAAGTATAATTACAAAATATCAGTTGATTAATGCTCCCAAAATAACGGTCAACAAAGACCGTACAGCCAAGTGAAATCTAAAACAAAGATATCAAGTTCCCAAAGTGTATCGTCCTCAAGGCAAAGCCGAATGTCTACATGACATCATCGGCTTGCCACTCAATCACTCGTTGCGGTTCACCGACCGCCTCCTCTGGCTCCTCCTCAATGGCAATGAGCTCGGGACCTGAGTACCAAAATAAATGGATCAGACACGACGGTCTGGCAGGTGGGTGAAAAGACATAACAATAATAAAACAATGATGCTATGCAAGAGTTAAGAAAACTTATGGATAAACAATGAACTTTATAAAAGACAATGTATCATTTCAAAAGAAGTACATATGCAATAAATCATGTAAGGTAACAAGGATTCGGAAACTGTCGAGATGGCAACCCCACAAGCTAGATCCTCCCTTCACCGAAGTGAAGAGAGCGCATACCCTAACAGGATCATTGACCTCAGTCACACGAGGTGAGGAGGAACAACGATAAATACTATAATATACATATATATATACTCTGCGGGACCACGGTAGCGAACCGGGTAAAAACTCTGCACATTCCAGACTGCAGCTGACTATCAGGAGGGGAAGGAACCCCAAGTCGGGAGATCAAACCGACGAGGTCGTCCAAGCTCAGTGGTGCCGACTCATAGGTCAAATACGATAACTCAAATCATATGCACGGTAAGAAACGGGGTGCCAAAATGCACAAAATACACATCCATCTCAAGTCGCCATGTACAAGTTAGCAAAAGCTAAACACATCACTTCTAGTACTCTTGGAACAGTCTAGTCACATCAAGTTGGTTTGAAATCCCAAAATAGGAGTTTGGTTGAAAATCGAATACAAATAGTTTTCCCATACCTTTACAGGCTAGCAATAGGGTTTCTAGAATTGAATCAGTACGAATAGGGTCCCGTATGTCGGTTATGATAAAATTTTGGTACTCTTTAAGAGTTAGGGACATTCCGGGTCCTTATACACATTGGTCAATCTAGAAAGCCTCATGAAATCTCCATGATAAGTTTCTCCTTTCCTTCGGACTTCACGCAATACTTCACGAGTCCTTAAATAATAATGGGGCTCCAAACAATACCTCCCCACTACAACCCATTACGACTTACCCAATTCATTCATGGGTTTAAATGCATCATTATAGGTTCAATGCCTTCAAATAAGAAGATAAGGGATAGAGCTGAATTGAACTTGAGTATGGCTTGGAATGAATCTGGAAATTAGTCTCACAATTCTCCTATTTTACAGTTTATCCCATTTCAGTCCGATCGATCGGGCTCCTTGGCCGATCGATCGGTCCTGAATTTGCTTCCAGTTATTTACAGTCCGATCGATCGGACCTGACGGGCGATCGATCGGTCCTGAGAACCCTCTCAGTTATTTACAGTCCGATCGATCGGACCTGATGGGCGATCGATCGGTCCTGCAAACCCTCTCAGTTATTTACAGTCCGATCGATCGGACCTGATGGGCGATCGATCGGTCCTGCAAACCCTCTCAGTTATTTACAGTCCGATCGATCGGACCTGATGGGCGATCGATCGGTCCTGTAGCGAATCTCAACCCTTTTGGTTGAATCCTTCTCTTGTCCAACTCCAATCCATTTCCTTTCTTTCCCCTTCTTCCATACATATCTTCACAATTAATTGGGCTATTCATTGACCTCATTATCCCATCAATTCATCATTCAAAATCAATAAGGTTATACCATCAAACATGATAAATCAATAAAACCATCAATGAAGACAAATCAAGATCTTTGCAGAAAACATGATAAAACACATGAAAATCATTTCATCCACTTGCCTTGGGTCCAATTGCAAATCAATTGAGCTCTAATCACCTCTTAGCCACAATCAAACACCTATACACAAAACCCCCAAATCCAAACCCTAGATTATCAAAACTAATTAAACAAAACGGAATCTTCCAATAATTGAAATAGAGCTACCCTAGGGCTAAACAAACAAGATTATAAAACTTTCAAGAAAATCACTTACAAGGAAGTTCTTCAAAAAGCAAGGTGTTGTCCAAAGTAAGTTTTGGAGTGAGCGGTTTTCTTCAAAAATGGTGTCAAAACGAAGGCCTTGAGATGAGGAAGAAGATTATAGTAACTAATTTTCCATTAGCACTAGTTTAGTGGGGGATTGAAGATGAAGAGGCAAGAAAAGGTAAGGGAAAACCCTTAGGGCTGGGGTTTTTCTTCTCCTCTAGGGTTTTTGCCAGAAATGAGAAAAAGAAGAAGAAGCTTTCTATATATAGTAAGTGAGGATGGGGCCCACAACTTAAAAGACTTCTCGGGCTCAAAACATGGTTTTCGGGGCTTCAAATGACTTCGACGAAGAAGACAAAGTTGATCGGTAAAATTTCTAGTTTCCAAAAAGTATATATATTGTACATTTTGGTGACATTGAAATCGGTGTCCAGATTTTGGGTAAAAAGACCATTTTGCCCTCAATTAGTGAAAAGTCGGGCTTAAGGTCCTCGAATGAAAACGATGTCAACATGAAAGCTGTAGGGATTAACAAGATAAGTCCAATGGGGTTAAAAACACTATTCTTGGAAATCATCGGTAAACCCCCAATCTCACACAATTCGTAATAAGAACCCCCAAAGGGTCCCACACATCAAAAGGCTCTCCAAATTCCCCAAAGCTATCATAAAAGCTATTCTAATCCCCAACTAATCCAAAACCACTAAACACACTTAAAACTAAAACACAACTTAATCAACTCTAAACGAGGTCTCTCGGGTCGGGGTCTTACATCCTCCACCCCTTAGGACATTTGGTCCTCCAAATGGAAATTAAAACTCACCTCCGGTAGAAGATGTGGGTACTTCTTCTGAACTTGATCCCGAAATTCCCAAGTTGCTTCTTCCGGTCCATGATTCTCCCAGAGTACCTTGACCCACTGAATAGTCCGAGTTCTCAATTCTTGTTCTTTGGTGTCAATGATCTGCTTAGGCTTCTCAACATAGGTCGCATCTTCTCGAATTTCTAATGGCTCATAACGGATTATGTGTAGTCTGTCAGGAACGTATTTCTTCAACATAGATACATGGAAAACATTGTGTACGCCGGAGAGCTCAGGCGGTAAGGCTAACCTGTAAGCCACATCACCAATTCTACTCACAATGTCATACGGTCCAATGTATCTCCTAGACAATTTGCCCTTCTGTCCAAACCTCAAAGTCCCACGAGTAGGTGACACTTTCAAGAAAACCTTATCTCCTTCTTTGAACTGTAAATCCCTTCGGTGAGAGTCTGCATAACTCTTCTGTCTACTCTGAGCCACTTTCAGACGTTCTTGGATCAACTTGACCTTATCGCTGGTCTCACTAACAATGGTCGGTCCATGGAAACTGCGAGTACCAACTTCTTCCCAACAAACAGGTGTTCTACACCTTCTGCCATACAAAGCCTCAAAAGGTGCCATACCGATACTCGAGGGGAAACTGTTGTTGTAAGCGAACTCACACAACGGTAAGGCTTCATCCCACTGAGTCTTGAAATCTAACACACAAGCTCGAAGCATATCCTCAAGTGTCTGAATTGTCCTTTCTGACTGACCATCGGTCTGTGGGTGATAGGCTGTGCTGAACTGTAACTTCGTACCCATAGACTCATGCAATGTCTTCCAAAATCTTGAGACAAATCTGCTGTCTCTATCGGATGTGATGGAAACTGGCTGTCCATGACGACTGACAATCTCTGTGACAAACAACTGAGCCAAAGGTAACATATGCATTTTCTTCCCAGTCTTCATCGGTAGGAAATGAGCTGACTTGGTAAGACGGTCCACTATGACCCAAATAGCATCATTGCCCTTACTAGTCTTCGGTAAACCCGATATGAAATCCATGGTAATGTGCTCCCATTTCCATTCCGGAATCTCTAATGGTCGTAATAACCCTGGAGGCTTCTGGTGTTCTACCTTGATCAATTGACATGTCATACAACGAGAGACGAAAGCTGCTATCTCTCTCTTCATGTTATTCCACCAAAATCTGCCCTTCAAATTCTGATACATCTTCGTACTGCCCGGGTGTATGGAATACTTGGTATCATGGGCCTCAGACATGATATCATTCCTCAAGTCCTCCAAGTTAGGCACACACAGACGGTCTCGGTAATACAAAACTCCATCTACAACACGAAAATCCGGACGATCCGCTAGGTGCTCAGAAATCTTAGCCAATTCTGGGTCTTGTAACTGATTCTCTTTGATCTTCTGAATGAACGAAGGCTCTGACACTGACATGTTTGCTAACATGACACCCTCTCTTAGTGGATGAAAATCTACACCCAACTCTTCTAACTGCTGTACCACATAAGTTCCACGAAGACTGGCCATGCTCACTGACTTTCTGCTCAAGGCATCTGCAACTACATTCGCTTTCCCCGGGTGATACTTGATTGGAAAATCATAGTCTTTAATATATTCCATCCATCTCCTCTGCCTCATGTTCAACTCCTTCTGAGAAAACAAGTACTGTAGGCTACGGTGATCGGAGTGAACCTCAAACTTCTCTCCATAGAGGTAGTGTCTCCACATCTTCAAAGCTAAAACAACTGCGGCCAACTCGAGATCATGTGTTGCATAGTTCTTCTCATGATCTTTCAACTGCCGGGATCCATATGCAACTACCTTCCCATCTTGCATTAACACGCATCCAAGCCCAACATTAGAAGCATCGGTAAAAATGGTAAAACCGCCGCTCCCAGATGGCAAAGTAAGGACTGGAGCTGTAGTCAATCTCTTCTTCAGCTCTTGGAAACTAGCCTCACACTTGTCTGTCCAAACATATGGTGCATTCTTCCTTGTCAACTTCGTCAAAGGTGATGCAATCGACGAAAATCCTTGCACAAACCTCCGATAATATCCTGCCAATCCAAGAAAACTCCTGATTTCTGATGCATTCTTCGGTCTATCCCAATTCATGACTGCCTCAATCTTGACGGGTCCACTGATAATCCTTCTTTGGAGATGATATGACCCAAAAATGTGACTTGGTCCAACCAAAATTCACACTTACTAAGTTTTGCAAACAACTGATTCTCCCTCAAAAGCTGGAGTGCTATCCTCAAATGTTCTTCATGCTCTCCTTTGGTCTTGGAATACACCAAAATATCATCAATAAACACCACTGTAAACTGATCCAAATATTCCGCAAATATTTTGTTCATCAATGCCATGAAAACTGCCGGTGCATTAGTCAAACCAAATGGCATCACTAGAAATTCATAGTGTCCATATCTTGTCCGAAAGGCTGTTTTTGGTACATCTGAGTCTCTAACTCTCAACTGATGGTAGCCTGACCTCAAATCAATCTTCGAAAAGTAAGCAGCTCCTTGCAACTGATCAAACAATTCATCTATCCTTGGCAATGGATATTTGTTTTTGATGGTCACTTGGTTCAATCTTCTATAGTCAATACACATTCTCATGGAACCATCCTTCTTCTTTACAAACAAAACTGGTGCTCCCCACGGTGACACACTAGGTCTCACAAAACCTTTGTTCAAAAGTTCTTGCAATTGCATCTTCAACTCTCCCAATTCTGCCGGGGCCATTCTGTAAGGTGCGATAGATATCGGAGCGGTCCCCGGTAACAACTCAATAGTGAAGTCTATCTCTCTAATGGGTGGCAATCCTGGTATCTCTTCCGGGAAAACATCCGGAAATTCACAAACGATTGGGATCTCCTCCACCCCTTGGGACCGTTTATCCTCCGTGATAAACGCCATATAACCCTCACAACCACTTTTTAGAAGTCTATCAGCCTTCAATGCTGAAATAAAACCTGCACCAGAATTACTCCTCTCTCCCTGAAACAACACCCCTGCTTGGGTCTCCTCTAACTTAAAAGTTAGGGTTTTATGGAAACAATCCATAGTAGTATGGTATCCTGCTAACCAATCCATCCCTAGGATGACATCAAAATCCTGCATCTCCAACAAAATGAGATCTGCCGGTAATACTACTTCTCCTATCATGACTGGACAACTAGGGTAAAAAGTTCTACAAACAACTTCCTTACCTAAAGGGGTAGTCACAGTCAAAATGCAATTCAACTCACTAGCATGTATATCAATCAACTTAGCAAATTTTGGAGATAGGAATGAGTGAGTAGAGCCAGGGTCAAACAAAACCTTAGCATCAAAACCACAGACGAGAAGTGTACCTTCCACTACATTGCCTTCAGCCTCTGCATCAGCTCTATTGACAGCAAAGAGTTGTGCCCTTTGTTGTGGCCTGTTCTGTCCTTGCTGTTGCCTGCCTTGTGGTGCATTCCGGTTCTGATTCTGAGGACGCTGATTCTGATTTTGATTCTGCCCTTGCTGACGGGCCGGTTGTTGCTGTTGTTGTTGTGGCCTAAACTGTTGCTGAGGTGCTTGTTGTTGTAGTGGCCTTGCTTGATTCTGAACTACTAATGCATTCTGAGGTGGTGCCTGACGCTGTACTCCTTGTTGCTGTCTATTCTGTCTATCTGGCCTTGGGCAATCCCTCATTTGGTGGTCCAATGAACCACATCTAAAACATGCTCCCGTGATAGAACGACATTGGGCATTCCCATGATGTTTCCCACAATGGATACAAGCAACCGAATTTTGCACATTTGCTCTTGTCTTGGCCTCTTATTCTGATTGTTCCTTTGTTGATAGTTCTGCTGTTGGCCTTGACCCTTTCCTTGGTTCTTGATGATCTTGTTGTGGAAGTTCTCAAATTTGTATGCTCTCTTGACCAGCTTCTTCAAAGGTAACGGGTGGTACAACCCCGGTAGCATCCCTCTCAATAATCGGGTGAAGTCCCTCAAGGAACTTGGTTATCTTTTTCTCCTCTGTGTCTACTAACTCCGGTGCATACCTTGACAATCTCTCAAATTTGGTGAGGTATTCGAGGACTGTCATGTTTCCTTGCACAAGTTGCTGAAATTCTACTGCCTTTTGTCTCTTAACATGTGTAGGTACATATTTCTCTCCAAACTGTCTCTTGAAGCTAGCTCAAGCTTCTGCATCAGCCATTGTCCTATATTCTGCCCTGACGGTCTTCCACCAAATATCTGCTAAACCAACAAACATAGAAGCTGCAAGCTGCACACGCTCTAGACCGGTACATATGAATATCTCAAATATGTTTTCGGTGTGTTCAAGCCAATCATCTGCTGCCATTGGATCCTCAGTCCCCAAAAATTCTTTCGGTCCTCTCTTCCTGAACCGCTCATACAACACATTAGGATCATTCCCTCTAACATTCACCGGACCAGGTGGTGCAGCTGGGATTGGTTCCGGTCTCCTCTCCAATATCCCCAACAACTGTGCCTGCATTTGAGCTATCTCCCTAGCATGATCTTCGTCTTTCTTAAGCATCTGTTCATGCAATCTGGTCTGTGTCTCATATGCTTGTGCTTGGAGCCTAGCCTGATTCTCATTTGCCTGGCGTTGTTGGTCAATCATAGCCTGCATCATCTGTTGGAATTGGTTCTGCATATTGTTGTCCTGAAGTTCCTCTGTACTAAGCCCTGCACTCTCGCTGTTACTGGCAATGTGATTACTGTTTGCTGTTCTTTTGCGAGGTGGCATAACGCTGCAAAACAATTTGTTAGCACATATAAATCAAGTACAGGGTGGTCACACATTGCTCACACGATTCTATCTAACGAATCCTCGCCACGTACTTAAGATTTCTAGTTTCTTTTAATTGCCTGAAACATGTCCCGCTCTGATACCAGTCCTGTCGCGACCCCGGACCGAAAGGGGAAGGATCCGAGTCCGGGAGTCGGGACGGTGGGTTGGGTGATGCCGCGCCACGTGCATCTCTTTGGCTAAAACGCACACGGAATTAAAAGAATATTTATCCGTGCACGTGATTTCCCACAGGGTTCCGCGGTGAGGATTATCTGTACACATCATCTCACATGTAACCATATCAGATATACTTTCAAGATTGCGGAAGCGTGTAGCAAACCATACTAATACCATTCAAATCCATGAACAAGACTGATTTATAGTTAACATAACAAGATATCAGGATGAGCAATGATCAAGCATATTTTCCCCAAAAGTAAAGTTAAGTATAATTACAAAATATCAGTTGATTAATGCTCCCAAAATAACGGTCAACAAAGACCGTACAGCCAAGTGAAATCTAAAACAAAGATATCAAGTTCCCAAAGTGTATCGTCCTCAAGGCAAAGCCGAATGTCTACATGACATCATCGGCTTGCCACTCAATCACTCGTTGCGGTTCACCGACCGCCTCCTCTGGCTCCTCCTCAATGGCAATGAGCTCGGGACCTGAGTACCAAAATAAATGGATCAGACACGACGGTCTGGCAGGTGGGTGAAAAGACATAACAATAATAAAACAATGATGCTATGCAAGAGTTAAGAAAACTTATGGATAAACAATGAACTTTATAAAAGACAATGTATCATGTCAAAAGAAGTACATATGCAATAAATCATGTAAGGTAACAAGGATTCGGAAACTGTCGAGGATGGCAACCCCACAAGCTAGATCCTCCCTTCACCGAAGTGAAGAGAGCGCATACCCTAACAGGATCATTGACCTCAGTCACACGAGGTGAGGAGGAACAACGATAAATACTATAATATACATATATATATACTCTGCGGGACCACGGTAGCGAACCGGGTAAAAACTCTGCACATTCCAGACTGCAGCTGACTATCAGGAGGGGAAGGAACCCCAAGTCGGGAGATCAAACCGACGAGGTCGTCCAAGCTCAGTGGTGCCGACTCATAGGTCAAATACGATAACTCAAATCATATGCACGGTAAGAAACGGGGTGCCAAAATGCACAAAATACACATCCATCTCAAGTCGCCATGTACAAGTTAGCAAAAGCTAAACACATCACTTCTAGTACTCTTGGAACAGTCTAGTCACATCAAGTTGGTTTGAAATCCCAAAATAGGAGTTTGGTTGAAATCGAATACAAATAGTTTTCCCATACCTTTACAGGCTAGCAATAGGGTTTCTAGAATTGAATCAGTACGAATAGGGTCCCGTATGTCGGTTATGATAAAATTTTGGTACTCTTTAAGAGTTAGGGACATTCCGGGTCCTTATACACATTGGTCAATCTAGAAAGCCTCATGAAATCTCCATGATAAGTTTCTCCTTTCCTTCGGACTTCACGCAATACTTCACGAGTCCTTAAATAATAATGGGGCTCCAAACAATACCTCCCCACTACAACCCATTACGACTTACCCAATTCATTCATGGGTTTAAATGCATCATTATAGGTTCAATGCCTTCAAATAAGAAGATAAGGGATAGAGCTGAATTGAACTTGAGTATGGCTTGGAATGAATCTGGAAATTAGTCTCACAATTCTCCTATTTTACAGTTTATCCCATTTCAGTCCGATCGATCGGGCTCCTTGGCCGATCGATCAGTCCTGAATTTGCTTCCAGTTATTTACAGTCGATCGATCGGACCTGACGGGCGATCGATCGGTCCTGAGAACCCTCTCAGTTATTACAGTCCGATCGATCGGACTGATGGGCGATCGATCGGTCCTGCAAACCCTCTCAGTTATTTACAGTCCGATCGATCGGACCTGATGGGCGATCGATCGGTCCTGAGAACCCTCTCAGTTATTTACAGTCCGATCGATCGGACCTGATGGGCGATCGATCGGTCCTGTAGCGAATCTCAACCCTTTTGGTTGAATCCTTCTCTTGTCCAACTCCAATCCATTTCCTTTCTTTCCCCTTCTTCCATACATATCTTCACAATTAATTGGGCTATTCATTGACCTCATTATCCCATCAATTCATCATTCAAAATCAATAAGGCTATACCATCAAACATGATAAATCAATAAAACCATCAATGAAGACAAATCAAGATCTTTGCAGAAAACATGATAAAACACATGAAAATCATTTCATCCACTTGCCTTGGGTCCAATTGCAAATCAATTGAGCTCTAATCACCTCTTAGCCACAATCAAACACCTATACACAAAACCCCCAAATCCAAACCCTAGATTATCAAAACTAATTAAAACAAAACGGAATCTTCCAATAATTGAAATAGAGCTACCCTAGGGCTAAACAAACAAGATTATAAAACTTTCAAGAAAATCACTTACAAGGAAGTTCTTCAAAAAGCAAGGTGTTGTCCAAAGTAAGTTTTGGAGTGAGCGGTTTTCTTCAAAAATGGTGTCAAAACGAAGGCCTTGAGATGAGGAAGAAGATTATAGTAACTAATTTTCCATTAGCACTAGTTAGTGGGGGATTGAAGATGAAGAGGCAAGAAAAGGTAAGGGAAAACCCTTAGGGCTGGGGTTTTTCTTCTCCTCTAGGGTTTTTTCCAGAAATGGGAAAAAGAAGAAGAAGCTTTCTATATATAGTAAGTGAGGATGGGGCCCACAACTTAAAAGACTTCTCGGGCTCAAAACATGGTTTTCTGGGCTTCAAATGACTTCGACGAAGAAGACAAAGTTGATCGGCAAAATTTCTAGTTTCCAAAAAGTATATATATTGTACATTTTGGTGACATTGAAATCGGTGTCCAGATTTTGGGTAAAAAGACCATTTTGCCCTCAATTAGTGAAAAGTCGGGCTTAAGGTCCTCGAATGAAAACGATGTCAACATGAAAGCTGTAGGGATTAATAAGATAAGTCCAATGGGGTTAAAAACACGATTCTTGAAAATCATCGGTAAACCCCCAATCTCACACAATTCGTAATAAGAACCCCCAAAGGGTCCCACACATCAAAAGGCTCTCCAAATTCCCCAAAGCTATCATAAAAGCTATTCTAATCCCCAACTAATCCAAAACCACTAAACACACTTAAAACTAAAACACAACTTAATCAACTCTAACGAGGTCTCTCGGGTCGGGGTCTTACAGGAAGGGAGAAGTAACATCTATATGAGATCCTAAGCTTTATGTTACAATCCAAACCGTGGATTCTCAGAAAAGAAAAAAAGGAAAATCATATCATATATTATCCCTAATCATTCCTTGTGAAAATAAATATAAATATAAAAGACTATAACACGGGTTATACGGGTTAGCCCTAACCTGACCCATTTTTCTTCGGGCTAGAAAAACCTAACTCGTGACCGACCAGTATTTTATGTGGGTCTGGTTAGGGTCAGGCCACATTTTGCCACCTCTAGTTCAAACTATACAAAAAGTAACTACTCCCCACTATTTGGTTATTGACGGATTTGCCCTTGAGAAAATCTTAAATGGGTTATCCCTTATTTAAAAGATAAAATGATAGATTTGCCAATAGATTATCCATACATCTTTTAGAGATACTAGTGGAAAAGACCCGCGCCCAACGCAGGTCATAATTAAAAATAATAATTATAAATATTTAAATGAATTGTAAATGGATTAGAATTTATATTTTTGCATAGTATTGTTTTAAGTGTCTATTATCATCACTTACCTATATTGTAAGGACCCTATTCTGGACTACCAGTTTTGTTAACATTTTCTTGTATAATCGCCGAAATTATCATTTTGATAACAATTAGCCTAAAACTATCAAAATTATCGAAAAAAGGATAATTAGCCCGCACACAACGTGATAATGATTAAGATATTAAAGTAAATACTTAAAAATGATGTAAATAGACAAATAACAATTTTGGGCAAAAAAACATAGTATATGCTTACATATAAATTGGTCCATGCAAACTTTGAATAATAAAATAATCAAGAGAATGCAATTAATATACGCCACACGTATGGCTTAGAGTAATTAATCGAGGAGGGTTGTTAGCATAATTACATAGGGGGCAATTAAGGCTAAATAAGTCTATAACAATCAAAATAAAGTGCAAGACCCATGGGACTCATAACATTAAATTAAATATTTAAAAAACGTAAATAGACAAGTAACATTTTTTGGCAAAAAACATAGTATATACTTACATATAAATGGGTCCATGCAAACTTGGAATAATTAAATAATTGATTTTTTTTAGGATATTTAATCGAAGAGAAGTCATAAAGGGTGAAATGATGTACTTGGCATATTATATTTCTACAAACAATATAAAAAGAATGATGCTGCCTCCACTAAAAATTTGAAAATAAACAGTTTAAAACATTCATAGAAATACATGTATGCAAAAGAACTCCATTACTCTGCATATGAGTGGATGCATTAGTGAAGAGAATGTGCCTCAATCACAAAGCATTATCTTTGTGATCGATCACAAATAAATAGGGATTATAAATGCTAGATAAAACCACAAAACAATGTAATCAGTTCTTATAAATTTTAGAGAAAACCATCCCGGGCTTAAATGAGAATATGTTAAAATTTAAGAATTCTTTTGAATATTGTTAAGATAAAATAAATATAAAATAAGTTTTTTTTTATTATCTTTGAATATTAAAAAAATTTCTATGTATGAAAATAAATATAAAATAAAGTAAATTCACATAACACGATAACCCCTTGAATTTAAAGGTAGTGGGAAAGAGGGGTACACAAAAAAATTCGCCGATCCGTAAAACCGATCCGATCTGATCCGATCTGTGGATTTTTAACCGATCCGAAGGTAAACGTATTAATTACGGATTGAAAATCTCGTAATCTGTCAGCAACGGATCGGTGATAAATTTCAGCCTCAATCCGTGGATTCAATCCGATCCGATCCGTTGACTTTAAATATAAATAATAATAATAAATTAAAGGATCTAAATATAAGTTAAGATGTCTAAACTTAATGGGTCTAAATATATTTGTATTTTATATTTTTTTGTGGATTGTTAGATCTCTTTCTTTAACATTAGATTCAACGGATTGAACGGATTAATCCGATCCTATCCGATCATCTTTTGGAGAACCCCATATACCTTTATCCATTTCCATTCATGGGGCATGGATATTGGACGGAGAGAGAGGTTAGTTAAAAGTAAATTTAAACATAAATGGAACAAATTGATTGTTAAATGCAATTCGGAGGCATGCTTATTTAAAAAAGACAAATTTATTAAAAAAATCTTATATATAAATCTCAATCAATCATCAATATCAAAACATTGAATCCTACTTGAGATCAAACTGACCGTGTTCTTTATGGTATCAATGGCGACGATGTTAGAGTTGTCTTTCCTATGTAACATATGTTGAGATGCAGTCGGAGAGGAGGCTTTCTAGTTTAGCATTTGGGGGATGGGCCCACTTCAGAATCGTGTAATTTTTCTTAACATTTTTTCGAATGGATAACTCATGGGTGCTGACGTGGCACCCTATACAACCTCCCTCTCTATTGCTTTAATATGTATAATATGTGACAGTCTCATAATTGCTTTTGCAAAACAAACAATGAAGTGGGAAGCAAACTGTTGCTATCACTATCAAAATTGTATTAGCAAAACAAACAAGGAAGTGAGAAGCAAACCAATGCTATCACTAATTTGAGCAAAGGTATCTATATTACTAAAGGGATGTACTCATCCTCACATAAAGATACCTGGCGCAACCTCAAGCTTTTTGCAATATCATTTCCGGAGTTGCCGTTATCCCTAAAATCTCTATATCTATTACACACTTAAAAGACCTAAAATCTCTCCATGAAGAATCATCTTACACTCAAAAGCCTAAAATCTCTCCAAGAGATCCCTAAATAAGCCAACACACCAGATGTGCTAAATTTATATCAATCAATTCATGGGTCCGGGCCCGCATCATTTGATTTTATGGATGGTTAGAATAAAGATGGTGGACCCCATTCATCTGGGTCCCACTTAAAAATATTTGGTCAATTTGTTAGGTCTATGATCATTTGATCATTTGATCTTTCTTAATCAATTCATTGGTCCCATCCCGCATAATATGATTATATGGACGGTTAGAATAGAGATGGCGGACCCCATTCATTTGGGGGGGGGGGGGGGGGTTCCACTTAAATAGGTTAGGTTTGGTCAATTTGTGAGGTCTATGATCATTTGATCATTTGACCTTTATCAAGCAATTCATGGGTCCCAACCCGCATCATATGGTTTTATGAACGGTTAGAATATAGATGGTGGACTCCATTCATCTTTGGGGTCCCACTTAAATAAATTAGGTTTGTTCATTTTATGAGGTCTATGATCATTTGAACTTTATCAATCAATTCATGGGTCCCGGCCCGCATCATATGATTTTATAGACGGTTACAATAGAGATGGTGGACCCCATTCATCTGGGTCCCACTTAAAAATATTTGGTCAATTTATTAGGTCTACGATCATTTGATCTTTTTAAATCAATTCATGGGTCCCATCCCGCATAATATGATTTATGGACGGTTAGAATAGAGATGGTGGACCCCATTCATCTGGGGGGTTCCACTTAAATAGGTTTGGTTTGGTCAATTTGTGAGGTCTATGATCATTTGATCATTTGATCTTTATCAAGCAATTCATGGGTCCCAGCCCGCATCATATTGTTTCATGGACGGTTAGAATATAGATGGTGGACCCAATTCATCTTGAGGGTCCCACTTAAATAGGTCAGGTTTGGTCAATTTGAGAGGTCTATGATCATTTGATCATTTGATCTTTATCAATCAATTGATGGGTCCCGGCCCGCATCATTTGATTTTATGGACGGTTAGAATAAAGATGGTGGACCCCATTCATCTGGGTCCCACTTAAAAATATTTGGTCAATTTTTTAGGTCTACGATCATTTGATCATTTGATCTTTTTAAATCAATTCATGGGTCCCATCCCGCATAATATGGTTTTATGGATGGTTAGAATAGAGATGGTGGACCCCATTCATCTGGGGGGTTCCACTTAAATAGTTTTGGTTTGGTCAATTTGTGAAGTCTATGATCATTTGATCATTTGATCTTTATCAAGCAATTCATGGGTCCCAGCCCGCATCATATTGTTTCATGGACGGTTAGAATATAGATGGTGGACCCAATTCATCTTAGGGGGTCCCACTTAAATAGGTTAGGTTTGGTCAATTTGAGAGGTCTATGATCATTTGATCATTTGATCTTTATCAATCAATTCATGGGTCCCGGCCCGCATCATTTGATTTTATGGACGGCTAGAATAAATATGGTGGACCCCATTCATCTGGGTCCCACTTAAAAATATTTGGTCAATTTTTTAGGTCTACGATCATTTGATCATTTGATCTTTTTAAATCAATTCATGGGTCCCATCCCGCATAATATGGTTTTATGGATGGTTAGAATAGAGATGGTGGACCCCATTTATCTGGGGGGTTCCACTTAAACAGGTTTGGTTTGGTCAATCTGTGAGGTCTATGATCATTTGATCATTTGAACTTTATCAAGCAATTCATGGGTCCCAGCCCGCATCATATTTTTTTATGGACAGTTAGGATATAGATGGTGGACCCAATTCATCTTGGAGGTCCCACTTAAATAGGTTAGGTTATGTCAATTTGAGAGGTCTATGATCATTTGATCTTTATCAATCAATTCATGGGTCCCGACCCGCATGATTTGATTTTATGGTCGGTTAGAATAAAGATGGTGGACCCCATTCATTTGGGTCCCACTTAAAAATATTTGGCCAATTTGTTAGGTCTACGATCATTTGATCCTTTGATCTTTTTAAATCAATTCATGGGTCCCATCCCGCATAATATGGTTTTTTGGACGGTTAGAATAGAGATGGTGGACCCCATTCATCTGGGGGGTTCCACTTAAATAGGTTATGTTTGGTCAATTTGTGAGGTCTATGATCATTTAATACTTTGATCATTATCAAGCAATTCATGGGTCCCAGCCCACATCAAATTATTTCATGGACGGTTAGAATATAGATGGTGGACCCCATTCATCTTAGGGGTCCCACTTAAATAGGTTAGGTTTGATGGTGGACCCCATTCATCTTAGGGGTCCCACTTAAATAGGTTAGGTTTAGTCAATTTGAGAGGTCTATGATCATTTGATCATTTAATCTTTATCAATCAATTCATGGGTCCCGACCCGCATCATTTAATTTTATGGAAGGTTAGAATAAAGATGGTGGACCCCATTCATATGGGTCCCACTTGAAAATATTTGGTCAATTTGTTAGGTCTACGATCATTTGATCCTTTGATCTTTCTTAATCAATTCATGGGTCCCATCCCGCATAATATGGTTTTATGGACGGTTAGAATAGAGATGGTGGACCCCATTCATCTTGGGGGTTCCACTTAAATATGTTAGGTTTGGTGAATTTGTGAGGTCTATGATCATTTGATCCTTTGATCTTTATCAAGCAATTCATGGGTCCCAGCCCGCATCATATGGTTTTATGGACGGTTAGAATATAGATGGTGGACCCCATTCATCTTGGGGTCCCACTTAAATAGGCTAGGTTTAGTCAATTTGAGAGGTCTATGATCATTTGATATTTATTAATCAATTAATGGGTCCCAGCCCGCATCATTTGATTTTATGGACGGTTAGAATAAAGATGGTGGACCCCATTCATCTGGGTCCCACTTAAATACATTAGGTCAATTTGTTAGGTCTACGATCATTTGATCATTTGATCTTTCTTAATCAATTCATGGGTCCCATCCCGCATAATATGGTTTTATGGACGGTTAGAATATAGATGGTGGACCCCATTCATCTTGGGGGTCCCACTTAAATAGGTTAGGTTACGTCAATTTGAGAGGTCTATGATCATTTGATCATTTGATCTTTATCAATCAATTAATGGGTCCCAGCCCACATCATATGATTTTATGAACGGTTAGAATAGAGATGATGGACTTGAAAAGTCCAAGGGATCCTAACCCTAGAGGGGGGGGGGTGAATAGGGTGAGCTACAACTAGCGACCAACTATGACCAATTTTAAATTCTTTAAAATTAAACTAGTCACATGTGATGATTAAACAAATAAAATGCGGAAGCTAATAAAAATAATCACCACAAAAACAATCACCACTACACAATCATTTATAGTGGTTCGGCCTCAATGCCTACATCCACTACCGGCTTGTGACTCAACACCCCACCGGATTTCCACTATTATGCTTTTCAAAAGGCTAAGCAATAACATCTACAATATGTTAGGGATTTTGTAATATTGCAATTTGATGGATGCATTATCATTTTAATCATCATTTGAATTTTCACACATGCATTGATTTTGAATCTTGAAATCTTGATTTTCACATGCATAGTTTTTAAGACTCTCAAAACTTATAGTTCATCCATGTTTTGATTTTAATCTTGGATGCATTCAATTTGAAAAAGAGTTTTATAAATCAAGCAAGCCTATGGCTTTAAACCTTTCTAATCATTTTTGGCTTTTTATATTTCATGTTTTTAAACCTCTTAGAATGATTTAAAATCATGTTTCCATGCTTGATTTAATGGCCCAAAAAATCCCCACAAGAAAATCTTTGAAAATATGCAAAAATGGGAATTTTTTATCCCGGTTGACCTGCAGTGTAGTAGGTCGACCGAGCCAGTGGTAGGTCGACCGAAGACACTATAGTTTGACCAAAATGTGACCGTTACAGATTTTTTCAAACGGTCATATTTTTGCCCGTTGAAGGGCAGGTCGACCGAGCTGTCTATTGAAAGTCCTTGGGGATCCTAACCCTAGAGGGGGGGTGAATAGGGTGAGCTACTAATAGTGACTAACTATGACCAATTTTAATTTTCTATAAACTAACTAGTCACTAGTGATGATAACAAGCACAATGCGGAAGCTAAATACATACAATCACCACAAGAGCATGCACCACAACACAATATTTATAGTGGTTCGGCCAACGTGCCTACATCCACTACCGGCTTGTGTTCCTCACACCCCACCGGATTTCCACTATTATGCTTTTCAAAAGGCTAAGCAATAACCTCTACAATTATGCTTTCCAAGGATAAGCAATAACCTTACAATGTTGTTTTTCTAGGCTAAACAACAACCTTTACACAATGCTTTTAAATGGCTAAGCAATAACCTTACAAGTAAATATTTCTCTCAAAGAAAGTGTCTTCACAAAACACTCTTAAGAGATTACAATTTAAGCTCAATAAAAATTTCCTCTAAGTAGGCGGATAAGAAAATGAAAATCTAACTCACACAACACAATGAAATGCAAAGATGAATGCTTGTGATATGTGTGTGTGGAAAACTTCAATCAAGTTTAAAAAGAAGGCTTAATCAATGTATGCTAGAAGCATTTGAAAGTTAAGGCACACAAAGATTTGATTGAAGTTATATGCAAATCACTTGAACAACTACAAACTTGTTAATGATGTGAAAATCAAAAGATCACAAGTTGAAAGTTTAAGCCTAATCAAGTGATGCATGTGCTATGCTATGTTGTTTTCAAAAACAAAGGTTTGACTTAAGATTCAAATGAATGAAAACAACAAAGATGATTCAAACAAGTTAATGAAACATGTTATAAAGAAATCAAAGTTTTAAACATAACATGTTTAACAAAGTTTAAAACTAAACTAAGTTTGAATCAAAGAAAAGAATTCATTACAACTTAATATCAAAGATTGAATGGAAGTAATGAATTCATTTCATCATAGTTATCATGCTAAAAACATTTACCAAAGATTTAAAACCAAGCATGAAACATATGATTAAATTAAGCAAAGCTTACTTGGAGATTTAACTTCATTATCCAAGCTTGAGCTTCCTTAATGACCTTCTTAATCCCCTTGGTTCATCCCCTTTATCTTCTCTTCAAACACCTCCAAGAAGGCTCCAAGTTTGCTCAAAAGTTCCCACCTTTATCAAAGGGAATGAAGCTTTTTATACACAGAAAACAGAGTTTCTGCGTGTCCTCGGTCGACCCCATGACAGGCCCGGTCGACCCCCATCCAAACGGTCAGAAAAATGACCGTTGGAGAGCCAAACGGCTCTCTGCCCAGTCGACCCGCAGTGTACGCGGTCGACCGGGATGTGTACCCGGTCGACCGGGTACACTGGGCCCTGGGTCACTTTTCCCATTTTGCATACTTTTGCAATTTTCAAAGATTTTTGATGTGGGACTTGTTGGGGCCATTAAATCAAGCTTGAAACATGATTTAAATCAATCTAAGTATTTTTTAAAATCATGAATCATAAAAAGCCACAAATCATTTGAAACTTTAAAACTTAGGCTAAGCTTGAATTTTGAAATTCCTTTTACAAAATCAATTGCATTCACAATTAAAACCAATTCATGCATAAAACTGAGTTTTACCATATTTAAAAACAATGCATGGATAAAATAAGATTTCAATGTTTTCTAAAATAATGCAAGTGTGAGAAATCAAATGATGATTAAAATGATATGCATCCATCAAATTGCAATACACAAAATTCCTAACAATCTCCCCCTTTGCAATTTGATGGCAAACCTTAACTTAACACTAAACCTCACACTAAGTCTTCAGCTCCTTGGCTTGACACGGCTTGAAATCTTCGGATGCTCCTTCACTTAGCTTGGGCTTTAGCTCTTTTGATCTTCATTCTTCTTGTCCTTAGCTCCAAGCTTTCTTTCTTTTATCTTCTCTCCCCCTTAGACCAAGCACTCTCTCTCCTTGGTCTTTCTCTCCCTTTGCCATTGAATGCTCTCTCCCCCTTTGATCTTTCTCCCTTTTTGGGTAGCTAGAGCATTTTCTCCCCCTTAATCCTTTCTCCCCCTTTGCCATTAAATTGCAAAGGTAGCAATTGAAGAAAGGTACCTACACACATGAAACAAGGAAAATACCTTTAGTAGCACCTGTTAACAAATGAAATCGAAAATGAAATACTTAACAGGCTATTATGCATGTGAGTAAGTTATAAGGGAATAGCAATGGTGAATTTGATCATCTCTAATGCTTCCTTAGAAGGTTTACTCCCCCTCAATCCATAATCTTCTTTTGTCATACTTTTGACAAGAATATAACTATTAGATGCAAGAAGAAGATGGTTTAACCAATTGAGGGATAACTTCAAGGGAAGGATTAGATACCAATTGATAATGATTAACTATAAGGCTCAATGATCAAATTACCAAATTGGAGAGAAACCAATTGACCTATAAGCTTAAGGAAAGTTGAAGAGCAAGGTCAAAAGGTTAATCTATCATGGATACCAATTGAAATAAGAACCATATCAATTGAGATTTAAGAGTATGACTTATTAGCTCAATCACTCTAAAATGGACTTAAGGAATGTAACTAGAAGGATTAATCCAAGTTAGAGCTATCCATGATGATAAGGGGTTTACTAAACATAGCATCAAATAATATAACTATGAAAATCATATGCTATGTAAATTTTGAAATCATTTCACTCAATCATAAAATATGACTATCAAGTGTAAGATGAGTGAAATGAAATTCAAACCATGATGCCTACCTCAATCATTAACCAACCAAGATTATTAACACATAAACATGGTGGTCACGAGATTTAACCAAATAAGCAAGAGAGGTGGCAAACATGACCATTTATGAAGCTAATGGAATGTGACATGGAACAAAGACATATTACTATCAAGTTTAATCCAATGTGCACAAGGTTTATCACAAATATATAACATCAATTGGAAGTTATACTAATTGAAAATGATATCATTTGATTACCAATTGAATATGGAACATGTTTAAGAGCAAGCATGTGACAAACACAAAATTCCAACAAGCAACATAAATGAACATTCATCACTTTAATGATATAACTATTGAGCATAGTGATGAACATGAGAAATTGCATTTTGAAAATATATGACTTATAAGAATATGCAATTTCCAAAGTGTCAACCATATGAATACAACATCTAAGAAATCCATCATTCAAGAGATATAACTATGTAATTCAAGGAATGAATTTTAAAGAGGTTCATATGATCAAGAACACTACTATGAAGTTGAAACATGTATAATGAATGATACCAATAAGAAATATACACATGAGTCAACAACATAACCATCCAAGAAAAATAAAAACTAGAAAGCAAGAGGATGGATTTTTGGGTTCTAGTATGGTAACTACAAAAATAATTAAAGAGCACAACCATACAAGGAACAAATAAACATTTGCATAAAAAACGAATGTAACTAAATGATCATAGATGCAAAAAGTCTATCATAACATTCATTTCCATTTGAAATGGCATAATCAAATACAAAAGGAAATGACAACATGGAACATGCTTTGAAGAATATAACTAATGATGTTTTAAAGCAATTCCATTCAAACAATCTTCAAATCATAAACAAAATCCAACAATGGACAAAATGAGTATGAACCTGAAGAAAGCACATTATCAATTATCAATTTGTATTCCAAACAATATAACTACAAAAGCTCATACAAATTGATTTTAAAAACTATTCAACTTGCATTTTAAATGACATAACTTATTTGAAGCACATACAAGTTGATTTTTCAAAACAATAATTTTCCATAAGAAAGTATAACTTAGAAAAACATGGAAAATTTAAATTGTTGTAAATCATTTGCAAAACAAATCTTACCAAGACATTCAAACAAATGATTTTGCAACATCAATCGATTATGAAAGATCTAGCTATGAAAGCTTTGAACCCATAATCAATTGAACATGTAGAAATGCAAACAAGATGTGACTATAAAAAGCAAATCTAACATGTGAGAAATACAATCAAATGATTTTGAAAACCATGATATGTGACTTAGGGAAGTACATGAAGACAAAATCAAATGATCATAAAGAAACAAATGCATTTTTTTTTTTTTTAAAAAATGTAACTAAGAAAGAACATAAAATGCAAATGCAATCATGACCAACAAAAAGATTTAACTATTAAGGTTAGGTTGGTCAATGAGGTCCAAGGCCCTAAGGTTTGTCTATTTGTCTAACTTTGGGAATCCACCTAAGGTCTTGGGATGGATGAACTTTGAGGTCTAACTTAAACTTCTCACCAACTCTAGGAGATTTAACTTGATAAATTATTAACTTAGACTTATCACCATGAGATATAGATTTAACTAAGTTTAGCTTAGATTGGTGATTAGTCTTTTGGTGAGTTTGCTTCTTTGGGGTTTGAACCATTTTTCTTTTCTTCTTATCTCCTCCCTTTAATTGACTTTTGAATTTCAAATTTATCTTTGCAACTTTCTTCAAAAGTTCTTTCATTTGTTGAGTTAAGGGAGGTAGGTGGAGAACCTTTTTATTTATAGATTCTTTTAAACTTGATTTAACTTGTTTAATCTTTTTAGAATCTATTTTAGGAGACTCCTTCTTAATTGATTTTACTTGTTTAAGCTTCATGGAGTTCTCCTTGGTTTTTGGTGTCTTATCCATCATAGTATTTGATTTTACCTTTTTAGGTTCAAATATGGATTTAGACACATTGCTTCTTCTTAATTTGCACTCAAACCTAAAATGTCCTTCAATGCCACAATAATTACATTTAGACATGGGCAAAGAAGTGTGAGTGCTAGAGAATGAGGACTCACCTTTCACAAAAGTGTTGGTGAATTTAGGGTCATATGAGGTATTCCTATCAAATCCAAGACCCGTCCTATCTCCTTTTGATTTACCCAATTTAAATAACTTTTCCAATCTTTCTTCACTTTGGGTAAATTTGCACTCATACTTTTGTTTGTATGTTTCAAGTTGAGTGACTTTGGTTTTAAGGGTTGAATTCTCATTTTTAACTTTAGTTAGTTCTTGTTCAATTCCCTTAAATTTGATTAGCTCTTCATTGGCAAGTTTTAACTTCATTTCAAGTTCATTAACAACATTAGATCCAAGTTCTAAGGTGTTTAAATTATTTTGAGCATTTGACAAGTTTTCCATTGAAATTGTCAACTTGGATCTTAAATGGATAATGTTCTCATCTTGTCTTTTTAAAGTATCTCTTAGACTTAAATTTTCTTTCTTAAGCTCATCACAATTTATCTTTGTTTTATTTAGTTCAATTTGAGCATTAGATAAATTTTCCTTAGAGATACTTGACTTAGATTCAAGATTGTTAAAGTCTTTGTCTTGCCTTTGTAATTGATCTCTTAGTTTAGAATTTTCCTTATTAAGATTGTCATAACCTATCTTTAAATCTTTTAATTCATCTTGAGCATTATATAGGTTATGCAAAGAGATCATGAACTTAGATTCTGCACAATTTATTAATTCTTCTTTTTCTCTAAGTTCATCTTTTGAAGAGACTAATTCTTGGTTTAGTCTTTTAGATTCTTCTTTTAATCTTTTATTCTTCTTAGAAAGCTCAAAGGACCATGTGTACAATTCCTCATAAGCTTCATTTTCATCATATTCTTCTTCTTTTGATTTAGATTTAGATTCATTAATTTTAATGTTAGAATCTCCAATAGATGGAAGAAGGAGGGGTCTAGAGGAATCTACACAAGAATCTACAAAGTCTAAACTAGTGGAATCCATTCTAATGATTTTCATAGAAAAACAACACTAGGGTTTTGATCTAGATAGAGAGGATCAACTCCGGGTGTTTAAGCCCTAAATGGAGTAACCTTGCTCTGATACCAATTGAAAGTCCTTGGGGATCCTAACCCTAGAGGGGGGGTGAATAGGGTGAGCTACTAATAGTGACTAACTATGACCAATTTTAATTTTCTATAAACTAACTAGTCACTAGTGATGATAACAAGCACAATGCGGAAGCTAAATACATACAATCACCACAAGAGCATGCACCACAACACAATATTTATAGTGGTTCGGCCAACGTGCCTACATCCACTACCGGCTTGTGTTCCTCACACCCCACCGGATTTCCACTATTATGCTTTTCAAAAGGCTAAGCAATAACCTCTACAATTATGCTTTCCAAGGATAAGCAATAACCTTACAATGTTGTTTTTCTAGGCTAAACAACAACCTTTACACAATGCTTTTAAATGGCTAAGCAATAACCTTACAAGTAAATATTTCTCTCAAAGAAAGTGTCTTCACAAAACACTCTTAAGAGATTACAATTTAAGCTCAATAAAAATTTCCTCTAAGTAGGCGGATAAGAAAATGAAAATCTAACTCACACAACACAATGAAATGCAAAGATGAATGCTTGTGATATGTGTGTGTGGAAAACTTCAATCAAGTTTAAAAAGAAGGCTTAATCAATGTATGCTAGAAGCATTTGAAAGTTAAGGCACACAAAGATTTGATTGAAGTTATATGCAAATCACTTGAACAACTACAAACTTGTTAATGATGTGAAAATCAAAAGATCACAAGTTGAAAGTTTAAGCCTAATCAAGTGATGCATGTGCTATGCTATGTTGTTTTCAAAAACAAAGGTTTGACTTAAGATTCAAATGAATGAAAACAACAAAGATGATTCAAACAAGTTAATGAAACATGTTATAAAGAAATCAAAGTTTTAAACATAACATGTTTAACAAAGTTTAAAACTAAACTAAGTTTGAATCAAAGAAAAGAATTCATTACAACTTAATATCAAAGATTGAATGGAAGTAATGAATTCATTTCATCATAGTTATCATGCTAAAAACATTTACCAAAGATTTAAAACCAAGCATGAAACATATGATTAAATTAAGCAAAGCTTACTTGGAGATTTAACTTCATTATCCAAGCTTGAGCTTCCTTAATGACCTTCTTAATCCCCTTGGTTCATCCCCTTTATCTTCTCTTCAAACACCTCCAAGAAGGCTCCAAGTTTGCTCAAAAGTTCCCACCTTTATCAAAGGGAATGAAGCCTTTTTATACACAGAAAACAGAGTTTCTGCGTGTCCTCGGTCGACCCCATGACAGGCCCGGTCGACCCCCATCCAAACGGTCAGAAAAATGACCGTTGGAGAGCCAAACGGCTCTCTGCCCAGTCGACCCGCAGTGTACGCGGTCGACCGGGATGTGTACCCGGTCGACCGGGTACACTGGGCCCTGGGTCACTTTTCCCATTTTGCATACTTTTGCAATTTTCAAAGATTTTTGATGTGGGACTTGTTGGGGCCATTAAATCAAGCTTGAAACATGATTTAAATCAATCTAAGTATTTTTTAAAATCATGAATCATAAAAAGCCACAAATCATTTGAAACTTTAAAACTTAGGCTAAGCTTGAATTTTGAAATTCCTTTTACAAAATCAATTGCATTCACAATTAAAACCAATTCATGCATAAAACTGAGTTTTACCATATTTAAAAACAATGCATGGATAAAATAAGATTTCAATGTTTTCTAAAATAATGCAAGTGTGAGAAATCAAATGATGATTAAAATGATATGCATCCATCAAATTGCAATACACAAAATTCCTAACATCTATGAGGTCGACCGAAGACACGCTGATACTCACTTTTTGAGTATAAATATGAGTTCATCCCATGAGAAAATGGGTGGAACAATTTAGAGCTTCTAAGCACTCTTTGAGGAGTTTGGAGAGAAGAAAAAGGGGATGAACTAAGAGAGATCAAAGGGGTCATTAGTAAAGCTCAAGCTTGGATTAATGAAGTTAAATCACTAAGTAAGCTTTACCTCTCTTTATCATTTGTTATATGCGTTGTTTTAAATCTTTGGTAAATGATTTTTAGCATGATAACAATGATGTTTTGAATCCTTATCATATTTAATCTTTGATTTATTTGTATTGGGTTCTACTTCTTGATTCAAACCAAGTTTGTTTTATAAACTTTGTTAATCATGCTTTGCAAAATCCTTGATTCCTTTTATGGCATGATTCATTTACTTGTTTGAATCTTCATTGTTGTTTTCAATCTCTTTAGAACTTTAGTTAAACCTTTGTTTTTGAAAACAACATTGCACATGCATCACTTGATTAGTCTTAATCATTTTCATACAACTTGTGATCTTTAGATTTTCATATCATTCACAAGTTTGTAATTGTTCAAGTGATTTGCATTTGACTTCAATCATATCTTTTATGTGCTTTAAACTTTGAAATGCTTTAAGCATAAAATTCATTGGACGTAATTTTAACTTGATTGAAGTTCTACACACACACACACCCCATGAGCATTCATCTTTGCATTTCTTAGTGTGTTGTGTGAGTTTGTTTTACAATTTCATTTCCGCCTATTTATAGGCAATTTATTAGAGCTTAAATTGTAATCTCTTAGAGTGTTTTGTGAAGACACTTTCTTTGAGAGAAATCATTTACTTGTAAGGTTATTGCTTAGCCATTTAAAAGCATTGTGTAAAGGTTGTTGTTTAGCCTAGAAAAATAATATTGTAAGGTTATTGCTTATCCTTAGAAAGCATATTGTAGAGGTTATTGCTTAGCCTTTTGAAAAGCATAATAGTGAAAATTCGGTGGGGTGTTGAGTCACAAGCCGGTAGTGGATGTAGGCATTGAGGCCGAACCACTATAAATCTTTGTGTAGTGGTGATTGCTTTTGTGGCGATTGTTTTGTTTAGCTTCCGCATTATGTATGTTAATCATCACATGTGACTAGTTTGTTTTAATTAAGTTAAAATTTATCATAATTAGTTATTAAGTGTAGCTCACCCTATTCACCCCCCCCCCCCCCCCCCCCCCCTCCTCTAGGGTAGGATCCCTCGGACTTTCACAACATGCTTTCCAAGGATAAGCAATAACCTTACAATGTTGTTTTTCTAGGCTAAACAACAACCTATACACAATGCTTTTAAATGGCTAAGCAATAACCTTACAAGTAAATGATTTCTCTCAAAGAAAGTGTCTTCACAAAATACTCTAAGAGATTCAATTTAAGCTCTAATAAATTGCCTATAAATAGGCGGAAATGAAATTGTAAAACAAACTCACACAACACACTAAGAAATACAAAGATGAATGCTTATGAAGTGTGTGTATGAAAACTTCAATCAAGTTAAAAATAAGTTCAATCAAAATATATGCTCAAAGCATTTTAAAGTTTAAGGCACATAAAAAGATTTGATTGAAGATATATGCAAATCACATGAAAAACAATTAACTCGTTAATGTTATGAAAATCAAAAGATTACAAGTTGTATGAAATTAATAATGTCTAAAACATGTGATGCATAATCAATGTTGTTTTCAAAACAATCTAGTTTAACTAAAGTTCAAATAGATTGAAAACAACAAAGATAGTTTCAAACAAGTTAATGTATCATGCTATAAAGAAATCAAAGATTTTGGCTAAGCATGATTGACAAAGTTTAAAACAAAACTTGGTTTGAAATCAAGGGTGAAGAATCCAATAACTAAAATCAAAGATTAAGAGAAGAATGGATTCAACACATCATAGTTAATATGCTAAAAATCATTTACCAATAATTTAGTTAAAGCATAAAACATATGATTAATAAAAGTAAAGCCTACTTGATGATTTAAATTAATGATCCAAGCTTTAGCTTTACTGATGACCCCTTAATCCCACTTACTTCATCCCCTTTTTCTTCTCTCCAACCTCCTCAAAGAGTGCTTAGAAGTTATAAAATGTTCAACCTTTTTCTCATGGGAATGAACTTATATTTATACTCAAAAAGTGAGTATCAGGGTGTCTTCGGTCGACCCCATAGACAGCTCGGTCGACCTGCCCTTCAACGGGTAATAATATGACCGTTTGAAAAAATCTGTAACGGTCCCATTTTGGTCAAACTGTAGTGTCTTCGGTCGACCTACCACTTCTTCGGTCGACCGAAGACACTGCAGGTCAACCGGGACCAAAAATTCCCATTTTTGCATATTTTCAGAGATTTTCTTGTGGGGATTTTTTGGGTCATTAAATCAAGCATGAAAACATGATTTTAAATCATCTAAAGAGGTTTAAAAACATGAAATATAAAAAGCCTAAAATGATTAGAAAGTTTTAAAACCATAGGCTTGCTTGATATATAAAAATTCTTTTTCAAATTAAATTGCATCCAAGATGAAAACCAAACCATGCATGAAACATATGATTTACAAGATTTAAAACAATGCATGTGTAAATCAAAATTTCAAGAATTTCTAAATCAATGCATGTGTGAAAATTCATGAGATGAATAAAATGATAATGATGCATCCATCAAATTGCAATATACAAAATTCCTAACAGGACCCCATTCATCTTGGTCCCACTTAAATATATTAGGACAATTTGTTAGGTCTGTGATCATTTGATCTTTCTTAATCAATTCATGCCTCACCTAAAGAATAAAACATTTGAAAAAAAAACATAAAGATCAAATTAACAACAAAAAAAAGGACTCACAAGTTTACTAATTAATAAATTTATTAAAAATAATTCATATCAGTCTGTGCATTTGGTGGTTTCGTGGTTATCCACGGGGTTTTGCTAGCAAAACCCCGTGCTATGCACGGACCACGGAACCACCAAATACACATACTAATACGAATTATTTTTAATAAATTTATTAATTAGTAAACTTGTGAGTCCTTTTTTTTTGTTGCTAATTTGATCTTTATGCTTTTTTCCAAATATTTTATTCTTTAGGTGAGGCATGAATTGATTAAGAAAGATCAAATGATCATATACCTAACAAATTGACCTAATATATTCAAGTGGGACCAAAATGAATGGGGTCCATCATCTCTATTGTAACCATTCATAAAATCATATGATGCGGGCTGGGACCCATAAATTGATTGATAAAGATCAAATGATCAAATGATCATAGACCTCTCAAATTGACCAAACATAACCTATTTAAGTGGGACCCCAAGATGAATGGGGTCCACCATCTATATTCTAACCGTCCATAAAATCATATGATGCGGGCTGGGACCCATGAATTGCTTGATAAAGATCAAATGATCAAATGATCATAGACCTCACAAATTGACCAAACCTAACCTATTTAAGTAGAACCCCCCAGATGAATGTGGTCCACCATCTCTATTCTAACCATCTATAAAACCATATTATGTGGGATGGGACCCATTAATTGATTAAGAAAGATCAAAGGATCAAATGATCGTAGACCTAACAAATTGACCAAATATTTTTACGTGGGACCCAGATGAATGGGGTCCACCATCTTTATTCTAACCGTCCATAAAATCAAATGAAGCGGGCCGGGACCCATGAATTGATTGATAAATATCAAATGATCAAATGATCATAGACCTCTCAAATTGACCAAACCTAACCTATTTAAGTGGGACTCTCAAGATGAATGGGGTCCACCATCTATATTCTAACCATCCCCGTGCTATGCACGGACCACAAAACCACCAAATGCACAGACTGATATGAATTATTTTTAATAAATTTATTAATTAGTAAACTTGTGAGTCCTTTCTTTTGTTGCTAGTTTGATCTTTATGTTTTTTTCCAAATGTTTTATTCTTTAGGTGAGGCATGAATTGATTAAGAAAAATCAAATGATCATAGACCTAACAAATTGACCTAATATATTTAAGTGGGACCAAGATGAATGGGGTCCATCATCTGGGGGGCTCCATAAAACCATATTATGCGGGATGGGACCCATGAATTGATTAAGAAAGATCAAATGATCAAATGATCGTAGACCTAACAAATTGACTAAATATTTTCAAGTGGGACCCAGATGAATGGGGTCTCCCATCTTTATTCTAACCGTCCATAAAATCAAATGAAGCGGGCCGGGACCCATGAATTGATTGATAAAGATCAAATGATCATAGACCTCTCAAATTGACCAAACCTAATCTATTTAAGTGGGACCCCCAAGATGACTGGGGTCCGCCATCTATATTATAACCGTCTATAAAACCAGATGATGCGGGCTGGGACCCATGAATTGCTTGATAAAGATCAAATGATCAAATGATCATAGACCTCACAAATTGACCAAACCTAACCTATTTAAGTGGAACCCTCCAGATGAATGTGGTCCACCATCTCTATTCTAACCGTCCATAAAACCATATTATGCGGGATGGGACCCATGAATTGATTTAAAAAGATCAAATGATCAAATGATCGTAGACCTAATAAATTGACCAAATATTTTTAAGTGGGACCCAGATGAATGGGGTCCGCCATCTTTATTCTAACCGTCCATAAAATCAAATGAAGATGGCCGGGACCCATGAATTGATTGATAAAGATCAAATGATCATAAACCTCTCAAATTGACCAAACCTAACCTATTTAAGTCGGACCCCCAAGATGAATGGGGTCCACCATCTATATTCTAACCGTCCATAAAACCATATTATGCGGGATGGGACCCATGAATTGATTAAGAAAGATCAAAGGATCAAAAGATCGTAGACCTAATAAATTGGCCTAATATATTTAAGTGGGACCCAGATGAATGGGGTCCACTATCTTCATTCTAACCGTCTATAAAATCAAATGATGCGGGCCGGGACCCATTGATTGATTGATAAAGATCAAATGATGAAATGATCATAAACCTCTCAAATTGACCAAACCTAGCCTATTTAAGTGGGACCCCCAAGATGAATGGGGTCCACCATCTATATTCTAACCGTCCATAAAACCATATGATGCGGGCTGGGACCCATGAATTGCTTGATAAAGATCAAATGATCAAGTGATCGTAGACCTAACAAATTGACCTAATATATTTAAGTGGGACCAAGATAAATGGGGTCCATCATCTCTATTTTAACCGTTCATAAAATCATATGATGCGGGCTAGGACCCATTAATTGATTGATAAAGATCAAATGATGAAATGATCATAGACCTCTCAAATTGACCAAACCTAGCCTATTTAAGTGGGACCCCCAAGATGAATGAGGTCCACCATCTATATTCTAACCGTCCATAAAACCATATGATGCGGGCTGGGACCCATGAATTGCTTGATAAAGATCAAATGATCAAATGATCGTAGACCTAACAAATTGACCTAATATATTTAAGTGGGACCCAGATGAATGGGGTCCACCATCTTTCTTCTAACCATCCATAAAATCAAATGATGCGGGCCGGGACCCATTAATTGATTGATAAAGATCAAATGATCATAGACCTCTCAAATTGACCAAACCCAGCCTATTTAAGTGGGACCCCCAAGATGAATGGGGTCCACCATCTATATTCTAACTGTCCATAAAACCATATGATGCGGGCTGGGACCCATGAATTGCTTGATAAAGATCAAATGATCAAATGATCATAAACCTCTCAAATTGACCAAACCTAACCTATTTAAGTCGGACCCCCAAGATGAATGGGGTTCACCATCTATATTCTAACCATCTTCGTGCTATGCACGGACCACAAAACCACCAAATGCACAGACTGATATGAATTATTTTTAATAAATTTATTAATTAGTAAACTCGTGAGTCCTTTTTTTTGTTGCTAATTTGATCTTTATGTTTTTTTCCAAATGTTTTATTCTTTAGGTGAGGCATGAATTGATTAAGAAAAATCAAATGATCATAGACCTAACAAATTGACCTAATATATTTAAGTGGGACCAAGATGAATGGGGTCCATCATCTCTATTTTAACCGTTCATAAAATCATATGATGCGCGCTAGGACCCATTAATTGATTGATAAAGATCAAATGATGAAATGATCATAGACCTCTCAAATTGACCAAACCTAGCCTATTTAAGTGGGACCCCCAAGATGAATGGGGTCCACCATCTATATTCGAACCGTCCATAAAACCATATGATGCGGGCTGGGACCCATGAATTGTTTGATAAAGATCAAATGATCAAATGATCGTAGACCTAACAAATTGACCTAACATATTTAATTAGGACCCAGATGAATGGGGTCCACCATCTTTATTCTAACCGTCTATAAAATCAAATGATGCTGACCGGGACCCATGAATTGATTGATATAAATGTAGCACATCTTGTGTGTTGGCTTATTTAGGGATCTCATAGAGATATTTTAGGCTTTTGAGTGGAAGATGATTCTTCATGGAGAGATTTTAGGTCTTTTGAGTGTGTAATAGATATAGAGATTTTAGGGATAAAGGCAACTCCGGAAATGACATTGCAAAAAGTTTGAGGTTGCGCCACGTGTCTTTATGTGAGGAAGAGTACATCCCTTTAGTAATATAGATAATATGTGACAGTCTCATAATTGTTTTTGCAAAACAAACAATGAAGTGGGAAGCAAACTGTTGCTATCACTATCAAAATTGTATTAGCAAATTAATGTGAGGGTTGTGAGGGGTGCCACCTCAGCAACCCAATAATTCTCATTTCAAATAAATATGGATAAAAAATATAGAGTGATTTAAGGTGCCATGTCATCACATGCCACAATTTTTCCTCAAAAAAATCTCTTTATCCATATCCTCTATCTCCTAAAGTCTCTCAATCAATATCCCCTAAAATCTCTATCCATATCTTCTATCTCCTAAAGTCTTTCAATATCCCCTCTTTTTATTTTAATATTTGGGGCCCACCTTTCAACAATTCACACTAATAAATTTTTCACAACACCATCTATTTTCCATCTTCTCAAGATTGTCATCTTTTTATCTTTCAACAATTCACATTAATAAATTTTTCATTACTGGTAGACCACCTCATGTTTTTTATGACATGGACTATGTAATTTATGAAATGAACTAATAAGTCAAAAAATATGACCCTAGGTTTGGCCCACCATAAATTACACTTTCGTGGGCCCACATGGACTCATAATTAAGAGATATATACATTGATCCAATGTGGGCCAATTATTACTGGGATCAAAAATGGCTTTTAAAGTTAAGATATTTATACATTTTTTTTAAAATCTAGAGCTAAAAATCAGTTTGATCAGTTCTAAAATGGTATTGGGGCTACTTCAAAGGGGTAGAGAAGAAATTTGTGCTGAGGGATTTAAATGACCAT
This sequence comes from Litsea cubeba, assembly GCA_012931725.1. Lineage (NCBI taxonomy): Eukaryota > Viridiplantae > Streptophyta > Magnoliopsida > Laurales > Lauraceae > Litsea > Litsea cubeba. The sequence goes on from CM022954.1 coordinate 44,020,527, forward strand.
TGGCTTATGTGAAAATAAAAAAATGGTTATGATTTTCTTTTTCTTCGTTAACAATATTATATTATTTGGTGTGATGTATTTTTCTTGCATAGAAGAAAAAAATGAATCATTTTTCTTTAATATAGAGGACTTTAAACTAGCTAGAGTCCTCTTGTTGCACAAACAAGTCCAAATGGGGTGGCCTTCTTTTTTATTGGGTTTTGAAATTATCAATGGGTAACAAAAACTTGAATGCATTTCTTATTACTAATATTATATATATTAACAAATAGTAATTATTGCTGTTATTATTATTTTTACATTGTTGTTGAATGAATTTTTTAGCTTTATCTTTGTAATAGTTTATTGTTGATGTTGACCACTTGTATTTGTGACTGAAGATGTATTGACTATTTTTATATAAATAATAAATATGCATGAATATATTCTTATATGTTTATAATTAATTTTGATATCTCATAAATTTAAAATGTAATATCTTACTTTTTTGCCCCTGGCTAAGCACAGGGCGTTGTTGCTAGTAACATCTTATAAAAAAAGTATTAAAAAATAATAATAATTATCATTAAAAAAGCTAACATGTTTTCAGTGAGAAAGTTTGAATAATAATGCACTCAAGATACCTTAGACATTCATGTTATCACAATTACATGAGCCGATGTGATCAATTTGGGCCGTTGATGTTGTGAGCCAACCAAATTAAATTGTTTATCATGAAAGGAGATGTGCTAAATTTACACCACATTGGTTCCCACAACTTGTACAGACATATGCATTGAACAATATTAATACAATAGCGCCCACGAAATAACTTGATAAAAACACTGCTTACTTAAGTAGTATGGCAAGAACTTGTAAATTATCATTTGCATCCAACACATGATTATAGTGGGGCTATAATTTAGTAAAACCATAGCTAACCATGCAGTGGGGCATGCGAACTGAAAACGGTATATAATATGTAGGAACATATGTGCATAATTCATTGATTAGGTGAGCCCACTATACGGTAGTATTCTAATGTGGATTAATTTTAATTCAAATAGATGTGGAGTTTAATTATGTAATATGTAGAAACGTATGCAAATAATTGGTTGATGATTAGGTGGGTCCACAATAAAATGTGGATGAAAGGAAATTTCAATTCGATGTGGCAATTTAATTTTCCATATGGGATTAATTGGTTGATGATCAATAAGATACTAGCACCAAACGCCCGTGCTAAGCCCGGGCCAAAAGTAAGAATATATTAAAATTTTAAGAATAATTTTAAAATATTATTAAGATAAAATAAGTCTAAAAGAAAGAAATTTATTATCTTTGAATATTAGAATATTTTAATATGTGATGAAAATGAATATAAAATGAGAAATAAACTTACATAACATAATGCCCTCTTGAATTTAAAGGCATTGACCATTACACAAGTAATAATGTGTGTCTATATAGGGGCAGCTCTCCTAAGCTAAAGCTTAGGTTAAGGTAAGATCAAGTTTGTGCTGGGGCCCACCTGGCGACCCACATGGGGGTGGTGATGTGGGGATTTCAAGGACTCACTGGGACCCTTCTATTTGCAAAAAATTAGTTTCAACCGTGGTTTCTACCATCTCCATCTAACCCCAAAAGTTTAATGGTCAACAATCCATTCAGATCGATACACAGTCGATCCAACGGTCTAGTAAATCCGGATCTGACCAAAACCTAGTTGTCATTCCGAGGATCCTTATTGAGGTCACATGATGTAACATCTAAAGATATGCCCATATCCAAATATATAAAGGTATATCCAATTGAATATTTGGTCAGTAGGCCCTTGTTGATGTGGTGTTCTAAGGAGCATTGGTGGGGTCACATGATGTAATATTTAAAAGTGAGCCTCTTATCCCAATTCATGAAGGTGCATCATGATGTGTTTAAAGGTGGCATTGTTTGTCTGGTCTTTAACTTGAAAGAAATATCCCAAGGTATTATCAACTTCTTGGTAGAAGAGGAGAAAGAATAGGTGTGATAAGGATGGAAGAAGTTTTGAACTTCTTGGTAGAAGTGGAGAAAGGATAGGTGTGATAAGGATGGAAGAAGTTGTTTAGAGAAATAATTGAAAAATGGAGATTTAGGTAGGAGATTTGTTTTAGATGAGTGTGATGGCCCACTTTTTCTTATATATTTCTTTGAAAAGAAAGACTTTTAGGGATGACGTGGCACCCCTTACAGCCCACCTCTCACACCCAAAGCTCTATGTGATATTATAAGTATTTTTCTTAAAGGAGAGACTTTTTAGGGATGGGGTGCCAGAAATAGGAGATATGATAAAGATGTGAGTTTGTTATCTTTATAAAAGATTTTGAATGAAATGGAGAGATTTAGGGAGGTGATTTGGAAAAGATATTTGAAACGAAGATTTTTTATTTTAGATGAGTGTGGTGGCCCACTTTTTCTTATATATTTCTTTGAAAGGAAAGACTTTTAGGGATGACGTGGCACCCCTTACAGCCCACCTCTCACACCCAAAGGTGATTTTATAAGTATTTTTTTGAAATGAGAGACTTTTTAGGGATGAGCCCCTCACAACCCACCTCCCCCTTTGCTTTAATATATATAAAGCGTTTAATGGCTATGGAAGAAGAGAGATTTTTTGCTAAAGATTAGATGAAATAGTGTAGCTGTGGTTTAATTTGAAACATATTAGATTAGGAAATTGAATTTTTTACCTATATTGTAGGAGTCTGGATCTCCTATTTCTAAGAAAGAAATAAAGATACATGTCATCCAATTCGTATTGGCCAACTCTGCAAAATCTCTTCTGAGGAGATACAGATTCTGAGGATCCTATTTTGTAGGAGAATTAGAGAATAGTAATTTATTGAGATTAGATGAGAAGGGCAATTCTGGAATATAGCATTGCAAAAAATCTGAGGATGTGTCTTTTATTATATAATTGGACCATAATTTTTGCCTAGAGACTAAAATATAGTTTTGCATAGTATTGGACGCATATCCCAGATTTGTATTTATTTGATATGAGTTTAATTTCCTAAGTGGCCCCACCAAGGAGTTTATCCATACAAGGGGTGATTTTTGGACTACAATCCAACAAGGTGGGGCCCATTTCATGGACATCTAAAGTTTTAAGACTTCTTAATTAAAACTAGCTAACTGGTTAAGTCTTGAGGAAGGCGGAGAGACGGCATTCTGTGTGGGCTCACATGCTAAATCCATTTGACAAAATAACTGTCCACCATCCCAAGCAATTTTCTTCTGTAGCAAAGTTGTTTTTATCTGTCTACTAGAGATGACCTGAGAACGGCTACTTACCTTACTTGTAAGTGGCGGAAGTTCTTACCGGTCTGCTCAGGGTTCGAATCTTGGATATGCCACATTTTTCCACTTGTGTGGGTTTTTTTCCAGCTTGTGGGCACATTCTTTCCGTTTGTGCGGGCTGTCTTTCTCTGTGTGTGTGGGCACTCTTTTGGATCCTAATCCCTAGGCTGGTTACCAAAAAAAACTAGAGATGACTCATTTAAATTTTCTATAGGCAAAGCGGTCAAGAAGAAAAGAATAGAAATAGAGAGTCAATTGGAAATAGTTACTCTTTGTACAGTTTGACTGCTAGTCAAAGGGGGGGGTTTTAGTAAAAATAAAAAATATAGGAGCCTTTAAAAAAAAGAAAAAAAAAGACCTCTTGTATTTGATATGCTTGAGTTAGGCTTAAGGTTGCAAACCGGTTTCTGATTTTCTGATTATTCAGAAGTTCCAACTCACAAAAACCGGGCCTGGAACCTATTTTAGGTTCCGAATTCATAAACAGGTTTGAATCCGGAACCCAATTTAGGTCCTGATTGATAAACGGGTCCGGTTCTAGGTCCATATAGGTTTCAACCCGTAGACCTGGGACCTGACATATGAGTCTTCTAATATTACAAACTGTATTTCAAAACTAACTTTTGTTTATATTCTTATATATAATACTAGAGGTAGTAGACTTGATGCACTGTTATAAGCTGAATGATATGCTTAGTTTATGAAAATTTTTAAAAATGATGAGAAATTAGAACCGATTTTAGAACTAGATTCCAATCCTCTAGGTGGACCCGATACTGGAACCGGATCCGGATTTTCCTATTGGAACCAAGTCTGGAATTAACAAAATAGATTCCGAGTGAAAATCGGACCCGGAACTTGAATCGTTATTTAGAAACGGGTCTGGGTCCAATATAATTCCGACCCGAAACCGTTACGTTTGCAGCCCTAGTTAGGCTTGATCACACTTGATATGCTCCTTCAAAGGTAGCTTGATTAAGGCCGTCAATGGTCTTGGAATCAGTGGATTCCATATCCTAGTTCCGAGTTAGGTGACCTTGGACATGCAATTGGGTAATGGTCGATAGTCTGGACTTAGATCAATTTCAGAGTCTGAAAATCCTTAAATGGGCCGGATGTGGGCCTACAGTTCAAGCTCAATGGACCCTTATTTTCTCCTTAATATCTGATTGCATGTGTATTATATTATGCCATGTTATACTAAGCAAAGTAATATTGACATATAACATACATATGCACTCCAAAATAGATTTTTTTTATGAATCCAAGGACGTGTCTGGTATTAGATTTAATGCAAGGAAGATCAAATACTTACGGAGGTCTGTAAGATAGGTATTCTCTGGCATTAGATTTAATGCAAGGAAGCTCAAGGTCATTTCCAAACTCTGCAAGATTTATGTTTTTGCAAGACATCGACAAGGCTCACAACCAAAACAAAAAGAACTCACATTAATAAGGCATTTTTTGGCAAATCTTATCTATATGAAATAGATCTGTATGAAACTGATCTATTTAAAATGGCTGGGTTTGAAATAGATGTTTTAGTATAATAAACCATTTGGCAACTCCGCAATTCATGAGTATTTAATGTAAAAAAAAAAAAAAAAACAAGCTTTATTTCTAACTATTCTTATAATCATTACCATAATTTAAGGAAATAAACCTAATCAAATAAAGCTTCAACCTAAACTCCTAACAATAAGGGAATTGAAATAGGTTTTATTTAATATACCGATCAGGTGACCTTCCACAGTTTGATCATAGACTTGGGCTACATCAAATATCGACCTAAAAATTTTATGTGACCATTTGTTTGTACTCATTTTACATATGTAAATATTGAACATGCATGAAATTTATGCATGGTCATGACCTTTGTTTGCACTCATATATATATGCATCACATGGGTAAATGAGATGTGAGAATGGTGTGTAAAAGAGCCATTCTTAGCCTCAAATTTACACAGCTGAAAGGTGGTAAACCATTGCACACCTCCCATATGAAAAAGTTATAGTACAAAATACCCACAACCAAAACCACTCCCAACGCCCGAGACCAATAGCTTCATATCTTATATTTTCATAGATTTTGAGAAATAGGTAAGACATGCCCAAAAGATTCCCAACATATAGATCAGATTCTCTGCCCTAATTCATGATTCAAATTATTCGATATTATTATATATACGATGAACATCAATACTTTTAGTTTCATATTATAAACCTTCATAGAGTTTGAGAAAGATGTGAAAAACACAAACACATCTTAAATGATTTGATATTTTCATTTAATGGTGTAAAAATGGCGCTTTCAAACTAAGGGTGAATGTTCTCCTACAAGCAGATTGCATGTGCGGTCAAGCTCTTGAAGGGCCAATTTAGCCCACCTTTGATCTGTTTACCCAAATTGGATTATCTTCCCATCCCATAAATTGGCATTAGAACCAATTTTATATTCATTGAACCTTCACTTACCGCCGGATTGAATCTCAAAAAATATCTACGGCGATCAAGATGCTATTAAGCATGAGGTTGTTATTGCAAGGGCTGAAATTTTTTTTTTTTTTTTTTTGCTCCCCTTTGCCCATAAGAAGATCTTTCCATCTGCTCTGCCCCATTGAGAAACACGTATCTAAATGGGCCTCACAAGCTGGAGTACTTTTTAGCAAGATCGAATAAATATGATCATGTATTTTTAGTACATATGTAAAAATTTACATAGAAAGTCTTTAACTATGTAAAACTCATTTTCATATCGCTTGAGTAGAAGGTAAACTACGCAAAGCACACTGGATATGAGCACTATGGATTGTGTCAGACTTAATAACTTGGGCTTCTGAATTGTAAATGGACTCAGGCTTTCAAATAAGAAAGCTGAACCAAATCTGGCTTGTTAACATCCTTCAGAATAGTTGGGCTTCATATCTGATCAATACTGAGATGTTATCAAGTGAGCCAACTTCAAGTTCGGCATCAAGCTTAAGTAGCTTCTTTAATGCTAATCCAAGTTCAAAGTAGGGCTCATCTCTCTTACCCCAAAAACGTACACTAGCTAGCTCAACTTAATTCAAGCAAACTCAAGCTGTGCCCAACTTTACTTACTACATCTGGTTAACAAAAACTAGCAAAATCCCGTGGATAACCACGAAACCACCAAATGCACAGACTGATATGAATTATTTTTAATAAATTTATTAATTAGTAAACTTGTGAGTCCTTTTTTTTTTGTTGCTAATTTGATCTTTATGTTTTTTTTTTCCAAATGTTTTATTCTTTAGGTGAGGCATGAATTGATTAAGAAAGTTCAAATGATCATAGACCTAACAAATTGACCTGATATATTTAAGTGGGACCAAGATGAATGGGGTCCATCATCTCTATTCTAACCGTTCATAAAATCATATGATGCGGGCTGGGACCCATTAATTGATTGATAAAGATCAAATGATCATAGACCTCTCAAATTGACCAAACCTAACCTATTTAAGTGGGACCCCCAAGATGAATGGGTCCACCATCTATATTCTAACCATCCATAAAACCATATTATGCGGGATGGGACCCATGAATTGATTTAAAAAGATCAAATGATCAAATGATCGTAGACCTAACAAATTGACCTAATATATTTAAGTGGGACCCAGATGAATGAGGTCCACCATCTTTATTCTAATCGTCCATAGAATCAAATGAAGCGGGCCGGGACCCATTAATTGATTGATAAAGATCAAATGATCAAATGATCATAGACCTCTCAATTTGACCAAACCTAGCCTATTTAAGTGGGACCCCCAAGATGAATGGGGTCCGCCATCTATATTCTAACCGTCCATAAAAACATATGATGCGGGCTGGGACCCATGAATTGCTTGATAAAGATCAAATGATCATAAACCTCACAAATTGACCAAACCTAACCTATTTAAGTGGAACCCCCCAGATGAATGGAGTCCACCATCTCTATTCTAACCGTCCATAAAACCATAATATGCGGGATGGGACCCATGAATTGATTAAGAAAGATCAAATGATCAAATGATCGTAGACCTAACAAATTGACCATATATTTTTAAGTGGGACCCAGATGAATGGGGTCCCCCATCTTTATTCTAACCGTCCATAAAATCAAATGATGCGGGCCGGGACCCATGAATTTATTGATAAAGATCAAATGATCATAGACCTCTCAAATTGACCAAACCTGACCTATTTAAGTGGGACCCCCCAGATGAATGGGGTCCACCATCTATATTCTAACCGTCCATAAAATCATATTATGCGGGATGGGACCCATGAATTGATTTTAAAAGATCAAATGATCATAGACCTAAAAAATTGACCAAATATTTTTAAGTGGGACCCAGATGAATGGGGTCCGCCATCTTTATTCTAACCGTCCATAAAATCAAATGATGCGGGCCGGGACCCATGAATTGATTGATAAAGATCAAATGATCAAATGATCATAGACCTCTCAAATTGACCAAACCTAACCTATTTAAGTGGGAACCCCAAGATGAATGGGGTCCACCATCTATATTCTAACTGTCCATGAAATAATTTGATGCGGGCTGGGACCCATGAATTGCTTGATAAAGATCAAATGATTAAATGATCATAGACCTCACAAATTAACCCAACATAACCTATTTAAGTGGGACCCCTAAGATGAAGGGGGTCCACCATCTTTATTATAACCGTCCATAAAATCATATTATGCGGGATATGACCCATGAATTTATTTAAAAAGATCAAAGGATCAAATAATCGTAGACCTAACAAATTGATCAAATATGTTTAAGTGAGACCCAGATAAATGGGGTCCACCATCTCTATTCTAACCGTCCATAAAATCATATGATGTGGGTCGGGACCCATGAATTGATTGAAAAAGATCAAATGATCATAGACCTCATAAATTGACCAAACCTAATTTATTTAAGTGGGACCCCACAGATGAATGGAGTCCACCATCTATATTCTAACCATTCATGAAACCATATGATGCGGGCTGGGACCCATGAATTGCTTATTAAAGGTCAAAGGATCAAATGATCATAGACCTCACAAATTGACCAAACCTAACATATTTAAGTGGAACCCCCCAAATGAATGGGGTCCACCATCTCTATTCTAATCGTCCATAAAATCATATTATGTGGGATGAGACCCACGAATCGATTAAGAAAGATCAAATGATCAAATGATCATAGACCTAACAAATTGACCAAATATTTTTAAGTGGGACCCAGATGAATGGGGTCCACCATCTTTATTCTAACCGTCCATAAAATCAAATGATGAGGGCCGGGACTCATGAATTGATTGATAAATATCAAATGATCATAGACCTCTCAAATTGACCAAACCTAACCTATTTAAGTGGGACCCCCAAGATGAATGGGGTCCACCATCTATATTCTAACCATCCATGAAATAATATGATGCGGGATGGACCCATGAATTGCTTGATAAAGATCAAATGATCAAATAATCATAGACCTCACAAATTAACCAAACATAACCTATTTAAGTGGAACCCCCCAGATGAATGGGGCCCACCATCTCTATTCTAACCGTCCAAAAAAGCATATTATGCGGGATGGGACCCATGAATTGATTTAAAAAGATCAAATGATCAAATGATCGTAGACCTAAAAAATTGACCAAATATTTTTAAGTGGGACCCAGATGAATGGGGTCCACCATCTTTATTCTAACCGTCCATAAAATCAAATGATGCGGGCCGGGACCCATGAATTGATTGATAAAATAATTTTAATCAAATCACGAGGGTGTGACAGAAATGTCTTGCTAGATGTGTAGATGATATCCAAATGGATAAAAAACAGAGATCTCCCCTGAATCACAATGGATCCATGTAGGTTTGCACCCATTCTGACCAATTGAGCCCACAATCGACCACTCTATTTGTTTCTTTTTTTTTTAAGCCATTAAAATTTGTGGGTTCCTGTTGAATTGGTTAGGATGATCAGTGGGTCCGAACCTTGACAGTGATGTAGGCCCCAAGTGGGCCCTACAGACGGATTATATTTCAATCCTTTACAATTTGGGATTTTCCTCTTCCCCATTTTGTGTGGTTGTCTTGGAAGTGAAATTTTAGATGGAGAAGGAGAGATTTTAGGGATTGCATTAGCATGGAGAAGGAGAGATTTTAGAGAGGGAGAGATGGAGAAATTTTAGATGGAGAATGAGAGATTAGCAGAATACCATTTTAGGCTGGCTGCTGCCACGTGTCCATCCCCAAGACATGCCAGGTGTCCTCCTCCAGGAAGTGTATACATCCCTTTAGTAATATAGATGTAAGGCAAAATTTTGGTACCCAACTGACCTCATGTAATCAATATGATTAAGATAACTTTGAGGCTCTCAAAATTATATCGTTTTGATTAGATAGTTCTAATTACGTCATTGACACACCTCATGTTTTCAGGTGAGACCCACACCACACAGTTCCAAGTTTATGATTAGTTTTTTTTTTTTTTTTGGCCTTTTTCGCGTTGCAAAATGGATCAAACACCATAGCTTGATTGATCTCCACCCCAACTAAGGTTGATCTCCCATCAACTTCATAGAAACAAAGAAGCAAGAATGACTGAAGAAGCTTATCGTTTATCAAAAAAATAAATAATAATAATAACTACTGCAAGGGCATATCAGTGGTATGTGGCGACCTAGGGCTGGCAAATGGGTTGGGTCAAAGGTGGGGGCACATGTTTTGGACACCAACCCGAGCCTGGTCCGTTTCTGAAATGGGTTGCAAACCTACAACCCACACCCATTAGGTCTCGGATCGGGCCGACCCATCTAATTAACCTACATCAGATGTGGGTTGGGTTGGGCTGACCCAACCGACCCATGTAATTTCTATACATGTAAAAAATAATCATTATATGGGAGCTAGACTCATGACCATTTACTTTTTAAGAAGCCAACCTAGCCACTACATCACACAACCATTTCACGCCAACATTTATCTAAAGAATCTTAAAACTAGTTGGATGAGGATGGACCCTAACCACCTAGGGTATTACAACTACTTTGGAACATTGACTAGTACTTGGACTTTATCTAGGATGTATTTATAGAAATAACTATATTTTTAGATTACTGACCGCTATATATATCGTTAGTTATTATAATTTATTAAAAATTAATATTATTAACAATTGAAAAACTCGCACTAAGAGTGCGGTACTAAAGAAGAGGAGGAAACTCTCATACACTCTTGCAGAGGGAGAAATGGTAGAATTTTTTTTTTAATTTACAGAATTACAGTCCTTAAGACAAACATTCTTACTATTTATTGGATATCCCGACGTTTCACCTCAATTTAAGTTATTTCCATCGTTAGATTGATTCTCAAAAAAAACAAAAAAACTATATGTATATTCATTATCATAGTTTTCATCAAACAATTAATTCAACAGTAGGACTATTTTCAATGGAGATAAAATTTCAGATTTTCCTATGCATTTGAAAAAAGTTTACTTTGAACAGTTGGATTCCAATATTCCCCACCGTGGCATTCCCATCCTTTAATTTTGAATTGATCAAAATTAAATTCTTACACTGAGAGTGAGTTGTAGATTTATATTTGTAGAATGATTTAATGGCAAGGTTAGCAAACACCCAACATGTGTCAACTTGACTTTATGTTCCGTGCACTATAGAAAACTCTTTCTTTTCCTCCTTCGGTGTTTCTTCATCTAAGGGATTTGCAAAAGCTCAAAAAGGAGTGGAGAATGGAGAAGTCACATCTACAAAATATCTGAAGCTTTATCTCACAAACCGTACGTGGATATTCACCTAAAAAATTAAAAATTTATATCCTATATTATCTCTAGTCATTATTTATGAAACTAAGTATAAATATAAAAGACTATATTTGGGTAATGCGGGTTAGGCGGGTCAACCCTAATTCGACCCATTTTTTTACTTGTTAGAAAAACCTAACCCATGACCGGCCTGTATTTTATGCGGGTCATATACGGGCCAGGTTAGGGTCGGTTTGACGGGTTGGGCCATGTTTTGCCACATCGAGGATAAATAAATCTATATAATATGACAGCTCAGGTTTTGAATCTTGGGGCATTTTAGGCCCTTGGATCTATGTATATAAATCCAAGGGATATGTTGGACCCTCGGATTTAAGAGGGGAATGCAAAAGGGGGCAGCAAGTTAGAGTTATTTACAGGTATTGCCATCCCTTTTTCATTTAAAAGAAAATGGATTAAAAGTTGGAGAAATATACAAGTTTTTGTCATCCTCATCAAAAGCAAAAAGGGTCAGCAAGTTTGAGTTATTTACGGGTATTGCCATCCATTCTTCATTTTTTTTTGAAAAAAAATACAACTTCATTGATGATGAGATGGGACCAAGATAAGAAGACCTTTTTCATTTAAAAAAAAAAAGCACTACTTTATTGATAATGAGATGGGACCAAGATAAGAAGATGAGATGAGCAAATTGGGTGAAAGATTTCATTATTCAGTTTTGTTAAGAATAAATTAATGAATGGAATTATATCATTTGGCAATCAATTGGATTTTTTTTTGTGGGATCCATTTTATGGTTGGATTTGCTTTCGAGACGCATGGAACCTCGGTCTGAGGCATATCCAGGTCTGGTGGTGCGTCGTGCCTTCAGGCACGAAAAATTTCTAGTACTTTAATAGGCTTCAGCAAAAACAATCTTCACTACTTTTTAGAGGCTTCAGCATAAGACAATCTTCACTACTTTTTAGTGGCTTCAGCAGAAGACGATTGGATATTGATTAGAAGACTTAAGATAAAATAAACATTAATAGATCAGTAGATCAGTTGCATTGGATATTGATTGCTGTGTCCACAAACGCTATAGAATCGAGAGTCAAGCATGTTACAAACTCAAAAAAACCTTTATCCGTTTATTTGTGTCTTTAGATAAAGATGATGATCGACAGGACCACATCTAACTTAAAACCCTGTCTCATTTTTTGAAAAGCAGACGATCATGTTGAACTGGGGCCACCTTTCAATAACCTAATCCATTCTCTAAACCAGTAGATGCCCTTGGAAACAGGTGATAAAAAGATAGAGATTGAAATTCTGTTACAAGTTTGAATGAGTTTGAAGATAAACCCACTTCGGTTTTCTATAAATAATCTACAAGACTTGTTAATTTTTTCAAATCCATTCGTTTTAGAAAACCAAGAAGAAAGTTGAGGAAGGGAGAAATGGAGTATTGGAGACCAATATTTGTTTTTTTTCTTTTGATATTCATTTCTTTTTCTTCTGCCATTCACGTTAGTCATGATGGTCGTGCTATTGTAATTAATGGTGATAGAAAACTAATTCTTAGTGGTTCAATCCACTATCCTCGAAGTACTCCGGAGGTATTTGGATTTTAATTGAATTAATATTCTTTTTGAGCTTTTTTTGGGCTTTTCAATTAATTTCTAAGTATTCTTAGGCTTATTATTTAAATGTTATGTTGAGCAAAATATTTTTGTATAAATAATTTTATAAAACCAAAGTGAGTAATTCGTGTACTTTTTTTTTTCATTTTTTTTCATTTTTTTTCTCTTTTTCTTACGGTGAGGTAATTAAGACATTTGTTTATGAAGTTATGTAATTTCCTCTTTTTTTTAATTACTTTCAGAAATCTAGTTTTTATAGGCTTATGCCTCATGTATCTGGAGGAGAATGTGAGACTTAACAATTTTTCTTTGCTGTTCTTGATTTTTTTTGCTGAAATTAAGTTTGGGTTGATATTAGGTTTTTCTTTTTTTTAGATTGGGTTGTGCATAATGGAAAATTATGGATCCTGTTCGGTGATAATATTGCAGTACTGTTTGGAAGGAATGATACCAACAAAAGCATGTTTGAGAATGTTTGACAATGTTGTTGAATTTAAATTTAGTATAAATATTTCATAAATTCAACTTCATCCATATTAATTTTTGATCAAACAAGAAAGCTTTATGTTTAGATCAGATGTACAAGTTTTGGAGTTCAGATCATATGAACTCGTAAGTTGGCTGGTTGAGCGTCCAACTCAATCTGGACAATTCATTTGTGTAGATAATAAAAAACTGCCCATCATGATAGAAGATCATGACTGATTGGCAACTCTTTGCACAACAGATCTTTTACCCACATCAGATTTCTGTTTTTTTTTTTTTTTTTTTTTTTTTTTTTTCCAGTTTCTCTTGCTCTCTTTTCTATTGTCACCCACTCATAATTTCTTTCCAAGGAGTGGAATGCATCCAAGAAAATCAGAATACCCATTGCACAATTAACTCAAACCAAGAAAGCTAGCTAATCGTTTGGATCTATGCAATTTCATGCACCCAACTGAAATTTTCTTTGACTTGGTTTGGTCTCAGTTTGGTAGTGAGAGACCTGCAGAATCTCCTGTGCCTATAAACCTTTTATGTAATGAATGGGAAGAATTATGATTTCTGGGTCAACTTCACATGCTTGTACTTTCACAAAATGAAATTGAAGTAGTGTTTAAAAAAAGTTGATTGTATATATAATGCGCTTGGAATGATTTTAGATTTCAATAAACAATAGATCCATTTCACATGTCTTTTAACCAATAAAACATTCATTTTCATGTCAAAATAGAATGTTGTTAGATTAAAAAAAAAAAATGTATCCCATGGAGACTAATACCTAAGCAAAAAGATCTGATGTTTTAAATCCTTTAATAGATGTTTCTTTTTCAAAACTGATTTCTGGTACTCAACCACATTTGCTGCTAAAATTATAAAATTATGATCTTTATAAATATTATAAATTGAATACTTGTTGAATGTTGAATTGTATTATTGGCAAATGTAAGTAGCATGTAGAATTAGTATTGGATTATACCTTACAAATAGACATTTATGTTTAAAGTTCTAATTCCTTCTCTCTATCTGTATTTTTTTTTTCTTCTGGTCTTTTAGATGTGGCCAGCTCTAATTCAAAAGGCAAAGGCTGGTGGTCTTAATGCAATCGAGACCTATGTTTTTTGGGACATCCATGAGCCTCAACGTGGTCAGGTGTACATCTACATCTTGCCTCTCTATTTGAACTAAAAGGATTTATATGTTACCACTTAATACTTACTTTTTATCATATTGACAGTATGATTTCAATGGAAATAGCGACATTATCCGATCCTCAAGACAATACAAGATGCGGGTCTTTATGCAGTTCTCAGATTAGGCCCTTATGTGTGTGCCGAATGGAATTATGGGTAATTTAATGACATGTAGATACTTATAAATTTGTATCTTCATATGAAGTTATTCTTTTAAGCTTTACTAAGTAATTGTTAACATTTTCCTTTTTCATGTATTTTTATCAGAGGTTTACCTGTATGGTTGCACCAACTTCCAGGGATCCAGATAAGAACAGATAATAAGATATTTGAGGTTTATATATGATGCATTTCCTATTTAAGTTTTCTTTAATGTTCTTAGAAAATAAATTATTTTAATGTATACAAATTTGGTTTTGTAGGATGCGATGAGCAATTTCACTACTCTCATAGTGAACATGGTTAGCAAAGAAAATCTCTGGGCACCACAAGGAGGACCAATTATCCTTGCTCAGGTATATTTAAATGTGATTTTCTATTTTATCTGTAATTATCATTATGCAATATGGAGTACTTTAAATTTTGAGATTTTGCTTGTCACTGATTATATGAAGTTTTACCATAACAGATTGAAAATGAATATGGAAATGTTATATCATCTTATGGAGATGCTGGGAAGAAATATCTTCAGTGGACTGCACAATTGGCTGAATCTTTTAATATTGGTATTCCATGGATCATGTGCCAGGAACCTGATGCCCCACAACCAATGGTATTTTTGTATTACTTTTTTTTTATTTGTTCTAATTCAGATAATATAATTTTTTCTGCTTAATTACTGACTATTACAACACGGTTTCAACTTTTCAAAAGATAAACACATGCAATGGATTCTATTGTGATGAATTCACTCCAAACACCAGCAGTGTTCCTAAAATGTGGACTGAGAATTGGGTTGGATGGTTAGTTTTCCATGGTTTTCTTACACTTGTTATTGCTCTTCATCATATATATAGCTTATAATGTGGTTTTCATATGATGAGTCCTTTTTAACTTTTAGGTTCAAATCATGGGGAGAAAAAGACCCACACAGACCTGCTGAGGATGTTGCTTACGCAGTTGCTCGATTCTTCCAAAGGAGTGGCACTTTCCAGAACTATTACATGGTCTGTACTTTTCTATACAAGCAATGATTTTCTTTTCTTTCTTTTTCTCATATGTATTTACATGGTCTGTACTTAGATATACCATCATCAATGATTTTTTTTTTTTTTTTGTTTTTTTTTAGTACCATGGTGGAACCAACTTTGGACGCTCACCAGGCGGGCCGTATGTTGTGACAACTTATGATTATGATGCTCCCATTGATGAATATGGTAATCAAAACCTACCTAAGTGGGGGCATCTAAAGCAACTTCATGAGTTGCTTTACTCAATGGAGAGGGTTCTCCTTTATGGAGATAAAGCTGACCACCAACTTCAAAATGGCCAGACATGGGTTCGTTTTTTTCACTTTAGTTACTTTTTTTTTTCTGATCTCATCTCTGAAATTAGTCATATTAGTTAGTTATAAAAAAATTATTTTTGTGAATTCAGGCCACAATTTACACTTTGAATGGAACATCAGGATGTTTTTTGAGCAATACAGATGGTTACAAGGATTATAATGTCTCCTTCCAAAACAACACATATCACTTACCTGCTTGGTCAGTTAGTATTCTTCCCACTTGTAAGAATGTTGTCTACAACACTGCTACGGTAAGATCTTCTATATTATTATAAATCTCTCTTTGGACAAGCATAATCATACTATATATACATACATAAATGTAAAATTGCAAATGAAACTTTATTGTTTATAGTGAAAATAGCTTAGTTGATATATAATTCACATATGATATATAGCATCAGCCTATATTTTTAACCATTTAATTGTTGAAAATCAACGTTGCACTAGGGGCTGGAGCCGACCTTCATAATTGATACATTGTGGCTGTACATTGCATCATCTGTTGTTGTGGCCTGTCACAGTGTGAATTCTTTCTCATAAAAACATGAAAAAATGCCCCAAAAGAATTGAAAATTGAAAAAAAAATAATGCCAGAATGACCCAATACTGCATTATAGTGGCTGCCCTCCCTGCAATTCTCATCTCCTTTACCTATAGATCTTTGAAATTCCAAAACAAGTTGTTGGCTTTACATTGCAGCAGCAACCATTTGCAATCCACCACATAACCAAAATAAACTCTGAAGTTCAGGAGTGCCAATTTATTTATGGCCCATAGCCTCTTTAAACGTCTGGATTGTATTGATATATAGGCTTGGATACTCAGTCTTTAATTCATGGGTGTTTTTTTATATGTTCATAGGATTCTTTTTGGTAAGAAACATTTATAGGAGTTGATAAAAGGGCTCACCCGGTGCACAAAGTGCTCCCCGGCTAAGTGGGGGTAGGGGGAGGGTGGGCGCATGTGTACGCAGTCTTACCCTTGCATTTTTGCAAAGAGGCTGTTTCCAAGCCTCGAACCCGTGACCTCAGAGGCCACCAAAGGAGCAACTTTACCGTTGCGCCAAGGCTCACCCTCATTTATAGGAGTTGATAGGTGTCCAAAATTTTTAAATGAATATAAATAAGTGGGCGGACCCTAACCCAATATCTAAATCCAACTTGTTAGGCAGGTTGAGCCTGATTCTTCAACCCCTAACTAAGAAAGTCACTGAAACTTTAAGAGCAAGAATTTCTTTAACCAAAGAACGAAATAAAAAATTTATTGTAATTTTTTTCTACTCTGTTTTTTATCCAGGTTACTGCCCAAACTTCACTAATGGTAAAGAAACCAAATACGGCTGAAAACGATACAGATTTGGTCTGGTTATGGCTACCTGAAGATATCGACGATACCATTAGAGGAGAGGGAACCTTCACTGTCTCTCAGCTTCTTGAACAAAATAATGTTACTGGTGGTAATAGTGACTATTTGTGGTACATGACCAGGTAACTTTCCACTAAGTAATTAACGTAGTAGGAAAGTTGTGCTGTTAGATTTAATATATTTTGATTTTGCTAATTTCTTTGTATCTTTAGTGTAAGTATCAGCAAGCATGATCCTATATACTCGAAACAAATGATTCTGCGTGTTCATACGATGGGTCATGGTCTTCATGTTTTCTTTAATGGAAAGCACGTAGGTAAATACAAATCCTTTCAACCTGCATTCCGACCTGCGTTATTTGATCAAACAACCCGTGATCCTCTTCATAATAACATGTATTAATGTGATTTTCTATTTATTAATACGAATTGTGTTTGCATATGCTGTATGCAGGATCCAGTTACAGTTCAGATGGAAAACAAGATTTTGTGCTAGAGGTGCCAGTTAAAATTAGTCATCATCATCATCACACCAATCACATAGCCTTGCTGAGTTCTACTGTTGGTCTGAAGGTGTTTACATAACTAGGATTTTAAAATTGATGATTTTAGTCTTTTATAGTTTTAATTACTGAGTGATCCTGACTGCTCACATCTTTTGTTTTGATGAGTAGAATTATGGTCCATTTTTTGATATGATTCCTACCGGAATTGCTGGAGGTGCTGGAGGTTCAGTCGAGTTAATTGGCAATGGAAATCTTACAATGAACTTGTCAACAAACGCTTGGACTTACAAAGTAAAGTACAATACCAAAAATTGTCTTAAAAAAACATGCTATATGTTAATCCTTTTATCTTGTTTTTGTAATCTGACATTGTCCATTTTTACTTGGTCCTAGGTTGGTTTAAATGGTGAAATAAATCAAATCTGGGCAGATGATGATATTGATTGGCAATACGAATCTATTCCGATTCGGAGTCCCTTGACTTGGTACAAGGTTCTCTCTCTCTCTCTCTCTCTCTCTCTCTCTCTCTCTGTAATCACTGTGATCTATTCACATTTTATTGGTAAATTTTATCTTGTAGTGCATCATTTTATTCTTTTATCATCTTATACTTTTTTGGTTGTGTTTTAGACAACCTTCAGTTCACCACTAGGGAATAACCCTGTAGTGGTAAACTTGCAAGGTCTACAAAAGGGAGAGGCATGGGTGAATGGTCACAGCATTGGGCGATTTTGGCCTACCATTCTGGCTCCATCAGATTGCGAACCATGCTGGTATGGTGGCCCATATGATCCTAAGAAATGTGCAACTGGCTGTGGGCTGCCAACTCAGAATTGGTAAGCCTATTTTGTGCTTTCTTAGTCCTCTTTCAAACATTATATTTTTTAGATTTTCAGAGAAAACTTTACACAATTTAAATCTTAATTGTGGAACAGGTATCATGTGCCCAGATCAATACTGAAATCCGACAATAATTCATTGGTCTTGCTGGAAGAAATGGGAGGGAGCCCATTCAGTGTGAATTTCCAAACTGTCACAGTTGGGACTGTGTGTGCAGGTGTTCCTATGGGTGATGTACTGGAGTTAGAATGTTCAAGTGACAGTTCTATTTCAAGCATTGAATTTGCTAGCTTGAAACCCACAAATGGCACTTGTGGGTCCTATGTAGGCCCAAGTGACGGTGCCCTTCTAAACTACGTTCAACAGGTATTTCATTTTGTAATTTGTACTCATCCATTTTATTCTATTTTTTTTTCATTGCATAATTTGTTATTATTGATACAGGCATGCGCGGGTCAAACAAGATGTTCTATCCCTGTGACACCAAGTTTACCAGGTGGCCAGAATGGAACCATCCTCACAGTGCAGGCTGTTTGTTAAAAACAGCTTTCTTTTTTAGTTCTAGTTTTTTCTAGTATATGCTAGAGATAGTTTGTACCCAATTATTTGGGTTATTAACAGAATGAATCTAGAATAAATTTATAAGAAATTTGCTTTTTTGTCATATGCCTTCACTTCCCTTTTTGTTTTCAGTGAGTTTGAGTTTGTTGAGGCCCTATTCCCTATGAGTAGGGAGCCCATATCTCCTCTCCTATGTGATGATGCAGTGATGGATAAAATAGCTAAAGGGTGGTGCAAATTCAAATTTATTCTACACAGTAAGCTGATAGTTATCTTGCTGACCACCAAAGAATAGAGGAGATAATGGCCTGTGGGTCGCTTAAATGTTTAGGTCATGTTTGGCAACCAAATTCTTGGGAAAAAAGATTTTATTTTTCCACAAAGTTATGTGAAAGCTGCGTTTGGAAATTATAAGCCCTTGAGGATTTGGCCCATCATAAATCCTCATTTTCAGGATTCACATGTTCATTCTCCTCCACATGGCAAAAATCCTCAGCTCAAAGGGGAAAGATGAAAAATCTTCAAATTATATCTATTACAAAATGTGGCCTAATGAGTCCAAAGTAATACAATTATGGGGATTTCTTGTCCTCAAATGTTGAGGGAAATGAGTTTGTGTGTGACTGTGAGTGTGTGAAAAAAGATACACAATTTTGTAAAGTTCTTTTGTCCATAGGAAAATTACCTAATTTCATGCAGTCTATTATTACAGTCTCACCATGAGTCCATTGGAACATTAATTTAGTTAAAATCGGTTTATAGCTTTATCCAGTCTATCCTAAAATGGCAGCCAAGAAGGTTTCAGTAATAGCATTTCTTTTTGTACTCTTTCATTTCATCTTCGTCTACTATCATGGCTGATGAAAAGTCTAAAGATGATGGCATTGTTACTTACATTCATCGCCATCTTGGTTGCCATTTGACTTATCATGAGCCCTACAATGACAACATTATAGGAGGAAAATGTTCAGTGGGCTATCACATGAAAAACACATTCTTGTGAAGGGGTTGGAACTTTGGTCAAAACATCCTATGGTGGGAATATTAAAATCAGAAAAGTACTAAGAATTACTGGTGGGAATGGGCTCTGTTTAAGACCTTATTTTTGCCTTGCTCCAGTGAGCAGGTTGATTTACCAGTCAGGCAAATCAAATGAGTCTAATGATATCTGACTTAGATGTGCAGTCAGCCAAAGCGTATGGGTCTAATTGATTCTGAACTATTATCAAGTCAGACACACGCAAGTTACTCAAAAGACTTTCCACTAGAATGGTGGATCTATGTTTTTTCAGCATTGGTAATGGATTGGATGAGTTAGAATTGCAATTGGCAATCCTCTTCTTCTTCCTAAGTCATCAGAAATAAATCAAAGAAATCACTACCATTTGCTGCAAGCATTGAGGTCGAAATCAATCCATGAAAAAAATACATAAGTACAGAACAAAAGAAAAGAAAAAAGACAGATTATCAAATACATGAACAGCATTCAAACTTTAAATTATTATTACCTAGTTCACTCAGAAGGGCTTCGAGCTATGAATTGAAACCAAATAGTTTAAAATGAAGTGCGAATAGTTCATTTCAAATAAGTCACAGTTTGATCAAATTATTAACAAATTAATCACAGCTAGTAAAAAGCAATGCACTCTTAGCTATGTATTAGTGCTAATCCATATCCAACTCGAATCATTAAGTCCCTCATCTATAAATTTATCTTTGAAATTTGACATTATATGTTGCATGCCGTAACAGTGATTAGCATTGGGAAATCGTTCTCACATAGCTTGTTGAGACTTTTCCAATCTGTCAGACATAATGGTCAAATTAGGAAAGGGTTCCACATTAAGATATAATATGGAAAAAACCACTCTCATGTCTTTTTCCTCTATCTTAGCTAATACAAATGCTAGTGGAAACAAATCCAACACCTGAGTATATTCTGCCAAGATGGGCTCCTTCAAAATGGGCACAATGAATTTTTTAATGATTAGTAGTTGAAATGAATGCCCAAAAGAACCTTTGGAAAGAATCATCGTCTTTCCCTAATTAGATGATACACGCTGCTTGGATTTGATATATCTAATTCACGACAATAATCAAGCATAATTCTAGAGGACTCCTCATATGAACCATGTATTTCAAGCAGTGTTATATCTTTTGCTTTTCAAGCCTTCTTGTATCTAATCTTAGAGCTAAACTCAAGTTGAAATTCTGAGATAATTTTTTTCGGAGTATAACTTGCGTGGAGACGAAGTCGTTCCTTGACAAAGTCAATTATCAATTTAGATATTGCTGGAGACTGTGCTAGCCCCATCATTGACTTCGAACATGTATGATTTTAAGAATATGTTTGCACTTGAAACTCAAGCCCATATTCCACAGCAGATGCGGTATGTGCCAAGGACATTGAAGATCACTTCACCCATTGAATCTCGAAATTGTTATACATGACAAATTTTCTTATAAAAACTTAACAATCCTAAAATTGGGTACTTTTGTCATTTACCTAGTATGGAGAATGTATGGAAAAATTTTGAGCTTTTGGGAAAGGAGAGGAAAAGGGCATCTTTAGAGGTAAGACACTAGCCAAAACCTCTTATATATTATATATCATGGGTTGTGGTTTGCTAGAAGGTGCCTCTCACTGATTTGTATAAAAGGTTAACCCTTTTACCACTACATGGGACACCTCAAGATAAAGCCAACCTCCTCACTCTCACTAACCCCTATGAGTTAATACTCGATCTAATTTGACATTAATTGAAATGATAATCCTTATCGAACTCGATTTGCATGATTTCTTAAATTTTATTTTTCATGAAATTTAATTCGAAGGTGATTATTATTTAAATTAGTGCTAAAATTAGAAAAAGTGTTAATTGATGGAGTAAGTGAGTGTGAGGGTTGAGGGAGCTGGATTTGTCATGAGTTTTCTCATGTGCTTGTTAAAAAGGTTATCTCTCATGCAAATATGTGAGAAATACATCCGAATAGAACATTAAGTACCTCTTAACATAACATTCTTCTATATACATCATAGATTATGATAAAAAAATATATATGTCAATAGATAATGGGTGGAAAAGAGTTTGGTCAAACCCTAGACCGGGCCTTTAAGATTTGGGGCGCTAACTTACCTCTAAGCTTTAAGATAACTGAAAAGCCCTCGCTTTTGCATGTTAGGCCGCGTACGCTTGTGGATGGGGCGGATTGGACACTGTAAGAAACCATATACCAACCCAAAAGCTTAAGCTAATAGGTGGAAGGCCCAACACTCCCCCTCACGTGTAGGCCCAACATATTCTATGGACGGACCTGTCACATGGGCTACACAAGAACGACGGGATCGGAACCTGCTCTGATACTATGTAATAAACCATATACCAACCCAAAAGCTTAAGCCGATAGGTGGAAGGCCCATAGTATATGAAGACATATCAAGCCTATTATTTAGGCGAAGTGGGATGTGTGAGACTTCCCAATAATCCATATCCAACTCGAATCATTAAGTCCCTCATCTATAAATTTATCTTTGAAATTTGACATTATATGTTGCATGCCGTAACAGTGATTAGCATTGGGAAATCGTTCTCACATAGCTTGTTGAGACTTTTCTATCTGTCAGACATAATGGTCAAATTAGGAAAGGGTTCCACATTAAGATCTAATACGGAAAAAACCACTCTCATGTCTTTTTCCTCTATCTTAGCTAATACAAATGCTAGTGGAAACAAATCCAACACCTGAGTATATTCTGCCAAGATGGGCTCCTTCAAAATGGGCACAATGAATTTTTTAATGATTAGTAGTTGAAATGAATGCCCAAAAGAACCTTTGGAAAGAATCATCGTCTTTCCCTAATTAGATGATACACGCTGCTTGGATTTGATATATCTAATTCACGACAATAATCAAGCATAATTCTAGAGGACTCCTCATATGAACCATGTATTTCAAGCAGTGTTATATCTTTTGCTTTTCAAGCCTTCTTGTATCTAATCTTAGAGCTAAACTCAAGTTGAAATTCTGAGATAATTTTTTTCGGAGTATAACTTGCGTGGAGACGAAGTCGTTCCTTGATAAAGTCAATTATCAATTTAGATGTTGCTGGAGACTGTGCTAGCCCCATCATTGGCTTCGAACATGTATGATTTTAAGAATATGTTTGCACTTGAAACTCAGGCACATATTCCACAGCAGATGCATGTATGTGCCAAGGACATCGAAGATCACTTCACCCATTGAATCTCGAAATTGTTATACATGACAAATTTTCTTATAAAAACTTAACAATTCTAAAATTGGGTACTTTTGTCATTTACCTAGTATGGAGAATGTATGGAAAAATTTTGAGCTTTTGGGAAAGGAGAGGAAAAGGGCATCTTTAGAGGTAAGACACTAGCCAAAACCTCTTATATATTATATATCATGGGTTGTGGTTTGCTAGAAGGTGCCTCTCACTGATTTGTATAAAAGGTTAACCCTTTTACCACTACATGGGACACCTCAAGATAAAGCCAACCTCCTCACTCTCACTAACCCCTATGAGTTAATACTCGATCTAATTTGACATTAATTGAAATGATAATCCTTATCGAACTCGATTTGCATGATTTCTTAAATTTTATTTTTCATGAAATTTAATTCGAAGGTGATTATTATTTAAATTAGTGCTAAAATTAGAAAAAGTGTTAATTGATGGAGTAAGTGAGTGTGAGGGTTGAGGGAGCTGGATTTGTCATGAGTTTTCTCATGTGCTTGTTAAAAAGGTTATCTCTCATGCAAATATGTGAGAAATACATCCGAATAGAACATTAAGTACCTCTTAACATAACATTCTTCTATATACATCATAGATTATGATAAAAAAATATATATGTCAATAGATAATGGGTGGAAAAGAGTTTGGTCAAACCCTAGACCGGGCCTTTAAGATTTGGGGCGCTAACTTACCTCTAAGCTTTAAGATAACTGAAAAGCCCTCGCTTTTGCATGTTAGGCCGCGTACGCTTGTGGATGGGGCGGATTGGACACTGTAAGAAACCATATACCAACCCAAAAGCTTAAGCTAATAGGTGGAAGGCCCAACACTCCCCCTCACGTGTAGGCCCAACATATTCTATGGACGGACCTGTCACATGGGCTACACAAGAACGACGGGATCGGAACCTGCTCTGATACTATGTAATAAACCATATACCAACCCAAAAGCTTAAGCCGATAGGTGGAAGGCCCATAGTATATGAAGACATATCAAGCCTATTATTTAGGCGAAGTGGGATGTGTGAGACTTCCCAATAATCCATATCCAACTCGAATCATTAAGTCCCTCATCTATAAATTTATCTTTGAAATTTGACATTATATGTTGCATGCCGTAACAGTGATTAGCATTGGGAAATCGTTCTCACATAGCTTGTTGAGACTTTTCTATCTGTCAGACATAATGGTCAAATTAGGAAAGGGTTCCACATTGAGATCTAATACGGAAAAAACCACTCTCATGTCTTTTTCCTCTATCTTAGCTAATACAAATGCTAGTGGAAACAAATCCAACACCTGAGTATATTCTGCCAAGATGGGCTCCTTCAAAATGGGCATAATGAATTTTTTAATGATTAGTAGTTGAAATGAATGCCCAAAAGAACCTTTGGAAAGAATCATCGTCTTTCCCTAATTAGATGATACACGCTGCTTGGATTTGATATATCTAATTCACGACAATAATCAAGCATAATTCTAGAGGACTCCTCATATGAACCATGTATTCAAGCAGTGTTATATCTTTTGCTTTTCAAGCCTTCTTGTATCTAATCTTAGAGCTAAACTCAAGTTGAAATTCTGAGATAATTTTTTTCGGAGTATAACTTGCGTGGAGACGAAGTCGTTCCTTGATAAAGTCAATTATCAATTTAGATGTTGCTGGAGACTGTGCTAGCCCCATCATTGGCTTCGAACATGTATGATTTTAAGAATATGTTTGCACTTGAAACTCAAGCCCATATTCCACAGCAGATGCATGTATGTGCCAAGGACATCGAAGATCACTTCACCCATTGAATCTCGAAATTGTTATACATGACAAATTTTCTTATAAAAACTTAACAATTCTAAAATTGGGTACTTTTGTCATTTACCTAGTATGGAGAATGTATGGAAAAATTTTGAGCTTTTGGGAAAGGAGAGGAAAAGGGCATCTTTAGAGGTAAGACACTAGCCAAAACCTCTTATATATTATATATCATGGGTTGTGGTTTGCTAGAATGTGCCTCTCACTGATTTGTATAAAAGGTTAACCCTTTTACCACTACATGGGACACCTCAAGATAAAGCCAACCTCCTCACTCTCACTAACCCCTATGAGTTAATACTCGATCTAATTTGACATTAATTGAAATGATAATCCTTATCGAACTCGATTTGCATGATTTCTTAAATTTTATTTTTCATGAAATTTAATTCGAAGGTGATTATTATTTAAATTAGTGCTAAAATTAGAAAAAGTGTTAATTGATGGAGTAAGTGAGTGTGAGGGTTGAGGGAGCTGGATTTGTCATGAGTTTTCTCATGTGCTTGTTAAAAAGGTTATCTCTCATGCAAATATGTGAGAAATACATCCGAATAGAACATTAAGTACCTCTTAACATAACATTCTTCTATATACATCATAGATTATGATAAAAAAATATATATGTCAATAGATAATGGGTGGAAAAGAGTTTGGTCAAACCCTAGACCGGGCCTTTAAGATTTGGGGCGCTAACTTACCTCTAAGCTTTAAGATAACTGAAAAGCCCTCGCTTTTGCATGTTAGGCCGCGTACGCTTGTGGATGGGGCGGATTGGACACTGTAAGAAATCATATACCAACCCAAAAGCTTAAGCTAATAGGTGGAAGCCCAACACTGCCCCTCACGTGTAGGCCCAACATATTCTATGGACGGACCTGTCACATGGGCTACACAAGAACGACGGGATCGGAACCTGCTCTGATACTATGTAATAAACCATATACCAACCCAAAAGCTTAAGCCGATAGGTGGAAGGCCCATAGTATATGAAGACATATCAAGCCTATTATTTAGGCGAAGTGGGATGTGTGAGACTTCCCAATAGACACCCCCTTTTTTTTCTTTTAAAAGAAGATTTTACACAAAGAGCTGCTAATGCCACAACCCAAGCTTCTCTGGCCACAACCCTTTTTTTTTATGACCAATATGTCCCGGTGTAAAATTACCGAAAAGAATATCTAACAAAAGTCTCTCCCTCACCCAACTTATTTTTACACTAAACCACCCAACCCTAACCCCACATCCCATCCACCACCATCACCGCATCGAGGAGGGAGAGTTAGGGAGGGAGAGAGGGGGCGGAATGGAGAGGGAGAGGGAGAGGGAGAGGGAGGGGCGGAGTGAATTGAGAAAATACTGATGAAGGGGTTTGAATATTTTGGAAACAACAAGCATGAACAGAGGAATTTTGGAACTTTTTTCACTTATTTGGGGTGTCTAGGGAGCAGCTAGTGCTGTGGGCCTGTGGCTTTAGCAGCTCTCTTCACACAGGAACACTCGTGTAATTTGCACACATGCATGGCAACTTTTACAGCAACACACAAAGCGCAGAACTCCAACCAAATCTCTCTCCCAGACAACGAAACGTGACGACAAGATCAACAATTTTTTCTTCTTCCCATCCTACCCTTGAACCTTTTATTAACAACAAATCCAAGCCCCACCATTTCCACACCTTCCGTGCCTCTTCTCAGCTCTCTTTTATACTTGTTTGCTAGGCTTCGTGTTTCTTCCATTCCTCCAATTCCTAGGGCAAGACCACCGAACCCAATCAACAAACAAACAAGCCCTCCAAACAACCAACCTCTCCTCTCCTCTCCTCTCTCTATTTTTAGGGTTTCTCACGTAACAAGAAAGAAAGAAGAAGAAGAAGAAGAAGAAATGGATTGGGGAAACGTAACAGCTGAAGATCTGATGGACGCGCTGCGAGAGGTGGACTGGGCGTCTCCTCCACGGCCCCTGACCGAGTTCTTCTCCCGATTCACCATCCCTAGGTCGTATTCCAAGTGGAATAGCCGCCTCAAATGCAATCTCTACTAGTACGATCTCTCTCTCCCTCTCTCTTTCTCGATCTCATGAGGAAATTCTGTTCGATTGAATTGATGTTCGGCTTTGATCAGAAACCCTAACTCTTCTTGTTGTTTCTGTCGATTAGATCGGTTCTGATCAAAGTCGTTTTTTTTTTTGTAATTGGTTACTTCCTGTCGATTTCTGATTAAAAGCCCTAATTTTGATTGTAGATTTGATCGATTCTGTTTGAAGAAGTGTTTTTTTTTTTAGGAAAAAACTCCAATTTAGTCGTTTCAATTATGTCATTGTGCAAAGTCGTTTTTTCCGTTCTATGATGGGTTTGGATAGATTTTTGTTTTGTTTTGTTTTTTTAGGGGTTCTGGGTTTCGGCTTGAATGGCATTAGGCGGTGGTTTCGGGGAGGGTTTGGTGGTGACGTGGATGAGTAAGGTGGAAGGTGGGTTCTGGTTTCGGCTGGGGGGTTTGGAAGGTTTGGGACTGTCGGTTTTGTGTGGAGGGAAGGAGAATGGGTTCGGCAGGGGTTTGGGATTCTCAGGTGATTTGGGATGGATTAGGTTTGAAAGAAGATGGGTTTGGTACGGACGGATGAATAATTGATGATGATGGGTTTCACGGGTTACCTCGAATTGATCAGATCTTCGCTTTGATACCAATTCACACAGCCTCAGATCCGCAAGTGATGATGGGAGTGGTGATGGGAAGGGTGTAGACAAACCCTATAAGAGAGTTTGCCAAATACTGGACGGATTCCAGTGAGGACCAACTCCCCTGATGGGAATTGGCCGAATTCCTCTTGGAACTGAATAGCACTCTTCTATTGAAGAGAAAGAGAAAACCAAACAAACCAATCTTTATTCTTGATTAATCAAGAACTACTCTCCTAATCGAGGGAAATTTATAGGAAGGGTTGGGCATCCCCTTTCCTAGCAGGACTCTATTTTTCCTAAACAATAAAGGAAACTAAACTTGGTTACAATCCAAATAAAATAAAACTCCTAATTTTAATGACTTCTAAATCAATCCCAACAACTCTCTAAATAAGACACTTAAGTAATTAAAACTTCTAACTAAACGAATGACCTATTGGGCTTGTGGACTTGGGTCCAATTAGTTGGCAGACTATGGGTCTGGCCTGCATCACAATAGCTCACCCAAAATAGTTGGATTGGTTATATGAATTCTGTTTCTCCATTCCTATCTATCCTAAGCCAATTCTTCAGATAAGTTACATGTCTTAAGATATATTTTTACTACCTCCATTCACATCCTCTTTAGATTACCCCTTCCCCTTGGTGGGACATCAACCTGCACAGCTAAGCTTTTCCTTGCTGGCGTTGTTGCCTGCCTATATTAGACATGCCCAAACCATCTTAAACAGGTCTATGTAATCTTATCCCCTATTGATGCCACCTCTAAATGTTCTCAAAAGTGCTTATTTTTAATTTTATCCATCCTACTTTTACTATACATCCACCTCAACATTCTCATCGTTGCTACATCCATTTTATGTTGCTTCTTGATTGACCAACATTCTGCTCCATAGGTCATAGCTGGTCTAATCGTTGTCTTGTAAAAATTTTCCTTCAATCTTGTTGGCATGCACCGATCACAAAGCACTCCAAAAGCAATTCTCCGCTTCAACCATCCCGCATTTATCCTATATTTGACATCTTCATTAATCTCTCCCGGGTTCAATTTTCATAGGAGTTTCAGTTCTTTGTATATGCCCACTGAATTTGTAATCCATATATTTTGTCTTTGTACGGCTTATTTTAAAGCCTCCCGCTATCTCTTAAGTTTTGCATTCACATTATCTTTTGATTCATCCATCGACATTAAATCATCTGCAAACAATATAGATCATGGTACCTCTGCTTGAATATGAGCAATTAACTCATCCATAATCAGTGCAAAGAGCTAAAAATGCAATGCAAAATTCATTTAAAGTGAGTTCACCTTCACCTTATGATGCTCAGATACGGCATGGATATGACAGGGATACACCATGAACATGGAAGGGACAAGGGTTTTACGCATAAAAAGTGAAATATCGGATTTGATGCAACACGATTCGTTGACTACTTTGAAGTATCTGTGCATCATAGCCTTCACCATCACTTCACAAAGTATTTACTTTACGTTCAAAATGGTTTTCAACCGTTTGTTGAAATTGAATGAAACAAAGAAAAACATCAGATTTACCATGTAAAGGATAAAAAAAGAAGTATTGACTGAAAGGATCAATAAAAATTCGCATAAATTGATACCACTATTTGAGGCATGTGTAGAGGCACACATAATAGGATACAAAGACTCTTTAATTGTACCTTGAAGAGAAAGAGCTGCTAAGGCTTGAGACGGATGATTGACTATTGTGTTCGTTGCTTGATAGGATTCATTAAATGGATGCCAACTTTGGAGGGATGAATGGCCAGGTTTGTGACAGGTCGTCTTTGATAGGATTCAGTCGAAGGGATGAAGGAACCACACCAACGACCTTGAGAGCGTCCTCTAGGATTGTTGTGATGGCAATGATGGCCATTGTCATTAACTTGAGGTCATATTCCTCCATGTTGGCCGGCCATGGCAGATGGTTGGTCGGGCTAATTAAAGTCATCATATGATTGCAAAAGCGCCTCTCGAGCAAGAAGCATGGACAACACTTCTTTGATTCTTGGGTAAATGTCTTGAGTCTGAATGTGGTTTGGACCACTTTTAGTTGCAATCTAGGCCATTCAAGATCCATGGAATCTTGTCTTCGTCAAGTACGTCACGGAGACGCTTGAATTGTTTGATCAACTGACATCCATAGTTTGACCTTGCGACAGATTGAATCTTTTGTTGCAGTTCGACCTCATGCATTGTGCTATGTAGGATGAAGATGTCATGTAGAGAATTCCAAATGCCCTTTAAAGCAGGTAAGTAGACAAATTCTGGAGGCACTGATTCATTAATGGTGGAGAAAATCCTAGAGATACCTAGTTGATCTATTTGCTTCCATTGGTCATAAGCAAGATTAGGTCTGTGGATGAAGATGTAGTCTGTGGTGGTGATTGAAAATGCAAGCTAGACCAAGATACAAGTCCGAGAGGGGGGAAGGAAAGAAGAGGAGAGAAGAAGAGGGGGGGCGGGGGGGGGGGGGGGGGGGGGGGGGGGTGTGGTTGGTGATTTTGGGGGGTTGGGTTAATAGGACTCTAAATGTATATCACTAACTGTTTAAACCAATTGAGTTCAATTAAACAATAGCTAACAAATTCACTTGAAATGGTCAACAATATATGTATGACTGTGTAGCAAAACTACACAAGTGAATTGTTATAAGTGAGTGTGCTAAACACTTAAAGAGTACACTGAGATGATCAATGTGAAATAGCAGTGTGTTGTGTGCTAAAACAATATGTGTATATTTAACTAGCACATGTATCTCAATGGATCAAGAAGTGGAGATGAAGCATAAGAGAGATATGAGCACACAAGGGTTTATAGTGGTTTGGTCCCTTGACCTACATCCACTCTCAAGGGATTCAACACCCGTGGTTCCACTAAATGAGGCAACAACACAGGTACACCTCCAATCACACGCTCACTGGATTTTTTTGATGCGGTGGTTTGATCACACAGTTCTACATCCACCAATCCTATTTTTTATAGTGGTTCAATCACGAAGATCTAATCCACTTTGCAGCCCAATTTTACAAATGAAACTAAGAACACTTGCCTCGTGACTAGGTCTTGAGAGTGTTCCTCGATGCTTGAATGATGCTCCAAGCTTTGACTTCTTCCTTTGCTCCTTGGAGATGATTATGCTCTAATATGTGCACGACCACTAGGGAGTCTAAGACTAGGGAATAAGATGTTTAACTTGGTAGGCTCAAGGTTCCCTAAAGTTGATTCCACAAAACACACATAATGAGAGCTTTGAATGCTCTTAAGTCTTAAGTATGACTAATAGAAGCCTAAGTGTGAGTGGAATTGGATTTTGGGAGCTCTATGAGGGCACAAGTGTAGGGAAAGAGCATGGTTGGAAAACTCTCCAAGTCGACTCTTGACTCTCCCAAGTCATCAAAAGTTTGATGAAAGACCTAGTCAAAAATAGGGGAGACTCAACCGAGTCATCTCATTTTAATAAATTGTTTGTATTCCAAACCATTTAATAGGCATAACTAATTTTAAAACAATTAAAGTTTATTTGTAAGTAATTATGCAAGATGTTTGAGTCGGTAATTTAAAAATGATGATTGGAATGTAATTTAAAACTTATATTTGATCTTTTACATTTTATATTTGGACTAACAAATTATATAATATGCACTATTTCTTATTTTCCTTATTGTAGTACTTTTCTTGCATATATAAATTTATTAATTTGAATTGATTATTATGAATCATGTAAATAAATGTATTTTTAGATTTGATAAGTAATGGATTTATTTTTAAATATTTTTTGAATTATTTTTAAAAAAACACGACTCTTCCGAGTCTCCGTGTTGACCCTATCTGAGTCGATTTTTCTGCATTGGACGAATCGAGTCCGAGTCACGAGTTTTCCAACTTTGGGAAAGAGTTCTCAAAATCACATTAGTTATGGCCATTGAAATGAGCTCAAGTATATATAGAAAGCTCTCCAATGGCTAGTTGGTGGTTAGCCGCCAGGCCCCAACGGCTAGTTTGACCCTCAGTCAAAACTGCCATTTTGTTCTACGGCTGGCCGTGAGCCAGCCGTAAGACAGGGCAGAATCCAAGTTCAGCTTCTGGAAAAGTGACCGCGAATTGACTGTAATGCCCTGCGGTTAGCCAACCCCTTGTGCTGAATTGAGCCATATACAATGCTCAGAATTGCCAATTAAACCCTATTAAATTAACCAATTAAACTAAGGGTTCCAGGGGCCCAATCTTGGTTGGCTTATGGTGCAAATTACCTGAATAGGTTGGCACAAAGATGGGTCTTCCTCGATGAATCTGGGCCTTCCAAGACTTGTGGCGATACCTTCGGACATGATCTTCCTTGAAGTGACTCAGGCAAGGTCTTGGACTAATTGACGCGAAATTTACAACCAAAGGGTGTGCATGTATGACTAGCACTAACAGTGATGGGATATCCGATGTGAGATTGTAATCATGTACCAATGGGATGAATTGACTCTTCCATAGAAGATATATTTTTTTTCTTTCAAAAAGTTTGATTGAGATAAGATTGACTAGTGTAGGAACAGTTTTGGCTAGCTGAATTAGATTGGAGGTTGCGGCGGAGGTGGCAGTGGAGGTTCTGGGAGTGGGGGTTGCAGAAGATTAACCTGCCATTATTGGAAAGAAAAAAAAAAGAGTAGAGTTTCAAATGAGGAAACTTTGCTTGGCTGATGCCATGTAATTGTAAATAACAGTAGATGATTTCTGTTATCTTATTCAACTTTGAAAGGAACACATATATACAGGATTCAGCTATTTATTAGCACTAGTTGAATTTTTCTTAATTTGTTTAGGAGGCTACTGATTGGATCCCTAAGATAATCCAAGCAACATTTAGTCAGAGCCATACCCAATCTATGGCATGTCCCTCTTATCCAACAGTTCATAATGTATGCACTGGGTTCCAGAACTCAGCTTGCACCACATAGGGTGCAGGCAGTAGATACTGGATCTTGTTTCATAGAGCTGGTTATGTTCAATAGTATTATTTTGGAGCGGTAATCTTCTGCTCCATTTGATTGGTTTTATCTGAGGTCCAATTATAATTCTAACTCACAATTTCTAGTATGATTTTGCTTGACCTTTCTCATATTGATCTATTTATGGTCAATATTCAACGGTGTTACTTGGCCCGTTTGGTAACTTTCTTGTAAAATAATGGTAAAGTAAAGCATCAAATCAAGAGAGAATAAAATATAAGGGGTTATGATGGTCTTTTATTTTTAGTGGATTGGTAAGGAATCTTTTTTAAGTAAAAAGTGAATCTTTTTTTTTTATTTTTTATTTTTTTTTGTCTTTTAGTGGTTTGAATAGTTGCCTTTTGATTTTTTTTTTTCAAAGTAGGGGAGAATTTTGAATGTGTACTTTTGATATGACCCATGGGTCTTTTCATATCTGGGAAATGGAGGCTTTACTTTGCCTTTATTTTACATGTAGATTGACAAATGGTTAGGGTCTTGCTTCTGTAACTTCAGTACTTCCTGTTGATCTCGTCAGTAGATCATCTTTTACTTATTTTTTCTCTTTCCTTTTGATGGTTTGACTTTTTAAAAATACTTGATTCTTTTGGTGTCTTTATGCAGCTATCGAACAAATTACTTCATCATGATAATTTTCATTCTTGGTATGTTATCAAATTCTTTTTTGGGGCTGAAACATGGTTAGTTTGATTGTTAGTATTTCTCTCCATCATTGTTGCTTTTGTAACGTAGGCATGGGATTTCTTAGGAGGCCACTGGCTATTGTTGCTGCTCTTTTAACAGCTATAAGCATTGCTTTCTTAAATGACAGGTAAGCTTCATGGCTAGAAGATTTGTCGTCTTATGAAATTCTGTCATGCTTATGTGTTCTC
This sequence comes from Litsea cubeba, assembly GCA_012931725.1. Lineage (NCBI taxonomy): Eukaryota > Viridiplantae > Streptophyta > Magnoliopsida > Laurales > Lauraceae > Litsea > Litsea cubeba. Next base: position 44,054,358 of record CM022954.1, read on the forward strand.
TAGTGTCATATGAAATATAATTGAGGGCTTGTTATTTGATAAAGGTTTTGCTTACATAGTTGCACTTTAAGAACTCAAGAAGTTTTGATTGTGGTTCTTGGGTCTAATGAATCAAAGTATTGATTAATTGTCCTGTAAGACAGTTATCATGGTGTGTTGTGTTAGTCCTAGGGATTTATAATTTGATTATTCATTGTTGCATGCTATTGGTTTGCCTTGTTTAAGATGTTATCTCTTTGTTCTTCTGAATCTTCATTTAAATTCATACTTATTGTAGTTCTTCATCAGTTTTAAGGCCTTATTACATATATCTGAGGTTGCCTTTGTGAGTTTTACATGTGTTCCAAGGTAGCCAAATGAGCTTAGAGTTCGAACAACACAACAGCTACCAACTGCCTGTGTCAGGCTAAGATTATTTGTCTCTTAGGGCCTGTTTGTTTGCGTAAAATACATAGGAATTAAAAAAAAAAAAGCATAAGCATGCCTTAAGTGGTTAAAAATGAAGAGTGACGGGCGAACATACAAAAAGGGCATCAAAAATACACTTTTCTTTTATAGAAATAGAATGAGGGGAAGATAGGAAATGATACCCAGCCATCACCCTAGTAATTCAAATCATAGGAATGTCATGGTTCCATCTACATTGCTATCTTATGTCCTTCACCCCTCACCTCATATCATTCACGCTCTCCTCTTAAATAATCCTTTGGTGGATGTAATCTAATGCAAACAAACAAGCCCTCCGGAGAAACTTTGAGAGGACCTAGGGACACTGGACAAAGAGGTCAGCAAATAGCCTAGGGAAACCAAGACAAACCGTCAGAAACTGTTAGGGTAAAAAGCATGCAAACCTAGCTTGAGGGTTTTACTTTTTAGTTGTTTATTTTAAAATCTCAAAATAAAACACATTCTGCCACAAATTTTTGGTAACTAGAGATTTTGATTACATATGCTCCATCATCAATATCATCAAAGCTATGTTGGGGTCAGCTACATTAATTCTTTTTCTCAATTCCAGTCCGTCCTAGGAAAGAAGAGATAAAGGATCTTGGGGAAAGAAGAGATACAGGGTAATGGGAGATGCATTTTAAAGACCTAATTGCAGTTTTTTTAATAACTAAATTGCAGAGTATTTAAAGGAGATAGATTTATGAATTACCAAATCATGATATGTGTCTAATTTTTTTTATCACTTTAATCGGGCGATCCAGATGATTAAAAAAGTATACAAAACAAATGTGAAGTAGGCATTAGCTTAATGGAGAAAGTAGAGCATTAAGTTTTGATCTTGACTTGGGAAATGAGAAATGGTTAAGAATGGAGAGAGCATCATGGTCATTTTTTAGAAAAGGATGATATATAAGAACTATGCAAATTGCTGAATTATTAAAGACTAGAAATAATGACAAAACGAAGGGAACATTAGTTTCGGCAAAACACAAAACATATTCATTCTGCATAGGGATTTCTAACGACCTTCCACATGGCCCTTCTTTGAACGCATCTAAGATGGGTTTATCTCTCTAGCTTCTATTTTTCAAGAACCATATGATATGATCATATGTAATGTTACTTGATTGTTTTGTTTCCGTTGTTTAGCTGTATTTTTTTTAGTTGCCTGGTGGTGGTTTCTTGGCTACACTGAGCTTTTTCAGTAGGGTTCTTTTTTGGAGTAATAAAATATATTGCTAAAAGAAAAAATGCAGATGATCATATGGTTAAGTTGTGATCACTCTATTTATGTGAAACACATGATCACAATTGTGATTGTATCTATCTTCTTCTGAAACATATGATCATATGGTTAAGGTGTGAGGCAAAGGCCTCTTTTGGTGACATACAATTCTATTTTACCTTTTTTTTATAGTTATTTGGTTCTTTCTGGATCCTATATCTAATTCTATGTATCTGTTGTCTTTAATAACCACTTTGGTTTTTTAGTGCTTTGTCTTTAATAACCACTTGGGTTTTTTAGTGCGTTGGTCAAAATGGCTATTTTCTGTGGCCCAACGTCTGTGTTATTAGCTTTGGTTATTGTACAGCTCTTTATCCTTTTCTAATACATACTGTGTAATTTTTCTTTTGCTATATTAGTTGAGGCTGGGTGACTTAAGTTTGTAGTTTTAAACTTCTTGTTCCTTCCATTTTGCCCTTTTGAGTACATACATAATGGCCGAGGTTTCAAATTACAGCTTTGCAGTTACGTTTAACGAGAAGGTAACAAGGACTGTGAGACAGTTTTCTCCTCATTTAGCTGCAAAGATGAGGCCCCCTATAACGTAAGTTCTACAGTGTAAATGTAATATCTTTCCTGAACAATTATTTGTTCAGCACTGAAATATTTTAAATAGAAGCTACTAATGGTACCATTACTTTCAGCCCTGTTATTCGTGGGCGTCCATCAGCAAAAAGAGCAATTCATATATGTGGTCGTCCTCGTTGGATGTTTGTCTCAATATTTGCTGCAGGTAAAAAAAAACACTAAAGCTACTGTTTTCGTTGCAAAATTAGGTCCCATAGACTGTTGGTTGATCGAGATTCTTTTTTCTCTCTGCAGCCAGTTGCGTCCTTTGGATCACTTCTTGTAGTCTCCTTACTGTCCTGTGGGCATTTGTCATTGGTCTTCTTGGTGAATTCTCTACGCTACTTTATAATCCTTGCCGCCTTTTTAATATCTTGTTTAACTGTTGTTTTCCCTTTTTACTGAATATCAATGCATCTCATTTACCATTCTCACATGTTTTTTGTGATTATTTCATATTGGCAGCAACTATCCTTCATGCAAGCTTTAGAACACCTAACCTGAAGGCTCGTCTAAACACATTCCGTGAGGAATTTCGTGCAGTGTGGCGCAATTACAGTGAGCTGTAATGCAAGACCATATATCTGATGGATTTCATATTGATGATGTATGTGTACTGGTGACCTATCTGATTTCATTACAAGTAAGCTTTTTATGAGTTAAACCAAATTTATAAAGAAATTGAAGCGGACTATACAATCCTAGTAGAGGAGAAAAGATAATCAATGCTCTGGTATGATCTCAAAATTTAATTGTAGTCCAAAACCTGACAACTGAAATCAACATCATCCAGGTCAACATCTCCTACATAAGCATTATTAAAATTCACTCAGTTCTAAAATTTTGTTTGGCGAGCGAGAGATTCCTTTGGCCAGATATATTTTATTTATTTTTCTTTTAGCATGTAGCAAATATTTTAAATACTCAAGTTCGTTTCAAGTACCTTGTGGCTGTATCTACACATGCAAATTTGGTTGCATTGTCTGTACCTACATGGTCAAGTTTGGCTTCATGTTCTACTTGAGTTGATGACCACCTGCCTCTGATCATCCCAGTGCACATATTAGATTTCCCAAGTTTTTTAATATATAATGAAAGCTAAGGATGTTAGTGCATCTCGATTCAATGTTTTTGGGATGGACTGTCTCCAAAAAACCATGAATGGACCATCCTTTTTAGGCCAAGTTTATAATTGACTCTAGGTCCACAGTACGGGTTTGGTTAACAGATGGATCCAGTAGGGTCTGTTTCCAAATACCTGTTTAGCCTAATGTATATCGTACATAACATGGGTTTTGAATTGGACCCTGTATTTAAGTCCAGTCAGGTCTACCAGAATTAGAGCCAGGTCATGTACATTAGACCTATATTGGGTCTGGGTATAGTGATGCATGCCCTATGGTTAGGGCTTGCGTGGAAAGTGCCGAAGCACAATAGGGCGTCGAAGCGCGTATGAAGACAATAAGTCTCTGCAGAGACGATGATAGCGAGGACGCACCTCAACGGGAAAACCCAATTCATCAATCAACTCTGAAAATAATCTTCTACAAAGCCATATAAGTATGAAAACTTAACTTAGGGACTAAGAAACCAAATTAATCTAGGAAACTAAATAATATGAAAAATCGAATCCTTATTCCTAAAAAAGGATGACCCCGAGGGGTAGTAGCTCAGTTGGCCTAGGACCATGGTTTGCTCCCGGAGGTTGAGGGTTAGAAACTACACCACATTGGGGCTCAGGGAATTTACCTGCCTCCCCCTGGGCCCGTAGGAATTTGTCCGGCCTAAGGGCCGGGACTCCCTCTATTACAAAAAAATAAATAAATCATAAATCTACTTGGGCCCTACACATGTGACCCGAGGTCCATCTGCATCATTCTCCCCGACTTGGAAAGAACTTGACCTCGAGTTCGGTACATGTCCTCATAGGTCAAAGATCAATCGGACGAACTTTCGATTTGTCTGTTGAGCTTCAGCTTGTGCACTCATCTTGAAAACTTCGAGCAAGACACATCTTTTGATTTGAGAGCCGAATTATGTGTGGATGTGCGATCGAACCGTTGGATTCATCATGTGTGGAATTCGCGCCATCAGATCACAATCTCTGACTGGCCGTTGTTCAACTCCAAATTTCCATTATTGATCCCCAAAGATAAAGTCAATAATGAGGGCTTTCGACAGATAGATCTTCTTGTGAAAGCACTAAACCACTTGTTAGATCCATGTCTTCAATGTCCGCTTTGCTTTCCTCTTCCTTTACATCTTCAATTGGTTGATCTTCTTCTACATGTTCAATTTGATCGACATCGACACATCATGCTCATGGTTAAAGGCATCTGCATTGGAATCTGCCCAGCACTACTATATTTCTTAACCTTCACCTCGATAATGATCCCCATAGTGATCATTTTCTGAATTGCTAAGTCTGATTTCCATCATCGCAAGAGTTGCTTGGATATGGCCGACTGCAATTTTAATTTTATTGACAGATGTGGATCATTGAAAAACGGCTCTAGTACATTTCTCAGTGGGTAGAGATGAAGATTCTACTTCTACCTGCTTCTTAGGAGGCTTTTTTTAATGCAAATTTAAAATTTTGATTGACCTAAAGTGTATAAGATCTGCTTTCCACGAACACTGGCGAAAATAGATTTGAAATCTGACTCTGCAATCGCGAAAAAAGATCTTGACCTTCAATCTGGTCAAATCTGCTGTTCGACTGGTTTTCTAATGTAGGGTGTAATGTTGCTGGGCTTCAAATTGCAAGTGGGTTAAAATTGACCTGACCCGAATTGAATTCAGGCCCACATTACTTGTCACGTAAGAGAGACACGTGCAAGGAGACTTCTCCTCTGCTTTTGGTGCGCTTTGGACTCTGCAAGCAAAAGAACAAAAGCCCTTATGCACTTTCGTTGCTTCTGCTGCTTCAATGAAGTGGAGGTAAAGTTGGGTGATGGCGTTGGTAATGGGAGAGAAGGGCGAGGGGCGATGGTGCTGGAGATGGGTGATGGTGCCTCGATGATGATGGTGCGATGACAGTGCAGGCGGCTGGAGCTCGGTGCAGGCGTGCGGTTGACGGCTTGGTGCTGGTACACGGTAGTCTTCTTCGTCTTCCTACTCTAACCTTCTTCGCTGTCTTTTTTTTCTTAATTTATTAGGGGGGACGAGGGGCTTCGAACAAAAGGCAGGGGCTGGGTGAGGGTTTTGTGATGATCTAGGGTTGAATAGGGTGTTGTGATGGGGCTGGGGATGTGGATGGTCTGGACGAGTGGGGTCTGGGTTGGGTTTTGGGATTTGGAAAAAGGGCTCGGGTGTAGTTGGGCTCTCAGGCGAGATGGCTGGGTTGGAATGGGGTGTGTGCAAGGTGGATGGGAGTATGCTAATGGGGTGGCTACGATGGGTTTGGATGGCCTGCAATGCTTTGGGTTGCTGGGAGCGGGGTTTGGGTTCTTTGGGTTTTGGTTGAAAGGAGGAGGGTGTCAGATTAGGGTTTGGATGTTCTGTAGGAGTCGGGAAGCAGGGATCTAGTACGATGGGTGTTTGGAGATTTGACAGGGAAGACAGTGGGTGGATGAAGTCTGAGGCTGTGAAGATGAGTGGGTGGATTGGCGGGGATGGGTTGGCAAATGGAAGGATAGGGTAACATGCTGATCGATCAAGGGATCATTTGGTTCTAATACCAACTGATGTAGGCCATAGGAGGGGGGCTTGTGTGGAAAGTGCCGAAGCACATGTCCGAAGATAGAATAAGTCTTCACAGAGACGACGATATCGAGGACGCGCCTCAATGGGAAACCCAATTTTCATTAATCAACTCCGAAAACAATCTTCTACAATGCCATATAAATAGGAAAACTTAACTTAGGGCCTAAGAAACCTAATTAATCTAGGAAAAACTAATAAATAATATGAAAATCTAATCCCAATTAGAATAAAATTAGAAACTAACATATAATCGATGAATTAAAATAATTCTAAATCTACTTGGGCCCTACACATGTGGCTTGAGGTCCATGTGCATCATATAGAAACATTAAACAGGTCAGAGCCTGGAACCACTACCCAAAGCTAAGTTAACCCAACCTGGCCTTTTTACATGCTTTTAGAAAGTAACTACATGCTAAGCTTTGCCTTTTTAACCTCATGTGTCTTAATACTCTTGCTGTGCAGGGCTCTGATTGTCATGAAGCAGTCTGTACTTCCATTGGATGTGCCGAGCTGCTCTGCCTATAAGCAGCAGACCTTTTTTATCCAACAGCTGCAACTTTGTACAGAATGTAAACACTATGCTGTTCTAATTTCTGTGGAACAGTTCCAGTTTGTGCATTTGTGAAGCATCCGTGCAGGTCATTCAGAGAGCACTAAAATCTCTTGTTCTTGGATACCTCTTTCCCAAGTAACAGATTTCCTATTGCTTAGTGTTAATGAAGTGTTCCTCTATGTTTCTGTTGATAAATGGCACGATTTATGACAATAATCTCATTTAGCCCATAAATCAAAGACTTATGTTTTGAACTTTCAATTGATGTTTCTTTTTATTTGGTTTCTATTCCCGCATCACAAATATACAATTACTACTAATTGTGAGCAAGTCTGGTGACGATGTAATGTAGACTGTCATCTGGTGGGTTCTGTATGCCACATTATTTTCAGTGGTGGTATCTGTTCTTCTAAAGCAGAGGTGGAGAGTTTACAAGGTATCTTGAACCCAAATACTCTTCCGAAGCCATGTGGTCTAGGACTATACTGTTGACCTGATGGGGGCTGTTGTCCATTAGTGCTGTAGCTGAGCAGCTGAATTGGCAGAGTGAGTAAGGAGAGGAGGCCATTTTTCTTGTTAGGGTTTCAGTGGTGGTTTCTGCAGAGAGGAAGAGTTTATTCTTCTAAAGCAGAGGTGGAGAGTTTACAAGGTATCTTGAACCCAAATACTCTTTTCTGAAGCCGTCTGGTCTAGGACTATACTGTTGACCTGATGGGGGCTGTTGTCCATTAGTGCTGTAGCTGAGCAGCTGAATTGGCAGAGAATGGGTGAGGAGAGGAGGCCATTTTTCTTGTTAGGGTTTCAAGGTCCTTGTCTTGGATTCCACCTTGAGAGGAGATGGGGTTTTTGGAGGGTTTTGGAAGGAGGGGAAGGGGCTTTAGGATAGAAAAGAAAGGAAAGAATCATGCTTCTCTTGTTCATTGATTAACTACGTTCTGTTTATGCTAGTCTATGCATTTCTTCATTGATTTCTAATAGATATTTGTGTGATTTAGTGATATATTTTTAGATGGGTTTTGTTATTTCTATCATGATTGAGTTGGGGTCTGGCATGATTTGTGTATCAGGCGAGTAGGAAAAATATGAAAGACAAGCTCGAGATGTTCAGTGTTGTATTCAAGAACGATTCATGGATTTAGGATTATGCTATTTTAAACCAATGATGAGAATCGAGGAGTTTGACCATCTCTTTGCATGAGTGGTTTGAATGTTGTTGCATGAGTGGTTTGTATCAATGCTAGTTGTATTTTTAATTTTGCTCAAATAAACGTGCCCTCTTCAAGCATCAGTTTAATATGCGGCTACCAAATTTCATTTCGGGCAGGTATGGTGCAGCACCCTTTTTTACTGCATGGTGGAGCCCACCTTTTCAAAATTCAAGCTGCTCATGAGCCCTAGCACCTTATGTAGTGATCAATAAGTAAATTATTATTCAAATATGTGAGATGGCCACACTAAATATTGGTTTTCTCTATTGATCACGTCAAGAAATTTGACTAAAGTCCTCAAAGTCCTCACTAAAAGTTTTAGTGGCTATATTTTTATCTTCGTGAATCTGTCGCTAAAAGTGTTGTTACTAATTGTCTAAGCTGCAATTTTAAAACATCGAGGCTAAAAATTAGATGGTTTGCCGCAACACCAAAATTGTTGCTAGGGCCTGTTCATTTACTAGAATTTCTAGAATTGTATGGAGAATTCTTGAATTCTTAGACCAGGTGGAATTCCTAAATCCTCCTAAGGACGTGAGCATTTTGGAATTCCACAAAACTGCAAAGAAGGTGGAATTCCAGGAATTCCTAAAGGCCAATTGAAACTTATCGTGTGCTGAAATTCATAAATTCTTGTAAAGAAATAGGGGATTTGAAAATGCAGGGGATATGATGTCACATCATGTGTCAAAAACCCCAACCACTAAAATTCCAGTCTGTAATTTTAGTAGAGAAACAGGCCATAAAAGTCTAAATACTTAACAAGAAGATTTACGGCCGCTAATTTTAAAAAAATTTTTTGTTAAAATTGCTGTTAAAAATTTATGATAAGCATATGTATGTGGAGTTTTAGTAGCGACCTGTAGTTGCAGTTAAAAATTTAAATTTTGTTGTGACTACAAATTGCCAGTAGAACTAGTAGGTATTGTAGTTTCAGCGGTGACATATTGCCGTTGTAAAACTTTAACTTTTAGCTACGTCATCACTAAAAATACTAGTTATAGCAACTTTAGTAGTAGTTTTAGTGCAAACTTACAGCCGCGGCTAAAACTTAACTTTTACCAGTGACCACAAGTCGCCGCTAAAAGTATTAGGTATAATACTTCTAGCAACTTGTTCTTGCTGCTAAAAGTTTTAAGTTAAAGAAAAGAAAAAGTAACATTAATTTATTAGACGTTTACCTTTTATTTATCAGATTCTCATGAACCTGCTTATATAAGATGAGAAATGAAAATCTCATCATCACCAAGTATTGAAACATATTCTTAGATTTAAAAAACATTAAGCTGCAAAGTAATTGAGTAACAAAAGTTAAGTTTACATCATCGTAGAAAAAGATTAAATATAAATAAAATAAAAAATTCATGATCATAGGGCTTTTGAATAGTTATGCATCACATCGGAACTTTCCCCCGACTCTTTTGAACTGTTGGAGGAGGATGGTCAGCTAGGACTGGAGCGCACCTTAAACTTGAGCATGCACCAGTGTCCATTGTTATGCTGCCTGGACTCAAGCACCGCCTACACCTGAACATGCACCTGTGTCTGCTACGAGGCTATCTAGGACTCGAGTCATGAAGCCGTCCTCACTTAGTCTCCTTTTCCAACAACCCTCAGCAACTCGCAGTACACCTCGTTCGCCCTCTTATACTCTTCATTCTCCCTCTCTAGTTGTCGCAACGGATCCTTCTAGTCCCACAACCCTGTATACATATCCTAATCGCTTTGTTCAAGGCACGGCATCGATCTCTGATCCACTCTTCATTCTCCCTCTCTAGTTGTGCATGGATCCTTCGTCCCACAACCATGTATATATCCTAATCGGATTTGGTTCAAGCACT